>BSBK01009015.1:0-255284 GCA_027943335.1 Chamaecyparis obtusa
TGCTAGAAAATGTTGTGCATTAGAATACTAGAGGAGGTGGAACCAAGATTCACAGAATGTTCAAAGAAGGCCAGTTAATCTGAATGGATACAAGCCATTGTCTTTCATGGTACTTCTTGTCATGCCCATAATTTACCTAATAAAAAATGCAACAAATATTTTTTAAAGATGAAATGTTAGAGAGTAATGTTCATAGGATAAGTGTAAGTTGAAAATATTTAAGTCATCCTCAATCTAGGATCATGTTGTTGGAGAGTGTTAATCTAAGGAGTATAATATGACAATGTGGGTCTAGCGAATTTGCTGGTTGTGGATTATTCCCTTTGATCTTCAACTTGGAGATTTACACTTTGATGGATAATTTAAATAAAACTCTGACTCTATCACCACTCCAAAGTCCACAAGGAAGAGGGCCAAATGACAAGGATCAAAAGATCCTTCTACACTTTGAGCTTCAGTGCTCAGGTGGGTGTACCCTTGAGCTCACTTCTCCAAAGGAGTCTCAAAATGATGTATACAATGCTTAACACAAGTCTGTAAAGGTTTATCAAATGAATGTTTATGTTTATGTGGTTGTGAACCATGACTTCAAAAGAAAGGACCAGTGCCTTAGCCTAGGGCTAAGAGTCACCCAACCATATACTTTAACTAAATACCTTAAGTCAAACACAATGAAAACCAGGGTAAGTGCTTTGCCTATTACTCCTTTCCCTCAAGCACAAGGACATCAAATTCTATACCTGGCTGCAAAACTCACTGATTCACCTAGAAGGCTTTAATCCTAACTTTGTTAGAAAATCAAAGATGAATTCAAAATACTCTTTGTCTTACCATACATTAACAGACTTTGTGATATTAACATATATGAGACTCAGAGACAAGCAAGAAGACATACACAAGATACAAGATTGAGATTCAAGAATGTTTTACTTAATAGAATCAGGATCAACATACAATTGGCATGACACCAAGATGAGAAAAAGGCACCAAATCAGGACCTCTATCAGTATATTACAGTCAAAAAACTAGGGACCAAAAGCACAAGATTTTGGAACCCTCACAAAATCCAAAATTCTGCCACTTATACCACTAGCTACCTTGGGATCCTCAAGATCAGATGCAACAAGCTTCAGACAGCTAGGGTCAGGGTCTCAACACCCAACCTACTGGAAACGGTCACAAAATTTACTGCAAATACACCTTGAGCCAAGAAATTCCTTCACCATGTACCAAATCAACTTCGGCAATTAAGCTAGATAGCCGCTAGACCACACCGTAACACCAAACAAATCCAATCAGGCCGCTAAAACATTTAAAACCAGGTCCTTCTTGTCATTACAAACCCTCAGAAAATTTGAATTTGAATACCAATGGCCACTTCTATGGCACCCAGCCCATCAGCGATCATGATTCGAATGAAGATCAACTTTAAATCCCCCACCGTAGATCCCCTATCTTTCTTGGGCTTCGCAACTCTAACTCATCTAGGCACCACATGGCAGATGGTCCCACTGAGCACAAAAGGCAACCTGGTAAAATGGAATAAAATCTGACGGATGGCACATGATCTCAAAGTCCTGGAATATTCCTTGAGATCATACGCCGACCATTAGAATTAAAAGCTTTCAACGCGGGTAGCTCTGACAAGCCAAGTCATCATCACGCGGATGAATGAAAACCCGCCAACTCAGATCACTAAAACCACCGCCACAACCATCACCACACTGCCAAAGAAGCCTTACCCTTTCGGAGGATCAGATGGTCGCCATGAAAGTGCAAGAAATAAACATCATGCATCGTCACCATGCGAACTTGTGGGCAACCATTGATCCTATCTGAACTTTAATCGTGTTGAAAGCATAAGAAGAGACAAACCGCCAAGCACTCAGTGACTACACGACTAACCATTTGCAAGTCGTTGGATGCTAGCCACTAACCACTAGATATCCAGAGATTAAGTGACAACATAGTCACCAGGTCACTGGATAGGAGATGTAACCACTAAAAAACCTAGAGAATTAGTGACAAGAAACTTTGAAGGACTGGGCTCCACCATCCGTCGCACCTGCGCACTAAAGAAAAGAAAACCGCCAGGCAGCTGAACATAAACTGGGACCTGCACGGCTAGGTGGCAAGTGGTCGGATGATTGCATGTAGAAAATTTTGACATGCAGCCATGTGATAGCAAATTAGGAAGGGCTTGGACCCACCACCCATGTCAGACTTGCAGAGTTGAGGGAACGCCAACAATAGGGAACTAGTGTGAGGTCAAAAAACACACAATGTTTTTGGTGAAAGAGGATCGAAAACACACAAAGTTTCTAACACATCAATAGATAAGTGCACAAACCTAGAAGACAAAGGGTCAAAAACAACATAGGTTATTGGTCAAAGATCGAAAACATCATGAATTTTTGAAAACACTGTGGGTTTTCAACATTGTGGCAGATTTTGACAATAATTCCAGCAGACTTTAGAATTTGAATATCTTTCTGGGTTTGGTGAATTAGCAGATGCGACTTGGGATGAAGCAAGGTGACACATGAAACACACAGGGCAAGACACTCACACCATGAAACCAAGTGGATTTCCTTTACAAGTTAAAACTGTGATTGTAGGCACGACAGGACAGCAAAACAAAGACATTGCATGGACAGGCCAACTCCACAAGATTTTGCAATGACAAAAAAAGGCCTAATAGTGGCTCTGGTTGGGGATGCATGTCTCCTACAGGCATGGCAAGGACTTAGAATCACTGGTAAAAGTAGACCAACCCACAGGACAAAAATGAAGAGAGTAAGGAACAAGCAGGGCAAGACAAGCAACTGGATCGGAAACTGACAGACCAGGGCAAAACAGGGTAGGGGCAAGTAACCTATATACAAGAATTTACAAGATGTACAACCCTAACTATTTTTCATGGAAAATAGAGTACTTCAAATGAAGTACTACTTCAAGAATTGTCCATGAGCTGGCAACTCCTGAAGATCACCATCAAAATCCTTGATGATGTAAGAATCTTGGCCCCATTTCTCATGAATCAGATATGGCCCTAACCAGATGGGATCAAATTTACCATGCTTCCCCTTATCCTCCAATCTGGCATTCCAGACTAACACCAAATCACTAGGTTCAAACTTTCTATCAATAGTCTTTTCATCATATAGATTCTTAACCTGTAATTACAATTTGGCTATTCCTTGCAACTGATTCTCTTCTAGTTTCATCCAACCTAATGAGGTCCTCCATTCTCAACTACATTTATCATCAATGTCATCATCATACAACTGCACAAACTTGTACATCTCCAATAAATTATTCTAAGATATTCTAGCATGAATTCCATATACTAGGTCAAATGGTGCACAACCAATTGCCCTCTTCACAGTTACCCTATCAGCCCATAAAGCTAATGGAAAATTTGAATCCATGCCCTCTTATCTTCTCAATAATCCTCTTCAAGATTTTAATCAGACTCTTATTAGTAGATTCTACCTGACCATTTCCTTGCAGATGGTAAGGTGAGGAATTAGAAATCTAAATTCCCAAACCTTTGCAAAGTCCTTATATTCGGTAAAACCTGAAGCACATAGCATTGTCACTCACTATCCTCTCAGGGCACCCAAACCTTGTAACAATATTGTTCATCAGGAAATCAATTACCACCCTGCTAGTTGCATTCCTTGTAGGTACAACTTCTACCCACTTTGTAAAATAATCAATGGCAACTAAGATCCAATGAATGTCCTCCACTTGACTTGTTTGGTATCTCCCCTATGAAATCAATTCCCACTACTGGAAAGGAGCCTAAAATTCTACTAGTTTTAATGGTACATTACCTAAAAACTTAAGATTACTAGAGAACCTTTGACAAGCATCACATCTCCTTACCAACTATTCTACATCCCTGAAGATTGTGGGCCACCAAAATCCTACTCTCAAGATCTTATGAGTAGTTTTTTTACCCATATAATGTCCACCACAAACTCCCTCATGCAATCTCCTTCAACAATAGATTAGCCTGATTCTCATCTACACATTTCAACTGTATGCAATCCATATTTTTTCTATACAACTTACATTTCAAAATTACATACTTGATGGCCTATAACTTCAATGTCCTCTTTTGATTATCATTCATACTATCTAGACACCTCATGTTTCTCAAATAGTAAATAATATCTTGATACCAATACAATCATCCATATCACATGTATAATCAATTTCAAAATGATTTACCTAGTTTGCATCTAGATTGGATTGGGCCATCAGCCTCGTCAATCCCTGTCCTCTAACCAATTTAGTGATCTGGATCTCAACATGAATTCCTGGATCCTATTGATCCATCTGCATCTTCTTCTAGACACCTCTTGCTGTGAGGAAAATGTCCTTCACAGCTACACTTGGCACAAAAGCAATCACAATACTCCCATCAAGTAACACCTAAAAGCCTTGATTGCCTTCACAAGTGCATAAGCCTGTTTTTCATTTATTTCATATTTCAATACTGCAGCCTGCAAAGATTTACTGAAAAAGGCAATAGGCTACTCAAAACCATCCTTATTCTTTTGTAACAAAACTACATCAATAGTATGAAAAGATGCAAAAGAAAGATATGTATTGGGACACTATAATCAGGTGCCTTTAGCACTGGTGCATCTTTGATAGCCTGCTTCATATTCTTGAAAGCCTCATCAGGCTCACCCTCCCAATTGACTACAAATCCCTTCTTCAACATCTTGGAAATAGGTCTAGTAACCCTCTACAAAGTTTGTCACAAACCTCTTTAGAAAATTGACCTAACCAAAGAAGGACTAAATCCCTTTAACATTCTTTGGCCTCTGAATTTTATCAATGTTGCTACCCTCTCTGGGGTCAATTCTCACTCCTTGCTTCCCAACTAAGTGGCCAAGAAACTTACCTTCTGTGACATCAAAAGCACATTTTCTTGGGTTTAATGAAATGCCAAATTCCAAGGCCCTCATAAATATTTTTTCTAGATGAGCCAATGGTCCTCTTCCTTCTTGGAATAGGTAGTTAGATCATCCTGATACACAACAAGGAAATCGTTAATGAAATCTGAAAAGGCAATATCCATTGCCCTTTGAAAAGTAGCACCAGCATTTGTGAGACCAAAAGGCATTCTCACATAAACATATGTTCCCAAGGTGTTGTAAAGGTTGTCTTGAATTGTTCTGATTCCTTAACAATGACCTAATTGTAGCCAGAGAAACCATACATCATTGACATCAATTCTGATCCAGTGACTCTCTGCAACATAGCCTCCATATTGGGAAAACAATAGTTATCTTTCAATGAGCTGATGTTCAAATTTCTAAAGTCCACACAAAGCCTGATGTCACCAATCTTTTTTCTTACAGGAACAAGATTTGACACCCAAGAGAAATGCCTTATAGGCTTGATAATGCCAGCATCTCTCAACTTCATTAACTCTTCTTGAATCTTGGGTGCTAAAGTAGGATTAATAGGCCTTTGCTTTTGCCAGAAAGGTTTAGCATCTACTCTAATGGAATAACATGCTGAAATAAATCCTCTCTATAAACCTTTAGGTCATCATACGACCATGCAAAAACATGCCTGAATTTCCTCAATACTCAACCAAAGGTCTCCTTACTTTTTGAGATATATCCTTACCAATGTATACTTTCTTAGGTGCCTCATGTGATCCAAGATTTATCTCCTCAAGATCAGCATGATCTTCTCCTTTGATATTCTTTTTAACTCTATCTTAGTTGTCAAAGATAGTCTCCAAAACAACAAGCCCCTTGGGTACCTTATTAGTTCTAAGCTTAAATGACCTCATTTCCTAAGACACCTCCCTTCCTTCTATGACTTAACCAAGGCTGAACCATCAAGTTCCTGACCATGATACTGATCCTTGTAATCCATAAAACTTCAAATATCATTATCATCATCAAAAACTTTCCAATTCTCAATATTGTCTGGTATACTAGGCCTAGCCTGAATTTCAACTTTAGAAATACCAGAGAATGTAACATCATTAGGATTGATTGCAATATTGGCCAACAAGTCAGCCATCTTGTTGTTACTCCTATCCCTCCACTCAATATTAAAGGCATCAAAATGCTCAATCAAATCCCACACTGCATTCCTATATTGTTTCAACCTTCTATTCTTGGAAGCATACACTGACCTGACTTGGGACACCACCAACTCAGAATCACCAATAACACTTAGGAATTTAATACCATGCTTTTGTGCCAACCTCAGTCCTAACAACAAGGCCTCATATTCTTCTATATTATTGGTAAAAAAAGAAATTCAATGTGAAAGAGAACATGTAGGTGTTTCCATTAGGAGAAATAAGTAAAATACCTACTCCTACACCATCTTTGCAGTTTGCACCATCAAAGTACATGACCCCACAAATCACCCTTCATAGAGTCTAGCACCCTACTCAGTAGAAATAGGTGACAAAACAAGTTCATTTTCAAATTTAGGGATCTCTGACCTAAAAGCATTTACATTAGTATCCACAAAACATGTAGTTTCATTATCTATGTTTCTCTCAATCATGTGGCATATTCTTGGATCTCGTTCAATCTTGACAAACTGATCATCAATCTTGAAAGTTGCATAGGACAAATCACACTGTAAACTTCCCCCCATGGTAGCACTCCATCTTCTAGATAGCAACATCCCATAATGAGGAGGGATATCCACCACCAAAACACTCATTATTAGCTCTTTCTCTGGATATGCCGCCAACCTATATGACATTGCATTGATAGTCCCAATGACTGGTACCTCCCTTTGATCCATTGCACAACATCTGCCCTGCACTGCATCAACTTTAAGGCCCAACCTCTCCATGATTTTGAAAGGCATGACAGTATTAGAGGCACCACTATGAATCATACAATTTCTTAACTTCAATCCATTCACAAGAACACTTAGGAAGAATGGGCCAATATTTTCAAGACTGGCATTGACAAAATTGTCCAAATATATTGGAGGAATTTGAGACAATTCCTTGAGCAGCAACATCCTTCAAAGCTTTAACCTAAGATCCATTGCATGAAGTATCATTTTTGTGAGTATTACCAACCCATGCAATAGCCTTATCTTTATGTTCAGGGATCCTCAACAATTCTGACAATGGAACCTTAACTATAATTTGTGACAATCCAGATAACATGTCAACAGGGGCAGAAGCAGGAATCTCAATCTGCACTGCCTTAACATCTTTTTGGTTGTCTGACATATTAGGTGTATTGACCACACTCATTTTTTCAATCTTAGCCATTGCGTTAACTAGCTTCTCAATCTCACGAGAGATTTTTTCAATTCCAACTCCCTTAGGCTCACAATGTTTACTTTTTATATTCTTTAATTTCACCATGTGATCAACCTTTGATTTTTTCTCATTAGGTTCTCCAGAGTTGGTACTCTTTATAAACATTCCTCCAGCTTTCTCATTTATGTTCCTTGCCACCATGCCTTTGGTTTTCACCTAGGCAATCATTTCTGCAGTAATCCTCTCCATCTCTTCTCTAGAAGGTCTTCTCAAATTTACTGGCTTGGGAGAAAAGTTCATGTTACATGTTTTCTGATCAACATAGTCACCATTGGAAAAAACCTCTTGATGAAAAAGGGCCTAATTATGTCTCTTCACATTCACATCTGCCTCTTCATCAAAATAAAAATCATCTTCAAATCCTAGATATGAAGAAACCATGTTGCATCCAACATCATCTTGTTCTTCTTCTTGTTCTATCTCCTCATCGCCACAATCTTGATTTGCAGCCATAGATTATGCAACCACACAATGCTCTATAGAATGAGGGGACTGGTATGCAACACACCATGGTACATTCTCCATGACATTTACTGAAGCTTTATGTAGAGGGTCAGGGACACCTCTATCATTATTTCCTCTTGCAGCAGGGACAATAGGCTTGTCGTCCTTCCATTGGGTGTTGTAGGGGTAATTATGCAGTCTATTCTGCTTACTAAAATTGTTGTTGAACCGAGGCCTTTCATTGGTAGGAGCACTGATGTTCCTATTTGTAGGTGCCTTCAAATCCTTCAATGCATTAAGCACCTTATCCAACTTATCTTCTTCCTACCTCCTAGATCCAACATTCTTATCATTTTCTTTCTTATATTTCCTTTCCCCAAACAACTTTGGGTCATCTCTCTTTCCACCCAACTTTCCTGATATTTTCATGTTGTTCTCAATAGTGACAGCAATCCTAAAGGAATCCCTAAGAGTTCTTGGTTCTTTATCCCTCAATAAATATCCCATCTTCCCATCAAATGCATTGAAGTATGTAGTCAGACAGACATTGTCATCCAACCACATGACTTGGAACAACTTATGCATACCCTTCTAAAATCTCATGTTGAATTCAGTTGCAGACTCATTCTGATTTTTCCTTATGGTATTGAATTCATTCAACATGAAGCTAGCATTAGGCCTATCACCATACTGCTCTTTGAAACATTTCTCAAAAGAGTCCCAAGTATCAATACACTTATCAAGAAGCCTCTTAAACCAATCTCTAGCATCCTCCACTAGAGATTGAACAAACAATTTCATGACAACATCCTCATGCTCTACCTCATAATCATTAACCATATCAACAAATAACCTAAGATGCTCTTCACAACTAATAGCATTATTACCATCAAACTTTGGTACCTTATCTCTAATATCATTTGGAAAAGCATTTGGATAGCCAGGAATTCCATCAAAACTTATTTGCCTATAACCTTCTAATTGCATAGGTCTTCTTTGAAAAATTGAACTAGTGTTAACCCTAGGATCAACATTAGCATCTACATTTATCTGTGCATTTGACTACTGCCTAGGATCTACACCTATCCTAGCAGATGTAGAAGGAAAAGAACTAGTAGCATTACTAAGTGGAATAACAGTAGTCATAGATGGCATACCTAGTTCAGTAGCAGATGGGCCAAGAGCATTAGCTGAAGAAGCCTACAAAAATTGGATCTTCCTTTTCTTTTTGCAATGGCAGCGTCAACCTCAGCTCTCTCTAGTTCTCTTGCTAGGTCCTCATCTTCTCTTCTCCTTCTCTCCATTTCAGTGTCCTTATTTGAATCAGGTGGTGGGATCCTTGGTATTTTTACTAATTTGCTTTCTTGGTCACCCACCAACTTCTGCTTTCCTTTCTCATTAATGATAACAGCAGGTCTAGTGATCCTATGCCCATCTTTATCTTTAGGAAAAGGGACATAACTTTGCACTTGTCTAACCATAGGGCCCTCATTTTTAAACTCATGATCCTATAGTAAGCATTCTTGCTCACTTCTCAAGGCATCAAGATCACCAAAAACATCATGATGCAATGTTTTAGGAGCAGAAGCAAGAATCTTGTTTCTCTCCTTCATTTCATTTATTTTTCTTAGAAGAGACTGCCTCTCTATCAAAGCATTTACCTTTTTAGCCTCTCTCTCCTCCTATAATCTTTTATGTATGGCATCCTACTCTGCCAACTGCAACCTTAGTGCATTCAAGTCATCAGGATCAACCATGATGTCATCAAAACCAGATGACACATCCATATTAGGAAGATTTTGATATGGGTAGTGAACTTTCCTATGTCTCATGGGTTCTCTTCTAAATTGATCTTCATCGAGATCCAAGTCAACCTCTAAACCTACATCTCTATTTTGTTCATTCTGACCTGTAGGCAATGGACCTTTGTCCTGAAATGCAGCCTCAGTGGTATCATAAAATCTCTCTTCAGAGTGACCACCTTCCGATCGAGAAACTCTATTTTTTGAACCATCCTCACTTGAGGATACATGTGGTCTTCTAGCTCTTGCATTTCTATGTTCTTTCATGGGAGCACTGTTAGACTCACCATTCCTTCTAATCAAGCTCTTGTTTCTCTGTCTAGGTAATTGCTCCAGAGTGACCTCCAGATTCTTTCTAACATATGACCTAGTATTTCTTCTTTTTTCCATGCTTCTTCAATATGTTGCACTGGTTCAAACCTTTGAGTCACCACCCACCTAGATGGGAAATCCTTGAAACACACAGCAAACCAAGAATAGACTTATAACCTTTCTCTTTAGATTCTCCCCAGCAGAGTCACCATTTTGCTGGGTGTGGATTATTCCCTTTGATCTTACCCTTGCAGATTTACACTTTGATGGATAATTTAAATAAAACTCTGACTCTATCACCACTCCAAATTTCACAAGGAAGAGGGACAACTGAAAAGGATCAAAAGATCCTTCTACACTTTGAGCTTTAGTGCTTAGGTGGGTGTACCCTTGACTCACTTCTTCAAAAGAGTCTTAAAATGATGTATACAATGCTTAATACAAGTTTATAAAAGGTTTATCAAATGAATGTTTATGTTTATGTGGTTGTTAACCATGACTTTAAAAGAAAGGACCAGTGCCTTATCCCAGGTCTAAGAGTCACCCAACCATATACTTCAACTAAATACCTTAAGTCAAACACAATGAAAACCAGGGTAAGTGCTTTTCCTATTACCCCTTTCCCTCAAGCATAAGGACATCAAATTCTATACCTGGCTGCAAACTCACTGAATTCACCTAGAAGGCTTTAATCCTAACTTTGTTAGAAACTCAAAGATGTATTCAAAATACTCTTTGTTTACCATACATTAACACACTTTGTGATATTAACATATATGAGCTTAGAGACAAACAAGAAGACATACACAAGATACAAGATTGAGATTCAAGAATGTTTTCCTTAACACAATCAGGATCATCATACAATTGGCATGAGACCAAGATGAGAAAAAGGCACCAAATTAGACCTCTATCAATATATTATAGTAAAAAACCAGGGACCAAAAGCACAAGATTTTCGAACCCTCACAAAATCCAAAATTATGCCACTTATACCACTAGCTACCTTGGGATCCTCAAGATCAGATGCAACAAGCTTCAGACAGCTAGGGTCAGGGTCTCGACCACCCAACCTGCTGGAAACGGTCACAAAATTTATTGCAAATACACCTCGAGCCAAGAAAGTCCTTCACCATGTACCAAATCAACTTTTGCAATTAAGCCAGATAGCCACTGGACCACACCGCAACACCAAACAAATCCAATCAGGCCGCTAAAACATTTAAAACCAGTCCTTCTTGTCATTGCAAACCCTCAAAAAATTTGAATTTGAATACCAACGACCACTTCTATGGTGCCCAACCCATTAGCGATCACAATTTGAATGGAGATCAACTTTAAATCCCCACCGTAGATCCCCCTATCTTTCCCGGGCTTCGCAACTCTAACTCATCCATGCACCACATGGCAGACGGTCCCACTGAGCACAAAAGGCAACCTAGAAAAATGGAATAAAATCTGATGGATGGCGCATGATCTCAAAGGCCTAGAATATTGCTTGAGATCATACGCCGACCGTTAGATTAAAAGATTTCAACGCAAGCACCTCTGACAATCCAAGTCATCATCACACGGATGAATGAAAACCCGGCAACTCAGATCACCGAAATTGCCACCGCAACCGTCACCACACTGCCAAAGAAGCCTTACCCTTTCAGAGGATCAGACAATTGTCGCGAAAGTGCATGAAATAAACCTCGTGCATCTTCACCATGCGAACTTGTGGCAACCATCAATCCTGTCCAAACTTTAACCTTGCTGGAAGCATAAAAAGAGACAAACCACCAAGCACTCAGTGGCTACGTGACTAACCATTCGCAAGTCACTGGATGCTAGCCACTAACTGCCAGATATCTGGAGATAATGTGACAACACAGTCGCCAAGTCACTGGATAGGAGATGTAACCACTAGAAAACTTGGAGAATCAATGACAAGAAACTATGATGGACTGGGCTCCACCATCCATCGCACCTGCGCACTAAAGCAAAGAAAACCGCTAGGCAGCTGAACAAAAACTGGGACCCACACGGCTAGGTGGCAAGCAATCGCATGATTGCATGTTAGAAAAGTCTGACATGCGGCCATGTGATAGCCAATCAGGAAGAGCTTGGACCCACCAGCCACGTCGGACTTGCGCAGTTGAGGGAATGCCAGCAAATAGGGAACTAGTACAAGGTCAAAAAAACACAATATTTTCAGTGAAAGAGGATAAAAAAACCACAAAGTTTCTAACACGTCAACAGATAAGCGCACAAAGCTAGAAGAAAAAGGGTCAAAAACAACACAGGTTATCGGTCAAAGATCAAAAACATCATGGATTTTTGAAAACACTATGGGTTTTCGACACTATGGTAGATTTTGACAATAATTCCAGCAGACTTTAGAATTTGAATATCTTTCTGGGTTTGGTGAATTAGCAGACGTGACTTGGGCTGAAGCAAGGTGACACATGAAACACGCATGGCAAGACACTCACACCATGAAACCAAGTGGATTTCCTTTGCAAGTTAAAACTATGATTGCAGGCATGACAAGACAGCAAAACAAAGACATTTCATGGAACAGGCCAACTCCACAAGATTTTGCAATGATAGAAAAAAGGCCTAACAGGATTAAAGTTCATAACTATTGTCATAGAGTCAGAATTCAAGTATCGAAATCCTAGTGTGCACAATTTCACTTTGAATTTTTTCATTCGATGTATTCAAGATCCCTAGGGCATAATCATCTATCCAATTAGACTATTATAGCTTATGGATAAGGTTTGATTCACTAAAAGATAAATACCCTATGATAAAAGTTCATGAGTTAACCATGCTATTATCCGAATTATGTTTGACAATAAACCTGATAATGTGAGCTAGCATGAATTGTTATCTAAACATTAGATTATAAATGTTTTACTAGCCTCTTTAATTTATACTAATATCCCTCTCAAACATTAATTTAATTTAAAAAGTTCAATATATTAGGTCATAACCTTATTAAATACTTTCAAATAAATTATCTAAATGAACCCAAATAATCTATTAAATGATCTCATTTTATTTAATTAACAATTGAATGCAATAAACTATGATTTTAACAAGTTATTTTATCATTGGATAAATCTAAAACATGTTATCAATAAAAACTTTAATTAATAATTAATTTTATTACATTGAATTTTAGTCACAAAATAACATTAATAACAAATAAGTAGAAATTAGACTATTAAATCGAATCTTTATAAGATGATCCTAACCTACTAACAATTCTACTAATCCTACTAACTATTATTAAAGGCCTTAATTTAACTATATAACATTAAAATAATTCATCAATCTAACACATTTCTTTATTAATAGATAAAAACTAAGTCATATTACCCATGTAACTATTAATTAGTGGTTAAAATTACTAACAAAAAGGGTAATCACCAAAATAGAATTATTAGCTATTAGCTAAGACTAATAACTAAAAGGCTATGACTAATCCTACAATTAGTCCTAATCATGACCTATTAAACCTACTAAGAGTAGCCCATACTAGACTATCACATCACCCTACTAACCTACCTACTTTAACTTGCCAAACTAACTAACCTATAATCTATTTTACTAACCTTAAGATGAGTAACAATTAAAACAAACTTAATATTTCCTACCAAAAGATATCTTACCTAGCATGCATTGGATTAAGGAATAAGAGGATAGCTTAGGCAAGATTTGGGGTCCCACCAACACATCTCCCTATCTAAATTGCAGCCAATACAAGGGTCTTATGAAAGTATGCCTAGGAGTGGTGACTTGATGGAGACATGGGAGTTTGGGTCCCACCCCATACACTACACATGTTCCTAAGTCAAAACCCATGCAAGGTATGGGATTGGAAGCTTGACAAGGGAAAAGAAACATTGAATTTCTATGCCAATCCAAGAAAACATGAAGGTAAGGATTTTGGACAAAAGGGGAAAAGGATTTAATGCCAAGTCATGGTTTTCCCAAAAATTTACAACAAGGACAAAGACCCATGCAAGTTAAGGGAGGGGCATGTTAAAGACATGACAAGATTTCATGTCAGGTCAAAAAGAATAAAGAAGGTAAATTTCACATGGGGAGTGGAAATGACATGTGGGTCCCACCTCCCACTATTCTTTGAAGCTCTTGGGAGGTTTTCAAAATGCATTATGGGGAGCAGAGTTATTCATGAGCATGGGGCCCACTAGCTCAAAAGAGTGAGTTAAGTTGATATGACTTATTCAACAATTTAGGATTTAGTTGTTAATGTTAAGGGTTAAGTTAGGGGATTAGTTTTTTTTTAACTCCTATTAGGAAAAGTATATAGGGAAGGGAATATTCTCTGTGGGAAGAGAATTATTTCCCTTTCAATACAATTTCCAGAGAGCATTTTGATCTAAAATCTGGAAAGTGTCATTTGTATGGTTTGACATTTAGAATTCTAACTTGTATATTTTTATGCAAATAAAATCAAATTTTTGCAATTATAAAAGGTTTAGGACTTTCTTCCCTTCCTAGTTTATCAAATGTATACAAAAACTTTTTATCCAAGAGTTTACAAACAAAGTTCTCACATACAATTCCTAAAACATCTTTATTTTGTTTCCATTGAAATAATACATTGTTCATTTTACAATCAACAATATCTCTTTCACAATGAATATTCCAAATAGAAAATCACGAAGACTAACATAAGTTGTTACAATCTTATTCCTTGAAGTGCATACAAAATAATCAACATAATACATTTTCAAATAGCATTTCTTTCTCATGGATTTATCACCTATTACAACCATTCTCTCAAGTATCTAAATCAACGACTTATTTCAAATATGCAAAGACATATGACATGCTCCTTATTACATAAATCTCCAATTACCAAATACAATACAACATGGAATGTTTCTTATTCCAAAGGATCAACAACACAATACATTGGCTTTCACAAAACACCATAAGAGATCACTCCAATACTTCTTCTTCTTCCAACAATATCATCAATTCTTGCAAATGAAAATGAAATAGACCATGGGATGCTCAACTCCCATCCTAGGCTTCTAAGAAGCCACCCCCGAGCTTGGGGAACCATCACATAGACAAGGTTTCACATACTAACAACACAATCACAAACTCACAAATTTTACATTGAACTCCCATCCAAGGCAAACAAAGATTCTCCAAATGACTCATGAATTTGGGTGAAGGTGGAACCAACTCAAGCGGAGAAAGCACATTTCATGGAAGCCAAAGACAAGCCTTCACTTGGCTTTCTCAACACACAAGATACCACAAAATCCCACACCATGAAACTCCTTATGATCCCCAAGGCTTCAAGCCACAAAATCCCTTATGACCCCCAACAAAAATGGCCACATGGAGCCCATACATCCATATTTTTCCCTTTCCATTACAATGAGAGACTCTACACCCATGATTGTCCCTATTTCCCTTCACCCCCAAGGCTACTCTACCCTCCCAAGGGTGAGTGTGGCCTTGAGAAAATTCCCTTAACAAACAATACAACAAGAATTCACAAGAACAACAAGATTCACATTTACAAAACAATAGGCTTGCACAACAACAAGCACAAGAATTCCCATAAACATATTCTACACATCATAACAAGTTTTACAAACACAAATACATAATAACACAACTGTAGTTTCTCCATACAAACATAAAAACAATTTTTGTGAGAGCTCATTCATATGAAAATATAACAAGTAGAAGAATGAATACAACCAACCTAGAATCCAAGCTTAAGGAATAAAATTGATGAAGAGCTTTCCACTTTCCTAAGTCTTCTCCAAATTAGCAAATCTCTAAATCTAGAGAGTGGGTGTCAACCCAATTACTCCCCCAAAATTCCTACTAAAAGAGATTTTTTTCACCGAACCCCCAACTAACACTCATTAATAGGTATGGCTCATGGAGATCTTCCATCCCTCCTTGTCTCCCTTCATAAATGAGATGGAGACCAAGAATGGGGAAAGAGGAATGGGCTTGTCCTCATTTACCAACGCTCATTTTTTTAATTTCACTTGAGAGGTACTTTTTAAGGACCATAAATGAGTTATGGGCTTAATATTAACTAAAATTTAACACCCAAACTAAGGTACATCAATTGGGGTGGCTAAAAATGAGCCTAACTACTCCCTAGGGGCTCATTTAGCCTCCCTAAAATTCACTTGAAGTTTGAATTCGGGTTCAACATGGTTTGACTTACTCTAAGGCTTCCTAACCAAATGTTTACATGGAAAACCTAAAGGGGGTACCATCCTAGGTTGATGACATCCAATCCAAAGTGGATATGTCATGGCCTTAAGTACACACACATGTGTTAAGTGACACAAATAAGAAAGACATATGACAAGCCATGCGACACATCCACTTGGATCTACACAACATAAATTACATTAACAATTTACTTATAAATTAAATACATTCATGCACATTAATTTCATGAATTAAACATGATACAACGAGGTTTTTGGCTTCTCACTAGAAGCACCCTTGGCTCAAATTGATTAATAGAAGTCTATGCTCTGGTTCCCCAAATTTACTATGGCCCATTTCCCTACACACTCAAATCCAATATTAGTAGTCCAAGGAAATAAAACATGTAAATTCATAACATTAATAATCAGGATAATTTCATTTTTCATTTCATAATTCACATGACAATAATCATTCATCTATACATGCATACAACTCATCAAGAAATACATAATTCATCACTAAATTAAATTTGAAACATAATCATTGCATACATATATAATTTAATTGCAATTAAACTTCATCATGACATCACAATCATTCATAAAATCCACTTAATTTCACAAAAAGGTTCCAAATCGATATCACGGTTTTATCAAAATAACATAACTGAATGAGAAACTAAACCCTAAGGTGATAAAAACTTAACATAAAGTATTAGTAAATCCATAGAGCATCAAAATATAATCATCAAATATGTCTATCTCAAATGCATAACTGAATGGCTATGGTAGGCTCGGGGTGAGGCCTCACATTCCTTGTCAGCCAAATGTCATCCCAAATGAGGTAAGAGACAAGATCCCTAAGTTCACTGGTAACAATGTTATTACTTGTGAAGAACATCTTAAATCTTTCATAGATAAAATAAATGATTATGAAATAGAAAGTGAAGATGTTGTCATGAAGCTTTTTGTTTAATCTTTAATAGAAGATGCTAGGGATTGGTACAGAGGTTTACTTGAAAATAGTATTACCTAATGGGATGAATTTATAAGAAGTTTTAAGGAATGGTATGCTAAACATGTTAACTATAGTTACATGCTAAATTAATTCAATAATATCAAGAAGCATGCAAATGAGAGTATGTTAGAATTCAATGGTAGGTTCCAAAAGGCCATGTACAAGTTATTCCAGGTTTTAAGATTAGATGATGAAGTTTGTTTGACCACATACTTCAATGATGTAGAGGGAAAAATGTCTTACCTCTTAAGAGATAAAAGTCCACGTACCCTGAGAGATGCTTTCAAATTAGAAATAAATATTTAGAGTAATAGGAAATCATATGGTTAAATGTATAAAAGGGATGAAGGTAGACTATGGAAAGAGACTAGGCCACATAATGTGAAACCTGCTAGGGAAGATGACAAGGTTGAAAAATTGGCCAATGCTATTAAGGATTTGTCTACTAGATTTGATAAAGGTGGGAAGATTTTTCAAGATAATAGACCACCTTATCAGAGGGAGGAAAGATTCCCTAGGTTACATGACCAGCCATATAAGAGAAATTGGAAAGATGGGAAACCTGTTTCTGACAACCATGAGCCACAAAAGGGCAAAAATACTCATGATCCTTTAAAAAGGAATACTACCCATAATATGGAAAATATTCCATGGTGTGTGGCCTATAATATGCCTCACTCACCTTATCAATGTGGTGTTGTATAGGCTTTAGAAGGTGAGCCAGAAGATCTACTTGCAGGAGACCATGAAGGCTCTGAAAAGACTACACTAAATATGTTCACCACTGAAAGGGTGGAAGACTTTACCTCTTTATATAATGAAGAGATAGTAGAAGATGTTGACTATAAAAGGAGAACTCTCCCTATCTATGATCAAAAAGTATTTACCCATTTTGATCATGAAGAATCTGATACTGATATTGGTCAAACAAATATGGTTAGACCTGAGATGGAAGGCACTCATTAGAGAAAGCCTAGTAAGGAAGAAATCAATAATCTAACTGTGGCTACTATTTCCCAAGATAGATCTTCATACAAATTAAGAAATAGAAAGGTTGATGCAGATCAAGGATTCCTGAGGTCACTCTTTTTCAAGAATGATCCTCAGAGTAAGGTTTCCCCTAAACTAGTTTCTTTCCCAAGAAAAAATAGAAACAACAAGGAGCAACCTGTCATAGTTCGGAGTGCTAAAAGAAATGGGGAAAATATTATAGAAGAAAGAAATAAAATGGCTGGTGGAAGAAAAGATGTATTTGATCTTTCTACTGAGGCCCCAACTTTTGATGTGAGACATGCTTTATCTCAGATGAAGGTATCAATCCCTTTGTTAGAAATGCTAAAAATAAAAGAGCATAAGGGAATAGCTTTGGCTCTGATTAATGAACAAGAGGGCTTTCTTGTTGTGTAAGAAAAGGTGAAGCGAATGGCAAGACCTGAGATAACTACAGAGGTTTCTAACTTTCATGTTAGAAATATTGTAACCCAAGAGACCTCCTCCATTGATCCTTTCTATGTCACTTTGATTGTAAATAATTTATTGCTAAAAAATTGTATGATAGACTCTGGTGCTGTAGCTATAATGTTGCACCCTACCATGTAATGAAGGAATTAGGACTTCAAGTTGATACATCTAATGGTAGATGTTACACCATGGATAATAGATCAGTTCCTCTTGTAGGGACTTTGGTTGGAATAGAAGTAAAGATTGTTGCATTCCATGAGGCCACTTCTAAAATGGATGTTGTTGTAGTTGATACCAAACCTCATTATGGTATGCTACTATCAAGACAGTGGGCAACAACAGTAAGATGAAAGATGCAATTAGATCTATCATATGCTACAATTTATGTGAATGGTACTGAGGTAAAGTTGTATAAACAACCTCGTTCATTAGTAATGATTGAGATGGTAGCCCCTAAGGATCTAAATTGTTGTGTTGATATTGATATGAACAACTTTATGATTGAAGAAATAGTGCCACAACTAAAAAATACTAACCTAGTTGTTGATGAGTTGGTATTATAAAAAGATGGACTATGGTGGCTGTACTTTGATGGTGGATGCTCTAAAGAGGGCCTAGGAGCTGGTATTTTACTAATATCCCCTTCAGGTACTACTTTTAAGTACTCTTTTCTATTAACCTTCCAATACACAAATAATATTGTTGAATATGAAGCTTTGATATTGGGATTAGATATTGCAATAAAACATGGTATAAGATATTTAAAATTTTATGAAGATTCCCAATTAATCATTTCTCAGATTAGATCACAACATGCTGCAAAGGATGATAGACTTAAATTATACAAACATGTTGTCTGGGATAGAATTGAATTTTTTTATGCTTTCAATATGTTGTAGGTAGAAAGGTCAAAAACTATTATGGCAGACTTCCTTGCAAATGTTACATTAAAGAGAAATGATGCAACCCTTATTGGAGTGTCAAAATTAGTAGTAAAAAGTAGACCCATTGTCCCTGATAATATTTGCAATTGGCAAGTTTTTGAAGATGATAATGACATCTTAAGGTTTATTCAAGGGTTCGATCAGTATGATGGTAAGAAAATTGATTTTAATTCTTATCAAGAAGTTGTTGATGGGAAAAGTTGTATCATGGGAAATAATGTTGTTTAGTTGCCTTCTAACCATATCCCCAAGGATTTAGTTGAGTTAGAAGGCATGTTCAAAATAAATGACAGTCACATGTCCCAGAAATCCAATGCCAAGGTGGATAACCTAGAAGAAATAAACCTAGGGTCAGAAACTTCCCCTCAAATTGTCTACATTGGTAAATGTCTCAGTAAGGATGTAAGGAATAATTTAGTAAGATTGTTGAAGAAATATAGACATGTATTTTCTTGGTCATATGATGATTTCAAAGCTTATAGGGTAGACCTATTTTAGCATGAAATTCCCCTAAAAGAAGACACCAAACCTTTTAGGAAAAATAAAAGGCCCATTAATCCCTTGTTAGCTACAAAAATGCAAACATAGTTGACCAAGCTAAGGGATGCAGGCATCATTGAGCCTATAAGACATTCATCCTAGGTCTTAAACTTAGTGCCAGTCAAAAAAAAGAGTGGTGACATAAGGTTGTGTGTTGACTTCATAAACTTGAATGTTGCTTCATTGAAAGACAACTATGGACTACCAAATATGGGGGATATGCTTCATAAAGTGACTGGATGTGATTTGTTGTCCATGATGGATGGATTCTTAGGATATAACTAGGTCTTGGTCAAGGAATCAGAGCAGTTCAAGACAACAATTACCTCTCCTTGGGGAACACATGTCTATGTCCAGATGCCTTTTAGTTTAAAAAATGTTGGAGCAACTTTTCAAAGGGTAATGGATGTAGCTTTTTGTTAGTAAATAGATTTTTCCTTCTTATTTCTTATGATAATAACTCTTAAGGCCCAAACTATGAACAATATCTGGTTACAACAGTTGAAAAGCCATTCTCTATTTATTGGCTTTTCTTTGAATTGGTAGGTACAGCTCCCTATGTGTGTGATATCCAAAGAATAATGTTTTGCTCTTAAATCTAACCTAGGGTATGCTCTTAACCTGAGAGTAGAAGAGGAAAACTAAATTAAGCCTAAGAAGGACTTAACCCAGGCAGGAAAAAGCTCTCAAATCTGAAACCAAGCCGTAAACTCACAAATCCTATGAATTTGTATGCTCAACATCTACTTACAGAAATGTAAATGAAATGGTTAAAGACTTCTAATGAATCCTTCCACAAATATCCCAAAGCACATCCTACCGTGGTTTATTCATATCCTCCTGACAAAGGAATGAAACATCCTTTCCTTCCTACTATAATTTGGATTAAAAGAAAGAATCATAGAATCAACAATTTATAACTAAATGGAACAGAAAATCATTGACATAAAACACCCTTCAATTGACTCTACAACATCATGTCTCTTACACCAACAATTTTTCTGACCTTCTGTTTTCTTTTACAACATAAGATATAGAGATTACAAGCATACGCCCTTTCATGGGAATACCAAGTGTTTCAACTTCCAAGATTTGGAAATACTAAAAACAAGTGTTTCAACATCACAACAAGGAGGAACTGATAAGACTTTGTCCTTTTATTTGATTCGGCTTGAGAAACCTGATCCACTATATCAAATTTCTCCTCTACCATCATTTGGCAGAAGACAAACTGTTCACACCATAGCAGTAATCTTTTGATTGAGCCCGCCGTTACTATGTAATTTCCTTGTAAAATCAGTCCCCTTTTCTAACCTTTCTGCTCTTTGTTATTCATGCTAAACTGGAGTGCACAGAACATGCAAGTCAAATTAATTTTATAGCAGGGCAAGTAGTACCAATTGCCTTCGATATTGCAATGAGCCCTAACTTACATTGTTGCATGATCGCATGGCATTTTTCGTAGTCATGCGATCATGTGACCACACACCTACCGCATTGTCTCTATGACTTTTCCACACCATAACGGAAAAGTGGGGACCGTTGATTTTCCTTTAGAAAGCCACATGGTATGAATGCCTTCGGACCCACCACTTTACACCTGTCACGATCTCGCTATCCCTCTAAGAATCTCTGATTCCATATAGGCTAAGCGGAAGCTATTGATTCGGTATCTTATAACTACAAAGAAACTTTTCTTGGCCCCACTGTGAGACACGTGTTCATATCTCGTATGATTGCATAGCTTGTTTTAAAATTTTGCGATCATGCGACCGCTTTGCCACGTAGAATCTTCCCTATCATCCTGTCAAAGTGGGAACCGTCGATCGAGGATCTTTAAACCTTTCTACCGCAAACAATTATTTTAGAGCCACTGAGAGACATGTGGCTTCATCTTGCATGATCACATAGCATGTTATAAAATCTTTCGATCATGCCACCACTCAAAATGAACTTTCCCAACTTATGTTATCTCTTAACTATTTATTAGTCATGAAACCACACGGTCATCTTTCCTAACCACCGAATGTACTTTATTCCTTCTCCGACCTAGTGATTGCAAGAAAATTAATGAGCCCACCATTGGAAGATCAATGGTCATCGCTTCTCTGCATAGATATCCAAGATCCCTTGCGCACATATGCCCTCTATCGGATGTAGGATCTCTACCTGCTCAGCTTATGTTATCACATTTGCACTGTTGGCGTATCTGGGTCCCAGCAGGCTTCATGGTCACATGATCACATAAAAATATTTTAATCCATGAGATCATGTGACCGCTCTTTTCTAACCCAACACAAGCAGCATAACTTCAGATAACCATCTTCATTTTTATGAGCTATGTTACATATTACATTTGCATCAGTGTATAGGCCCGAGAACATAGAAACACATTCACACATCATTGTATAATCATCAACACATTCTCATTGCTTGAGATGCCGCGACTTTCTCATCATCAGGGTGAATTCTTTTGTGACTCGATGAGATCAAACATAATGTGGCACGATTATATGATGAAAACACATATAATTACATCTTCTCTTTTCTTCACAGTAATGCAATGTTGACATTAGTTTATCTTATCAGAGTGATTTCTTTAATCGAAGAGCCTTTAGAAAATTGAATTCATAATCTTATAATCAATAAAAGATTTCTATCCAAAGTACCATTATTTGAACCTTGCCCCAAAGCTGTAAACAATCTTAGAGGTGATCCAATCTGTAACTATCCATATTCTACTCCTGAAGGTTGATGTCAAATTAGTAGATATAATGCTATCACTTGCTTGATGTTGGATCAACAGTGTATTCTTCCCGGGTAATCACCTTCTCATTCTAAAATTATCTAGGAACACTTCTTGAGACCCCTTTAGATTACAGATTTTTAACAGAAATCAATGTCTTTAGATGCAATTTCTTCTTCAATTAGATTGTACATACTACAATATGAAGTGGAATTCTGAATAATTTAATGTTGGCTCTGTCCTTACATTATTCATATGAGGGATCTTTTCTTTGATTTCTTGCGGATGTCTGGAGATCATGACTTTCAATCATCATTCTGCTTGAGAAACAACATCAGTAGGAGCACATTATCCTTGCTGGGTTAGGATCTATAACCTACCCATTATGATAAGACTTCCAAATAACCCACCCAGCTAGAAAAGATAAGACAATAGCAGGGGAACCCGACAAGGATAGCCTATCCAATGAAAGACTTAGACCTAGACTGAGACATGACCAGACATAGCTATGAGATCAAAATCTTCCACTTTGACAGCATGGTTATGGGGTGAAAAGTAAGGCAACAGCTGGCTCTGACTGGGGACTTAAACATTCCCATGTTTAAGAAATGAATCCTCAATCTCTGGTTTCGCAAAGGGTAAATAAAAAGGACAACAAAACAACAAACCTAGAACAAGAACAAAGGAAAGGAAACAAGGGAATGTAGATAACCTAGGAAACATAAAAGAACAAACACAACTATGTACAATACAGGGGTTACCTATTTTCAATTTGCCATCTGATAAAGCTTCAAATCCTGACCATTGAAGGTCAGTGGTAGTACCTCACCATCATGATAAGCCAACTTGAAAGAATTGTTTTCCAATGCTTGATGAATCACAAATGGTCCTTTCCATAGGTTGTCAAACTTCCTATGCATTCCTTTAGGAGCATTACGTTTATCCCACAGCAGGGTAAAAGTATAAAGCTGTGTCACACTTTTATAAAGGAAAAGGTCAACAACACACAAAATTTGTAACTTTAATGACATAAAAATGACATTTATGTTTAAAATTTAGAGATGATGTAAAATAATGAAATGTGTAAAAGTGGATGAAGTTTATGCCTATAATTTTTTAAATTTTTTTTGAACAAGAATTCACATAGTTTTAAAGTTTTTTAAGTCCATTTTTTACTTGTTGAAAAATGCTGAAAAATGAGGGTCTTGTCCACACCAAAAAAATATATGCAAATAATCTTTTTTTCCTTTGATTTCAAAATATGTCATAGATAAAATGTACAGCTAGTGCAGAAAAGAAGAAAAATTAGTTTGCAATTTATATTTTCTCTGTTATAACTACTCAAAGTCGAACATACCTGAAATTGACAGTTTTCATCTCGCGTCAAATTTTCCCTATCAAATCTACATCATTCAAAAAATAAATTACACACTCTTAAAGATAACTGTCTCCTCTAGTGTTAAATATAAATTTTCAAATTTTTTGATAAGCTTTACTATTTTTTTCTATTTGTAAAGCATCTTGTTCTTGAATGTTAAAATACCTACTTGTAGTATTTTGAAATTATAATATATTAGATCTACTTAAAATACTATAAAAATACTATAATGATAATCTTGACTCTGTGCTCTAAAAAAGGGTATTTTTATATTTGTAAAAAAATATCATTAAAAATAGTAAGAGTTATTGAAACATCATTTTTCTAAAATAATATTATTTCTTTAGTAATTGTTATAAAACATGCATTTAATAGATATTTCCAATTGGAAAAGGTGGAGAACTTATCTAACTTAGCTAGAATGAATCTAGCTAGACCATATGTTTGATAAAAAAATAATTTTAGTTATAAATACTCAAATTCAGCTGTGCTGATAAGTTGTCCTGAAACGTGACACAGCTTTATGCTTTTACCCAGCAGCACACTATCACCTATCATGAATTTCCATGGCCTTGCCTTCTTATCAAATATCTTCTTCACTCGCATCTGATGTTCAGTGATATGATCAACTATCTCTGCTCTTTCCTCTTCCAGCTTGCTCAAATAAAGAATCCTTTTTTCTAAACCATCTTTATAGATGTCATCTTCAGTCACCATCCTTAATTTGTTTGTGGCCAGTTCCAAAGGTAAAGGAAGATTTGCTTTGGTCCCATAAACAAGCTCAAAAGGTGATATACTGATTTCTCTTTTTGGCGTTACCCTGTCTGCCCACAATGGCTCATGAATCTTTTTATGCCAATTTTTCTGATTTCTGATACTAACTTCTTAACAATATTGATCAGATTTTTGTTACTGGATTAGGCCTGGTCATTTCCTTGTGGGAAATAATCTGATGAATGACCAACAGTAATTCCATATTCAAAACAAAAACTAGTGATTTCAAGTGAAGAAAAATAGGCCACATTGTCCATTACTAATTTAAGTGGAACACCAAACCTAACCAGTATGTTTTCTTTGAGGAATTCACATACCACTTCAGAAGTTGTTTTCATCATTGCCTTGGCTTCCACCCACTTGGTGAAATAGTTAGTGGTGGTTATTATATACTGGTGACCAACACTAGATACTAGATATATTGGCCTAATGAAATCAAGGCCCCACTACTGGCAAGGCTCTTCAATAATGACAGGCTTCAACGAAAGAGCAGCTAGTTAAGGATGCCCTATAAACATTTTTCATTTCTCACACTTGGCTACCCAGGCATATGCATCTCTGAACATATCGGGCAAGTAATAACACTGTCTCAATATTTTGAATGCTGTC
Source organism: Chamaecyparis obtusa (assembly GCA_027943335.1). NCBI lineage: Eukaryota > Viridiplantae > Streptophyta > Pinopsida > Cupressales > Cupressaceae > Chamaecyparis > Chamaecyparis obtusa. The sequence continues at coordinate 25,586 of BSBK01009015.1, forward strand.
ACTGAAGATGAAAAGTGCCCACCATAGGCCTCATCATGAAAAGTCTTCAATAATTTCTCTTGCTGCTGCTTATCTACACATCTAAGAAAAGTGCCATTAATTGCCTTCTTAAAAAGCTTACCATCCCAAATCACAAACTTAGTTGCCTTCAATCTGAGATCTCTCCTCTGTCTTGACGTCATGCCTTCTGGACACTCTCCATATGTTATAAAATAAGCAATGTCTTCAAACCATGTGTCCCGAAGACCCACAGCTAGGACTAGTTGTTTTTCTTCAGATTCTTCCAGTTCTTTTTTAGCTTTATCTTCTGCAATTGCTCTACACAAAGCATTACCCTTTATCAGTTTGGTAGGATGAATCTCTATATCATACTCCTACATTTTTTCTATCCATGAACCTCTGGTATTGCATCCCACATCTTGCTGCGTCAGCACACTTTTAACTGCTACATTCAGCACATAAACTACAGAGCATGAATGCAAGATATAAAATCTAAAGTTTTTCAATGCCTTGACCAATGAAAATGCATGTTTTTCAATCTAAGAATATTTTAACTCATGATTTTTTAGAGGAACACTCATAAAAGCAATTGGAGCTTGTATGTCTTCATCATTTTTCTGCATTAATATGGCTGACAAAGTATGTTTGGAGGCATAATAGTAAATAATAAAGTCTTTGCTATAATCTGGATGACATAATACAGGAGCATGAGCAATGGCATTTTTAATGTTTTGAAAAGCTTGTTTACCTTCTTCACTCCACTTAAAATTTGAATTACCTTTCATCATATCTATGATGCATTTGGTCATTTCTGCAAAGTCTGGTACAAAACACCTAAGGAAATTAACTTGTCCAAAGAATGATTTAACTCCTATTCTATTTACTAGCAGACTTAATCTTCTAATGGCTTCAACACACTCCGGATCAATTCTGATTCCTTCTTGAGAGACTATATGACCAAGAAGTTTCCCTTCCATTACATAAAACATAGAATTTTTTGGATTGAGGGAAATCCCATCATCTCGACATCTCTACAATACTTTTCTCAAATATTCTATATGATCCTTTCTTTTATTTGAAAACATAATAAGATCATCTAAATATATAACTATGATTTTATCCTTTAAATCAGCAAATGACTTACTCATGCATCTCTGAAAGGTGGCACCAGCATTGATGAGTCCAAAAGGCATCTGGCGGTATGCAAACATAACCCAAGGTGTAGTAAATGTCATTTTATGCTAATCTTTTTCTTCAACTTCAACCTGATTGTAATTGGAGAATCCATCTAGCATGGACATCATTTTTTATCCAACCACTATCTGTAACAAGTAATCCATATTGGGGAGTAAAAAGTTATCCTTAAGGGATGCCTGATTCAAATTCAAAAATCAACACAAATTCTAATTTCTCTATTCTTCTTCTGCACTGGCACTATATTAGCTATCCATGTGGAGTGATGGATAGGATAGATAATCTGAGCTTTCAACATTTTGTCCACCTCCCTGAATATAGCATCTGCAACTTTAGGATTATAATTCATTTGCTTCTATTGGAAAGGCACTGCATTAGGCTTCAAAGGAATCTGATGTTTTATTTTTCCATCCCCATAGCTTTTCAAATCTTCATAGCTCCAAGTGAAAACATCTCTGTATTCTAGAAAGAGTAGTTTGGCAGCTTCTTTTTCTTCAGGCGAACAACATTTACCAATGTTTATCATCTTGGGATTATTATCATCACCAATATTTACTTCTTCATATTCACCAGTATCAGGCCCTTTTCTAGCTCTTTTCTATTTTACATAAGCATCATGCCTGTTAAACAACTTCTCCAAAGATACAAAATAAGGAGGAATGATATCACCTTGAACCTCATCAAATTACTTTCCATGGTTAGAACTTTCTTCCTCTGTTTCATGCTGATATTCAGAACTGATTTTTCCATTTTCCAGAAACAATTGCAAGCTTTTGTCATCCTCAAAGACCTGCCATGAATCTATATTATCTGGGACAGTAGCTCGATATACAACTTCAATTTGATATTTCTTGTTTTTAAAGTTTGGATGTGGCAACAACAAAGATGTAGAGATAGCCAATGAATCCACTTTGGTATTCAGCTCTCTTGGTATTGCTTCAATAGAAAAGGCATCCAGACCTTCTATTTGATCCCAAACTTTATTTCTGTAGTTTTTTAATCTGTGATTCTTCACTGAATATTGTCCTCTAACCTGCCTTACTATGAGCTCTACATCACCTCGAGCTTTCAGCACTTTAACACCTTCTTCTTTTGCTGGTGCTATTCCCAGTAGTAAGGCTTCGTATTCAGTGGTATTATTAGTATTTCCAAATTCTAATTTTAATGCCATGGGTTCAGGTTCTCCTTGAGGAGGAATCAATACAACACCTGCACTGGATCCCAATGAAGAACAACTTCCATCAAATTCAAGAACCCACAAGTCTGATAACTCTTTTTCTTCACCTAACTTCTTCTCATTACCATCTTCATCCTTGTCCTTAGTTAGAGATTATTTGGTAAACAACATGTAATTACCAAATTCTAGTTCTTGAGAAAGTATTTGAGCCTTAGGATCATCTGATTTCATGACTATATACTTCACCTTTTCCTCAGGCTCCAATCTAATTTTCTTATTCCCAATTGGTATGACAGCATGAGACCAATCCAGCTTTATTTCTCCTCCTAAGTCTCTACAAAAATTTCTACTTAAGAGAAGCCCATAGCTTGCTAGAATGTCAGCTACCAGGATAGTCATCAAAAGTTTCTTCTTAGGATGAGATGCCAAAGCTACCTATGCATCCTTGATTTGGCCATTTAAAGGAACTTGTTTGGCATCCATCGAATAACATTTCCCATACACCTTAGTGAGATTAAGATTCAAAGCTTTGGCTACAGAATAAGGCATGACATTATCTGATGCACCTGAATCTATTATACAATTACTTAATTTGCATCCATTAACATAGAGTGAAACATAGAAGGGAGGAGGTTTTTGTCTAGGCGATGTTGCTAACACAATAGATTCTTCTTCTTTAAACAAATCAGCTGTCAATGTTTCATCCCCTTCTACCACAGTAGCACTATTATTTAATTCTAAAATATTTCCTTTACACCGTTCTACTATTCTTTTAAATTCTGAAGGATGCCATTTTAAATAATCTAGAAAAGAAATCTAAATTTTAGATTCTTCACAGAATTGAGCAGCATCAAAAGATAATTTATCTTTACCTGGCTAAGAGCTTGACGCCTTCTAATCAGTATCAACACTGATTCTCGCAGGACTAGGATCACTTTTATGAGGATTGCTGAAAGACTGGTTCTTTAATTTTTGATTCTTGGTGAGCACCGTATATGAGTTTCCATCTATAGTAGCATAGCATTCGCCTTTAGATTCAGAATCAAATTCATACTCCACAAATAAATTTCCAGAGTTGCCAGTTGAGTATGTATCCTCTTCTACAACAAGAGCTGCTATACTCAGTTCATTGGTGGTCAATAACTACATCATACGGGCAATTTTTGGACAATTCTCATTAGTGTGATCTGTAGTCAAATGAAACATGCACATGTTTCCTTTTTTTGGTGCGGGTTCAATCTGCAACCTAGGTTGAGGGTTTGTAAGCTGTGGAAATCTATTGTCCATGTTTCTTCCAGGCATATTCTAAAAATTACGCTGATTAGAATTATTGAATCCTGGTAATTTCCTTTTCATAGCAATCAATTCATTGGACAATTTTTGAATCATTTCATCAAATGATGAGGTACTACTTGAAATTTTATTTTGTAACTCTCTTTTCCATTTTCCTACTGAAATTAAATCTTCTTCACATTTGATAGCTTTCTTTTGTGCATCCGCTAAATCTATGGGATGTGCCTTTCTCAACTCATAATTGATATGCAGAGGCATTGCACTTATGAATTTTTTTTAAAGATTACCAGCAGTAGGTCTATCTACAACAGGGATTCTACTAACAATCTTATTAAAGGCAGCTACAAAATCTCTCATGCTTGTTTGAGGCTATTTTTTGATGGATGTCAATTGTGTCAATAAAAGATGCTCATCTTCTGCTGTCTTAAAATGATCTTCAAATGCTATTCTCATTGCATTCCAATTGGTGATAGAACCATCATCCAGATGATAAAACCAATCCACTGCACTGTCTATTAAAGTCTCAACAAATAATCTCATAGCAATGTCTTCATATGCCACCCCTAAAATATGAGTAGCAGCAAAGAAGGCTTTAATATGTTCATCAGTGGTGACTTTCCTGTCTCCTGAAAACTTAGGGAAATTTTTTCTTGATCTAGCAGGGAGTGGATGATAAGTTGTTAGGGCTAATGGTCTTGCTACAATAGCCCATGGAGTAGCCATGACAGTCCTAGCATAGTATGGTGGAAAATTAACAACTGGGGGAGTAGTGGTACCGTGAAGTGTTAACACTTGACAAGTGTTTTGTGAAGTGCTTTGATTTCTAATAAGACAAGAAGGCCTACTTTGACTTTTCCTTTCTCCTTTCTTTCTAGGAACTTCTAGGATGGGAAAACCAAGCTCTGCTAATGTATCAAATGTAGGATCTCGTCCACCCTGTTCTTTGGTACTCCTGAGGAATCTTATTCACTCTAGAATGATGTAGCTTACTGATCAAATGACTATTTGTATCCTAAGCAGAGTCACCAAAAATCTGTTAGTAAACAGATTTGTCCTTCTTATTTCTTATGATAATAAATCTTAAGGCCCAAACTATGAACAATATCTGGTTACAACAGTTGAAAAGCCATTCTCTATTTATTGGCTTTTCTCTGAATTGGTAGGTACAGCTCCCTATGTGTATGATATCCAAAGAATAATGTTTTTCTCCTAAATCTAACCTGGGGTATGCTGTTAACCTGAGAGTAGAAGAGGCAAACCAAATTAAGCCTAAACAGGACTTAACCCAGGCAGGAAAAGCTCTCAAATCTGAAACCAAGCCGCAAACTCACAAATCCTATGAATTTGTATGCTTAGCATCTACTTATAGAAATGTAAATGAAATGGTTAAAGACTTATAATGAATCCTTCCCCGAATATCCCAAGGCACATCCTATTGTGGTTTATTCATATCCTCCTGACAAAGGAATGAAACATCCTTTCCTTCCTACTGTAATTCGGATTAAAAGAAAGAATTAGAGAATCAATAATTTCTAACTAAATGGAACAGAAAATCATTGACATAAAAAACCCTTCAATTGACTCTACAACATCAAGTCTCTTACACCAACAATTTTGCCGACCTTGTGTTTTTCTTTTACAACAGAATCTATAGAGATTACAAGCATACGCCCTTTCATGGGAATACCAAGTGTTTCAACTTCAGAGATTTGAAAAGACTAAAAATAGATGTTTCAACATCATGACAAGGAGGAACTGATAAGACTTTGTCCTTTTATCTGATTCGGCTTGAGAAACCTGATCCACTATATCAAATTTCTCCTCTACCATCATTTGGGAGAAGACAAACTATTCACACCATAGCAGTAATCTTTTGATCGAACCCACCATTACTATGTAATTCCTTATAAAATCAGTCCCCTTTTCTAAGCTTTCTGCTCTTTGTTATTCATGCTAAACTGGAGTGCATAGAACATGCAAGTCAAATTCATTTTATAGCAGGGCAAGCAGAACCAATTGTCTTGGATATAGCAATGAGCCCTAACTTATGTTGTTGCATGATCGCATGGCATTTTTCTCAGTCATGCGATCATGCAACCACACACCTACCGCATTGCCTCTATGAATTTTCCACACCATAACGGAAATTTGCGGACTGTTGATTTTCCTTTAGAAAGCCACACGGTATGAATGCCTTTGGACCCACCACTTTGCACTTGTCATGATCCCGCTATCCCTCTAAGAATCTCTAATTCCATATAGGCTAAGTGGAAGCTGTTGATTCAGTATCTTATAACTATAGAGAAAATTTTCTTGGCCCCACCGTGAGACACGTGTTCGCATCTCACATGATCGCATAGCTTGTTTTAAAATTTTGCGATCATGCGACCGCTTTGCCGCTTAGAATCTTCCCTATCATCCCGTCAAAGTGGGAACCGTCGATCGAGGATCTTTAAACCTTTCTGCCATAAACAATTCTTTCGGACCCACTGAGAGACATGTGCCTTCATCTCACATAATCGCATAGCATGTTTTAAGCTCTTGCGATCATGCGACCACTCAAAATGAACTTTCCCAGCTTACGTTATCTCTTAATATTTATTAGTCATGAAACCGCATGGTCATCTTCCCTAACCGCCGAATGTACTTTATTCCTTCTCAGACCTAGTGACTGTGAGAAATTTACCAGGACCACCATTGGAAGATCAACAGCCATCGCTTCTCTACATAGATCTGCAAGATCCCTTCCGCACATACGCCCTCCGTCGGATGTAGGATCTCTACCTGCTTAGATTATGTTATCGCATTTGTGCTGTTGGCGTATGTGGGTCCCAGCAAGCTTCATGGTCACATGATCGCATAACAATATTTTAATCAATGCGATCATGTGACTTCTCTTTTCTAACCCAACACAGGTAGCATAACTTCAAATAATCATCTTCATTTTTATGAGCTATGTTACATATTACATTTGCATCAGTGTATAGGCCTGAGAACATAGAAACACATTCACACATCGCTGTATAATCATCAACACATTCTCATTGCTTGAGATGTCATGGCTTTCTCATCATCAGGGTCAATTCTTTTGTGACTCGATGAGATCAAACATAATGTGGCACAGTTATATGATGAAAACACATATAATTGCATCTTCTCTTTTCTTCACAGTAATGCAATAATGACATTAGTTTATCTTCTTAGAGTGATTTCTTTAATCGAAGAGCCTTTAGAAAATTGAATTCATAATCTTATAATAAAAAAAAATATTTCTATCCAAAGTACCATTATTTGAACCTTGCCCCAAAGCTGTAAACAATCTTAGAGGTGATCCAATCTATAACTGTCCATATTCTGCTCTTGAAGGTTGATGTCAAATTAGTAGATATAATGCTATCACTTGCTTGATGTTGGGATCAACAATGTATTCTTCCCAGGTAATCACCTTCTCATTCTACAATTATCTAGGAACACTTCTTGAGACCCCTTTAGATTACATATTTTTAACAGAAATCAATGTCTTCAGATGCAATTTCTTCTTCAATTGGATTGTACATACTACAATATGAAGTGGAATTCTAAATAATTTAATGTCGGCTCTACCCTTACATTATTCATGTGAGGGATCTTTTCTCTGATTTCTTGCGGATGTCTGGAGATCATGACTTTCAATCATCATTTTGCTTGAGAAAGAACATCAATAGGAGCACATTATCCTTGTTGGGTTAGGATCTATAACCTACCCATTATGATAAGACTTCCAAATAACCTACCCAGCTAGAAAAGATAAGACAATAGTAGGGGAACCCGACAAGGATAGCCTATCCAATGAAAGACATAGACCTAGACTGAGACATGACTAGACATAGCTATGAGATCAAAATCTTCCACTTTGACAGCATGGTTATGGGGTGAAAAGTGGGGCAACACTTTTAAAGATCTTATTGATGCTCTTATGGTTGTGTACCAAGATGAAATTGCTACATATTCTAAGAGGGTTGAAGATCACTGTAATCACTTGGAAAATTTTTTGGTTAAATCTTTGGAGTATGGAATATATATTTAAACCCTAAGAAGTGCCATTTTTCTATCACCGAGGGAAATCTACTAGGGCATATAGTGTCCATAGAAGGAGTAACGATTGATCTTGAAAGGGTAGAAGCTATTAAGAAGGCCCCTGCTCCCCAAAATATCAAAGGTGTCCAATATTTCCTTGGAAAAATCAATTTTGTCACAAGACTCATTGCCAACTTTGCTAAGTTGGTCAAACCTATTGTCAAGTTGCTAAAAAAAGATGCAAAATTTGTTTGGAGTCAAGAAGCAATGGAAGCCTTTGAGAAAATAAAATAGATAATTCAAGAGGCTCCAATATTAGTTTCCCCAGATTACTCTAAGCCATTTTCTCTATTCTCTTTTGCATCATTTCATACCATTGCAACAGTTTTTCTACAAAAGGATGATGAAGGATTTGAGCATCCAATTTCCTTTTTTAGAAAGTCATTATAGTCAGCAGAATTGAACTATGAGCTTATAGAAAATAAAGCCTATGCTTTGGTAAAATTTGTTGAAGCATTCTGACCTTATTTGGTTTGTGAAAAAGTGAATGCATATGTTCCTCATGCTGCAGTTAACGATATTCTAGTGCAAAGTGAGGTCACAGGAAATAGATGCAAATGGATTAATAGAATCCAAGAATTTGATTCAGAGCTTCACATCACTAAACTTGTTAGAGGTCTAGGACTTGCAAAGTTAATGACTGAGGACAATATGGACCTGATTCAAGTTAACAATGTTGATATCAATGAAAGAACTATCACTAGCATTGAGATGGAGCCCTAGTATACAAACATTGTATTTTTTCTCTAAAATGTTATTTGCCCAAAGGGCCTTAATGATAATCAGAGAGGAAGCTTAAGATTGCAAGACCAAAAGTATATACTGCTACAACTGACTTGTATTGGAAGGATAGTGATGGAATCTTGCTTTTGTGTCTAGAAAAAGGATAGTCTGAGAGAATTTTAAAAGAAATGTATTCTGGAATGTGTGCAGGACACCATTCAGCAAGAGCAACTGCTCATAAGATTGTGAGGGCTGGATATTACTGGCCTGTGTTATTTAAATATACTCATGCATTTGTCAGAAAGTGTGAACCATGCCAAAGTTTCACAAACAAGCTAAAATTTTTAGGAGCTTTGATGGTGAACCCTGTAGTGGCTGAAGCCCCTTTTGCTATGTGGGGTATTGATTTCATTGGGGAATTTATTGAGAAATCTAGTGGGGGACATAGTTGGCTAATTATAGCCACTGATTACTTTACCAAGTGGATTGAAGCAATCCCAACAAAAAAGGATACAAGCATAGTGGTTATTGAATTCTTGATGGATAATATTGTTACAAAGTTTAGTGTTCCTATCAAGTTAGTGATGGACAATGGCATGAATTTAGATCACAAGAATTCGAGTATTTCTATTCAGAAATGGGCATGGTAATGTCATATTCATCCCAATATCACCCAAAAGCTAATGGGAAAGCATAATCAAGCAATAAAAGTATTATGCAAATTCAGACAAAGACCTTAGAAAAAAAAAGAGAACCTGGCATTCAAAGTTGAAATTAGCTTTATGGGTGGATAGGATCACATAAAGGGAGCTATAGGAAAGTCTCCTTTTGAAATGGTTTATGGTATTAAATCAAGGCTTCTTGTGAACAACTTGCTTCTGTTAGATTGTGGTGACTGATCAGGAAAGTATTATCCAGGAAAGTACTGTACACTTTTATAACTCATTCTAACCCTAAAGCAGCAAAATATTGTATAATATGGCTTAGAGTTAGGGATTTCATAATTTATGATTTTAGCACTTGTGGTAGAATTGAGCTATAAGGGATTATGGATTGTAATCAGGTTGTAATCACTAGATAATAATAATATTTGTCTCATTGCTGGTGGACATAGCCTAGGGATTGGGTGAACCACATTAAATCTTTATGTCTTTTGTTCTCTTCTATGTCGTTTATTGTTTTCTAATATTGGTTATATTTGCACATAATTGTTATTTTTGTCTTGTTAATCCTAAAAGCTTCCTATGTACAAGTTTATACAAGAGGAAGATTTGGAAATGTTTGATCCTTTGGAAAATAGGGTGCTCCAGCTTGTTGAATTAGATGAGACAAGAAGAGAACATCAAAAATAAAATATCAAACTACAACAAAAAATGAAATATCTGTTTGATAAAACAACAACTATCAGGAATTCTAGCTTGAAGATTTGGTCCTTCAATGGAATGAAAGGAGTGAGGATAAGGGAAAACATAAAAAAATTTGAATCATTATGGTTGGGTCCCTATATTATCTACCAGGCTCATGGAAAAGACTCATATTTTTTGACAAATATGGATGGTGAAGAATAAGAATTGCCAGTGCATGGACAATTATTGATATTTTTCTTTAATTGAAATAAATTTTTCTCCATGCACATTATTTTTGTAGTGTATAGGTGTGTCTTTATTTCCAGTCGTGTGTTACTTTCCTACAGTAGGTTAAATTTGGTTTGGTCTTCTACCTAGAGATTCTAGTTTCTTCTTATAAATTGGCATTTAAGCATCCTCAGAGAGAGCCACTGTTGGTAGTATTTTTAGTTTTCAAGGTTACATTTTAATTTTTGCTTCTTTGAAAGTTTTCCCTATTTTTGTGATAAATTTCTTGCAATTTTCCTTTCCTAGAGTTTGAAAAATGTTCATAATGGTGAAAAACACTAAGTGCTAGGTTGAAAATTCTTCTAAAATCCTAAAAAGCCCTAGAAAGGCTTAGATAGCTTCTATTCTAATGTTATGTTTTCAAGTCACTTAAGTGAGCCTTTAAGCATGTGTGCTTTAAAAATCACCAGCTAGTCACCCAATCTCCTGATTATTTTAGCATATTCCTTTTAGTCTGGTGATTCACTGCAACCCTTTGTCATGTGATCTTTTTAATTTAGGAGAATATTCCTTTTCTTCTAATGACTTAGTAGAAGCCTTTAGTGATGAAGTCTCCAAATGGAATCTAATGTGCATTGTGAGATCTAGCGACTATATTGATAAATTTTTAGAAGGCAACTATAGTCACCTAGTCTCCAGATTAGAAATACCTTCAGTCGGGTGATCTCTGAATAAAATGATGAAGTGATAAAATATTCAATGATTGAGGTGGAGTTGTTACTCTCCTTTCTCCTTGTTGGCATTCCTTTCTAGTTAGTCATGGTTCTGACCCCATGCAGAAAGTTGTTTAGGCCACTTTCATTATTGAAAATCATTCTTTTGGTATAGTTAATGTTTATGCTCCCAATGATGTTGTTGAGCGATCTGACCTGTGGCATTAGCTTACGGATTCTCTGCCACTTGCTACCTAGATTGTTTTTGGGGATTTTAATATGGTGGAGCAGGTGTCTGACAAAGATGGCGTGTTTCCTTTTTGATGGATAGCTGGTGAAAAAGAAGCCTGGTATTACATGCGTAATAAATTAGGGCTTTTTGATCCCAATGTGGGCTGCCACCATTCTGATGGGGTCTAGCACACTTGGTCTAATTATAGGGCCTCCTCTGATAGAATTCATAAAAAGGCTTGATTGTGCTATGATCTTGGCTCAATCTTTTTTCTCATTTTCCAATAAACAAGCTTTACTAGTCACTCCACTTGTTGATGTGACCTTGTCAGACCACTTTCCCATCCAATTTAATATTGTTTGGAAGATAGGTAAGGCTAGGCCTCCCACCATGCAATTTTACTTTAATACTTTTATCCTTCATCATCCATCTACTGTGGCCCACATTCATTAGGTTTGGAACCTCAAGCTTAGACCCACTCACGTGACAGGATAGATTTAATTATGGAATGATTCCATCAGGCATACGACTTATTTTTTATGCGTTTATGGTAGATAGTTGTCCAAGTGTCATCATAGAGTATATGATGTCAACACCAAAGCCTTGCATGTTTCCACCGAGGCCTTAGCTCAGGACCCTTTCAACTAGAACCCGCAACTCAATCTTGCTAAGTTACATTATCAAAAGTAGGTGGCTGACAACCATGCTACCAAATGAGCTCAGATAAAAGAATGTTTGCACTGGTTAAAGGTTGGAGATCAAGTTTTGAAAGATTTTTTTACTTCCCTCCATCCTTGGCACAGCAGTATAGGTATAACCAGAATCCAAGAAGGTCACACCCTTCTCATGGAGATTCCTGATATTTTGCAAGCCTTTGTTCACCACTATGAATAGAGTTTTTCTATCCAGGGTTGCTCTCTTGCCAATGAGAAACCTCTTTTTGATTGTACTACAGTGGTTCCCTAGTGTGTCTCCCTTGTTCAGCATGTTTTCTATGATCAACTACTTTCCTTAAAGGATCTTCATGAAGTTGTGCTCTCCATGGTTGATGATAAAGCCCTTGGTTGTGATGGCTTCCCTTGCGATTTTTACAAAGTGCTCTGGGATGCCATTGGTCCTAATCTCCACTAGGTCTACTTGGAAGCATTTCATACCCAATCTCTTGGGGATATCATTAACTAGGGAAATATCAAGTTCATCCCCAATTCTAGGGATCCGAAGGACATTTCTAACTAGCGGCCCATCACCTTTCTCAATGTCTCCTACAAGATCATTGCCAAGGTACTGGCTCTCAAGATCTGACACATGATTTCGTAGATTATTTGGCCTGAGAAAGCATGATTTATTAAGTCAAGATTTATTCTTGACAACATCATTACTATTTGGGAAGGTATGGAATGGGCTCGTAAGTCTCACCAAAAATCCCTTTTTCTTAAGATTGATTTTGCTAAAGCTTATGATTGTATTGAATGGCATTTTATCCTTTTGATGCTTCATGCTATGGGTTTTGATCCCAGATTTCTTCAATCTATGCAGATGCTCTTTAATAATGCCTCTGCTTGCATTACCAATAATGGCTACTAGTCCTCCACCTTTGGGCTCTTTTGTTCCATTTTAAAAGGATGTCCTCTTGCTTTGGCCTTGTATGTTTTGGCTATGGAGGGTTTCAACTGCTTTCTTCTTCACTCTATTTCCATGGGAATTGTTTGGGGAATCTCCTTACCAGATTCATCTTAGTAACTAGTCAATGGCCATTTTGTTGATGATTCCTTCATCACTCTGGAAGAGGATGAAGAGAATATCAAGGAAGCCTTGCATTGTTTAGGCACCTTTTGTCTGGCCTCCGGTTCAGCCATTTAGTGGGACAAAACCCTCTGTTATAGACAGTCTGATCTTTTCGAGCCTCCCTGGCTTTCTCGATTTGGCTGGACCATGATTCAACATGGGGAAATTTTCCACTTTCTTTGCATTCCCTTTGCATTTCAAGGTAACCCTACTGATCTATCAAATGCAGTTCTTGCTAAAGTTGAAAATCAACTTACCTACTAGATCACAAAGCCGCTCTCTCTTGTAGGAAAATTCTATATTTTCTCCAAGGTCTTGGTGGCTAGACATGTTTATTATTCCTCTTGTTGGGCTCCCTCCAAAGCCTCCTACAAGAAGCTTGAGAAACTTCTTCAGGATTTTCTCTGGGCTTCTGGTATTGATCACCAGAGCTTCCACAAAGTTTCCTGGGACTTTTTCTACCTCCCAAAAATATCTAGTGGGCTTGGTTTAATTGACACCCAGAAGTAAGGGCATGCCCTTTGTGCCAAATGGGTTATGCCATGTCTCACAAGAAATGAGGCCTGGAAAAAATTTCTTTGGCACTACATTTCCTTTGGGTTTCCTCTTCACAAGCCTGCTTGAAAGGGGATTGGTTTTCAAACCCTTATGGTTATGAAGGAGCCTATTCACATCTAATGTACTTTTTTCACCAAAGGTATTTGGAGAGCCTGGGAGTCTATAAAAACCTGGCTTCAGTGGGCTGGAAATGGCTTCAGGGATGGTTTTTCTTTCAACAAGCAAAACATTTGGTGGTCCCCTCTTTTTGCTCAATAAGGGACTCTGCTTGCTAGAGTTCCAGGGGTTCATGCTCTTTGGCTTCAAAAGCATGGCATTCAAACCCCAAAAGATCATTTTCTGAGAGCCACCATGAATCTTCAATCCTGTGATGATCTCTGGGTTCAATTTCAACTCATCTGCCTAGATCATCAGACTTTTGACTTGCTAGTTTCAGCTATCCTACCTCACCTCCTACATAAATTAGGGATTCAATCTGTTAGACCATGGTGGAAAGACTAGAAATGGTACCTTGTTATGCCCTTCACCAGTTACAAGCCTAAGCTTGGGTATTCTTAACTTATGCCTCATTTACCCATGATTGATTCTCTCAACCAGCGTTGGCATCTCTCTTCTTCTCAAAAGACTTGGGCCTAGAGATTTAGTACTATTTGGGACTCTATCACTGAGCCTAAAATTGCTCATTTTGCCTGGTTTTTATTATACTAGGGCTTACCTTTGGGAGCTAGACTTAGGCATTTGGGGGTTCCTGATCCTAAATGCCCTTTTTGTGGTCACTCTGAGACTCTCATGCACATTTTTTAGTTTTGTCATTGTACCCAGAATTATTGGATCTAGATTCATGACGTATTTTCTCCTTTTAGGCCTAAACATTTCTCATGGCACATGGCTCTTCTTGGTGACTCTCTCAGAATGCCTTCCCAGTACACCCAAATATGGTATACTTTCAGGATGGGAATTTTGTTTACCTTATGGAAAGATTGAAACACTGGTCTCTTTTTCCACAGTTTTTGGGATATTTATGTTTCTCTTTATGCTAAGGCATGTATTTGTAATAATGTCATGATGCAAATTCAGGTGCAAACAGACAAAGTGGCCCTTGAGGTTGCTCACTTACAGGAGTTTCTCTAGCACTAGGGAAATGCCCCTTGTACTGTGGCTAGGGTGCCTCCAGATTCTCTCTTAGCTGACCATACACCATGTAGGGGCTGACATCATGGCTAGAATTCTTCTACCAGACACTCTAGGACTCCTTGTCAATGACATCACCACTCTACCTCCCCTCCTCCTCTAAGGGATGAAAGTTCTAGCTGGCCTCCTATGCTTGCTTCTACTACTGCTACTATTGCTCGGCCTTTAGCCTTTGTCCCTACTAATTAAGATAAATTCCCTCACCTAGTGCTGGCTATTTTGCCTTGATGAGAGGAAGGAGAACTGGAAAAAGAAGATCTTGAAGATGGTTGGGTCATCCTGATCAAACTCCCGGGCCCAATGTTTGGGGCAATCCTAATGATAGAGATCCTCCTCCTTCTTCTGCTACTATTCTTCTAGATTGAGGGTTTCTCATTTTATATGTTTTTTTGATGAATAGTTATATGCTTCCAGCCTAAGTGCCAAGTGACTTGCGAGGTGATTTTTTCACCCAACACCTTTTTTGTGAATATTGTACTTTTATCTTATTAATAGAAAAGGCTTCTATCATAAAAAAAAATTCAACAACTCTGAGACTTCACTATAGTCATTGAGTCTCCAAATGAAAGTGGCGGTGTGTTTCCCTTCAGTCGCCATGTCTCCAAGCTCTCAGGTGGTTAGTCCATTTATCCAGCAACCCAACGATTATAGTAGTCACGTATTCTCTTAATTTTGGTAGTTATGTTTTAAGCATTCATTGATCTAGCAAAATAGTTATCTCTTGATCTCATAATGTGGTGGTTAATTCATAAGATGTCTAGTGACTCAACGAAGAACATATGATAAATGAAATATCAACGGTTGGTAGTTAATCTCATAATCTAACTGAGATTAAGTGAGTTATCTAGTGACTTGGCAAATAAAGGCTTTCACGTGATCGCCAAATTTAGGCATGGTTAAGGAAAGTATTAAGCATCTAGGAGATGACTTCAGTGGCACAATCCTAAGATAACTAAGGGTTAAGTGCTTGTTAAGGTAAAAAAGTGAAAAATAATTTGGATTCACTTTCTAGATTTGATGACATGTCCGTCCCTGATTGGTCACCAAGGTAAAATAAAGAATAGTAATATTTCAGTGATTATTGAAATAGACTATACTCATTGAGTCTCTAGAAGAAATAAATCAAAGATATTCTACCTTTAGTTTCTAGATCTCTAGATTGGTTCAGTCTCTAGATCTCAAGAGAAAGTCAAAGTCAAAGTAAAGTTTAAGAGATTGAGTGACTACCATCAGATTAATATCTTGTGGCTCTCATGAAGTCATGAGAAGAAATGAGGATTTGAATAGAGTTTCAACGATTAAGAGACTTCTCTTTAGTCATCGGGTCTTAAGATGGGTGAAGTTGGGTAGTCTCTAGAAAAAGTTTGAAAAGTCAACAAGTTCTAGCGATTAAGAGATTCATTGTAATTGCTAAGTCTCCCAATGAGAAGAAAAGCTATTAAGACTCACTTTTGTCATTAGGTCTCTAAATAAAAAGGAAGGGTAATGAGACTTAATAAAGACATTTATCTCCAAGTCTCAGGATAAAATGACAAGTCATAAATTTTGTAGCGACTGAGATATAGAATATAGTCGTTGGGTCTTTGAATGAAAAATTAAAGTTTCAAAAAGGTCACTAGATCACGAGACAAAATCATAAAAGGCCAAATCATTCAGCAACTATGATTTTTTACTATAATTGCTAGGTCTCAAGATAGAATTCAAAAGGATAAAATCATTTAGAGACTGAGGATTTTCCTTTAGTCGCCAAGTCTCAGAAATTATTGAAAAAGTGCCAAGGCTTTGAGAGGCTAGGAGACTAAGTGTAGTAGCTAAGTCCCCAAAAATCAAATTTTGATTACCTGTCACTTTATTAGCTCATGACTAGTGAATTGAGTTCATAACATGCCAAGTAATGGTGGAAGTGACTTGATTACAGAGCTGGAGTTTTGAAAGGGAAATTGCATTTAATTCTCTAGAATAAATATAGTTAATTGTCATTCATTCTAAAATTACCAAGCATTCCGAAGAGCCAGAGATGAAGAATTATAAGAATTCCTAAGTTTTTCAGTGATTAAAGAATTTGGTGAAGTTCAAAATTTTTAGAAGAATTTTTATCTGCAGTTAAGATGAGTTAGCCAAAAACCAATGGAGTTTCTACCAGCAAGGGATCAAAAGAAAAAGTAAAGGAGAGCTACTCAGATGAATTTCTCACTTTGTTGCCTAGGTCCTCACAAAATACAAAGGTTAGTGATGAAATTTTCATTGATGATCTAAGTTACTATAGAGATGCGAAGATAGGAGATGCGTCTGGTATGTGTCTATTTAGATATTTTTATAAGGATGCGGATAGTCCAATACCTGTTTCAAACCCTTGGAGTACCTCCAGGTTGGCTAGGTTAATAGTACCTAATGTTTTCCTAGATTTAGACTTGCTCATTTAATTGGCAAATAGATATGACCCATTATCTAAAACAATAAGGAAAGGGGATGACTCGGCCATAGTCACATTAGATAGAAATTCTTTCATTAAGGCTTTTAGAATTCAAATTCCAATGACCACAGAGATAAATTTACAGGCCCAGACGAATAGGTACATTAGGGAATCAACCCTAGTTTCTAGGGAAATTCAGAATCGTGTCCCCCAAGCCAACATAAATTACATTGTTGCAGTAGCAAGGGCTGCTCCATATTTCTAGAAGGATCTAAATTTCTATCTTAAGTACATTGCATATGGGTTATGCGGAGTGTTGGGACTAGATGGTAGAGTAGAAAGGATTTCTTCTAATATCTTGATGTTGGTTTTGGATTCAAAAAGTCTTCACACAAGTAGAGGGTATGGCTACATTGTGTATGTCATAAGTAGGATGCATCAAGGACTGGAGGCAATTAAGAGGAAGGAAGTTTCTCCTAGATTCATGCATTACTCATTGTTAATGCACCTCATTTTATATTACAACTACAACATTATATATTTGGAGCACTTAGAGACTCAAATGATATGGAGTGGTCAACCTAATCTAGTGCAGTTTTGGATAAGGGCATGGAGAAATAATTCCACCAATTGTGATTTTTGTATTCTCTAGAACTTGATAGTTCAACCAATATTGCTCAACTTAGGACTCAATCTCTCTAGGCTGCCAGTTAAGGCTCTGCAATTGCTAAGGCCTTGTCAATTTGTTCACAAGTGGCCTAAAAATCATAACTGGGGAGACTTCTACTATGAGAATACTTTCACTATAATTAGAGTCTATGGGTGTCCCCAGCCACACCATGTCCTACCATTCTTTGTGCCACCTAGGATTTCTCTTCTTGAGATAATTTGGTAGCTAATGTTAATAGATAAGGAGCACCTATCCCCCCATAGGAAGGGTACCTTTACCCATAGGCATTTCAGAGTATGCAACTTCACCATTGGGAATAATGTATTCGGAATGTTAAAGGATTGGTTGGGAGAGTACAAAATGAATGCTATTAATATAGTTATGTGGATACTAAAGATTTCATTGTTACTGCTAGGAAGTTTTAACTCCTACTATCCCAATAAGTAACAGACATGACCAGTGCCTAAAGGATGACATCATCAAAAATATCATAGAGGATGATGAGGTAGAAAAGAGAGCACGAAATTTTTTTGAGTTATTTTAATTTGCAAAATAGTTGAAAACAAAGGGAATTCCCTTTGGAGGCTTCTACCCTACATTGCCTTATTTATAAAGGCTCGATAAGATGATGGAGAACTTCAATACATTGGTCAATTCATTTGAGGAAAAAATAGATGACAAAGAAATGGAGAAGGAGAAGCACTTTGAGTCTGAATATGAAGAGGATAGTGATGGAGGCTATCTAGTGTATAGCCTTTCTGCCATAGAATAGCCATTATCCATTGAGAAAGAAGGAGAGGAAAATAAAATCATGGATTTGAGAGAGCTTCCTAGCTCTTAGGATACCAGTGAGCCTCCTCTGAAAAGGCAAAAAATGTAAGTGGGAGAGCCTTCCCAAATAAGAACAGTTGAGAAGAAAAGAGACAAAGTGGGAACTCTAATTACAAGAACTAGGGCATGTGATCATCAACTGAGGAAAAAGATGAAGGAAGAGAAGAGAAAACAAAAGGTAGTGGTAGAGGAGATAGAGTTGCCTTTGGCTCTCTATCAAGATGAAAGAATGTAAGAGCATGATGCCTTCTTGAAGGATGATGATTTTATAAAGTTAGATGAATTCAAGAAATTTTTAATGTGGCACAAACAGCAGCAGGTTGCATCAAATGTGCAAATCACAGAGGATGACCAAGTGCCCGATGAAGCCCTTCAAGCATTGACGGATTATGATCCTGAAACTGAGAAGATCACCCCTGAGGAGTCTAGAAAATTTGTTTGGTCTATCCACAACATAGGAGATTTAGAGATCTCACAAGTGCTTACCCATTTTACGAGATTGAATGAAGAAAAAACCAAGCAACTCTCTAATAGGTACAAAAACTTATTTGAAGACTATAGGGAACTAGTGAAGGACAAGGAAGTGCACATAATGAAAAAAAAAAAGAATTGGAGAAATATGTGGATGATCTACATCAATAGATCATCAATCTTCCTATAGTGATCCCTGCACCACTAGAGAAAACCGCACTACTAAAAAATCAAAGTGTAGATGTAGAGGAAGATGATGCAATAATAGAGAAGGTGAACCTAGAAAAGACTGAGGTTGTTTTGCAAGCCCTTTTGAAGATTTTACAGCATAGAATAGATGTTTTAAAGGAGAAGGCTAATGTAGTTTTTACTGCATATAATAAATTTCCTAGATTGCAAATACAGGTAAATAATTTTGTAACTATTTTGAATACTTAGTATGGGAATTGGTCAGCAAGGACCTCATTGTTTGAAAGACTAGTAGTAGTGCAGTCTCTAAGGACTAATATCTTGGAGTTAGTATTGCAAGTCAGGGATGAGATTGAGAAGATAAGTTTTTATTTATCCTTCTTTAATGGTAAAGAAAATCAAATTGAAGAAAGAATAACAATGTTTGGACCTAGTTTCAATAGGTTCATTCCTCAAATTAGAAAAGAGGATGAAGCAATTAAGAATTTGGATACATGGATATCAAATTTTGATCTCTTATTGCCTAAAAATGGGGCTCTTCTCAATGATAGCAATGAAGTGGATATGGATCACTTCAATACAATTCTTGATGAGGCATTCAAAGAAGAGCTGGATTTTAGTAAATTCATCATAGATGTAAAGCAGGTTGTTGATCCTAGATGGGAAAGATAGAAAAAATAATTGCAGAGCATTCAAGAGTTCCAGTGGCTAATAGAGGAGTAGGTGACTACATGGGACAATCTGACTAAGCCAAAGAGGAGGAAGCCAGCAACATATGATATTGAAGATATAGAAAAAGAATGAGCTCTAGCAGCTCACCTAATGTATGAGCACATGGAGAGAAACTATCACAAAGAGGATGATGTAAGTTAGGAGGATGGTGATCATCATTCACACAACAACTTTAGCATTTATTTTGAATACCGACAGATAAAGGTGCAGCTCAAAGGGAACCTCAACAACTGAAGAAACAACTTTTGGTGCCCCCTTTCTCTCTTTTTCTATTACCATTTAAATCTTTTTTAATCTAGTACAAGTCACTATCAGAACCATCTAAAGCTTGTTGCATCATTTTCTCATGGATCCCAAGATGGTTACTCTCTATATAGGAAATTTTAACTCACACCAAAGGGTGGTTTATTTCATATTGTAATAGGAATTTATAGATTTAGTTTTGATTCTCCATGGATGGCTTTAGCCTTCAGGTGAGAAGAGTTCCACATAGTCATCAAACCTCTGAAAGCTTCATTAAAGCTGGAAGTAATTATTTCCATAGATTTATAGAATCTAATGCCCTCTAACTTATTCTTTTTAATCTTAGTTTCCTAAATTAACATAATATCCAGCCTATGATCCCTTTTCATATTCCTTATAACATCCTTCTTATGGGAGCCTTTAAGCCCACGAATATTCCAAGAGATGATTTTCATTTCTTTTTGGATGTAAAAGCCTCTAGGATGGTCCTTTGGGTTCCATCCTCTATGTTCTTAGTAGCTTCTTCTTGCATGACTTGGCTATCTTTCTTTCTCCTTGGAGTTTTCAATTTAGCCCCCGCATCAGCTTTATTTCTGCTCCTAGTTGCTCTTGGAGAGACCGGGGAGGGGTCCCTGCTATTCAATTTTTTCTTCTTCTAAACCTTAGTCCACTCTCCCTCCACCCCTTCTTTATATATCATGAAGAGTTGTTTCATTCTTGTTAGTTTCCCCAGGGAAGCTAATTTTAGCATTTCTTCCATCTTGAAAACCTACCAAGTGGGCACACGCTTTGTACTGTGATTAGGGTTTGATTCCTGAGAGGAAACACCCATCTCCTTGTGCTTCTTAAGACTAATTATTCCATTCTCCAAAGAGGGTTCTAGGGAATCTGGAACAAAGGAGAGCTGGGTCATCCCTAGGGAAGAGTCCCCTCCTTCAGCTAATCTCATCTCTTCCATTGTATTGTCCTCCCCTGAGGTGTCTTACAAGATATTAACTTCCAGAACCTTGTTAGGCCTGTCTAAGGGAAGAAAATCCTCCCTATCCACAAAAATTTCATTCTATTGCAGGAAGATCTCCCTAGAATCACCATTCCCTCTTGGTTCTTATTCATTTCTAGGATCACCACATTGGAGTCCTTTTTCTTCCACACTTTGTGGATGTATGCCTCAATTCTCTCTTGGGACTTCTGGTTTTTCTCTAGTACCAAGCCTGCTAGATCCTGGTCCTTGGTCTTTCCAACTTTCCTTTGGACCTTCCTGGCTTTCCTATCTTTTTCCAACGTAAGAGCACAAGACACAATTTTCCATAGTGTCCCACTTTCTTGCAGCAGAAACAAGCAAATTACACACTTTCATAATCCAGTTTCTACACTATTTTTCCTAGTTTTGAACGAATCTCTATGATCTCTGGCATATCTTTTACCTCTTCCACCCCTATGCAGATCCTAGCATAAGTAAGATGCTACCTAGCCACCATCATTGGGTCTATCGATAATAGTTGTCCAAAAGATTTGGCTATTTCATCAAAAATATTTTCATACCAGAATTCCAGAGGAAGTTCTGGTAATCTTACCCACACAGAGGCTTGGAAAAAGAATGAATCATTAAGATCCAAGTTAGGGGACCATTTTTATAGCTCCAAAGAGGATTCCCAATATTTCATGTACCAGCACATAGGATTTTAGAAAAATCCTCCTAGCATGAGAACTCAAAAGACCGAAAGCCCTTCGCCATAGCAATTATTTGAACTTGACCTTGTTGGTCCCAAAATTTCTTAGCAAAAGCCCTTACTATGTCAATATTTGACTTCAACCCAACAAAATTTCCAACTAGAGTGAGAGCCATGGTAGCAATATTGTGGTCAACCAGTTTGTCAGGTATCACAATAGCGTATTTACCCTTTTCCTTATCAGATAGGTCCTTTATTATTGGGAAAGATGACTTGCCTATGGTCTTAACCTGAAATAATATTGACCAATGGTTGTTCATGGCATTCCCTTCCTCATCATGTGACTGAGCCCCCATGCCTGAGCCTAGAAGGGGAAGAGCACAAAAAATCCCCACCACCCCCGCGTCTCTTTACCTAGATCTTTGTGTTTGTCACGTGGGGCCCTATCCTTCTTTGTTCAGTCTTTTGTGTCCTGATCCACTTGAAATTCATCGATATAGACATCCGCGAAAACACCCACCACCTGCAAACCTAGTTTCCTGCCTACTCCCTAATTCAAAAAACTTCCCGCCCCTGCTCCCGCTCTCACACCCTCCATTGAGAATGTAGATGTGTAGATTTGGTAGATGTTACAATACACTTTAAAATATTTCAAAAGTCTCTACTCTAGAAAAAAAGAATTGTTTCATTTCTAATTGTGTCTTTAGTATGATCTCTTTGAATAGATAAAATTACATTGTACATTGTATTCTACAGTGCGAATGATATTATTCACTGACTTGAGAGTTTCTTGAGTGTTTTTTTTCTTTCCTCATTTGAGATAATTGTAGTTTGTTTATAATTTTTTTGCGTTGTTTTAGAAATTCTTTCAAATGGAAACATTTTTAGTGAATCAATGCCTTCCATTTATTATTTTCGTAAATGCACTATGATATTAATATTCATATATATATGAGTGACTAATGTGTATTCTTTATATTAGAAGTGCATTTAATATTACGAGGACACACAAAATATAACTAGTTATTTTCGTTGTGATTGTCTATAGAAGTAAAAGTACCATATGTTGGTCATAACTATTAGAAAAACTCGCAGTTGATGAAACCTTCTCCCTATATCGAACTTTAATTATCATTAATTACTTCATTACATGATTTTGTATTATTCATCTTTTAGTTATGTTTCTTATATTTTAATAGATCTTATTTACTATTACCTAAATTTAAAATATATAAATTTTTCTTCTTATCTTTCTACTTTTTCTTAATTTCTAACTTTTATTTTCAACACTTGTATAGAGATTTTTAGATTATACATGTTTGGACCTTAGCACAATTGTATTGCCTTCCATAAATCATGCACCATTATATACAAAATTTATCTTTTACAATTTTCTCTTACTCTATATCTTTTGATGTTCATGTTTGTGTCTTAATTTTCAATAACATATTCCTATATTTTTAAATCCATGTTTTTAACATGTTTATCGTCATTCTTACGTAATGCATGCTTGCTATTTGTCGAGTGTCAAATTTTGGGACTTCTTGCAATTTTTCCAATCTATACGTTGTTTTTATGGTTACCCACCGCTTTCTTCTTAGTGAAGTTGATCACATTGTTTTATTTCCAGGAACTAAGTATAGAAGGTGAAAACAATAAAGGGACTATTCATGTACACATCCAAATGAAGAGAAGGAAAGCCGCTTGAAAATGAACAGAGTACCTGAATCATGGATTGATCAACTAAAACATGGTCGTGAACCTAGAAAGTACAAAAATAGAAAAACGTCCGATGGTGTATCTATATATAGAGTGCCTGAATCTATAAAGAGAAGCAACCGAGAAGCTTATGATCCTTTGGTTGTGTTTCTTGGACTTTTTCATCACAAGAAAGACCAGCAGCTGACTGTAATGGATGAATTTAAGCTCCAAGCAGTAGACAAAACCTTGGAAAGGATCGCTCAAATGACCAGAGAAGACCTAGTCGTGAAGGTTGGAGAGCAAGAGAAACAGATCGGAGAATGCTATGAAGACTGAGCCATTGAATGGGATGGAGTTACGCTTGCCTGGATAATGACCATAGATGCATGCTTTATTCTCGAGTTCCTTCGAATGGACTTACCCGATTCAAGCCTTCTTTTCCGGTCGCAGAGAGTCGATAACGTGAAAAGACGAGAGATCATAATGGACATTTTGAAGATGGAAAACCAGATTCCTCTCTATATTCTGAAAAGGATCCTAAAATTAGAGGTGAGCGATCCTGTAGCCTTCTTAGCTGAAAGATTGTACAACAGCATGGGCAACTATTTTCGAGGCTTTCCGTTCAAGGGAAAACAGCTAGAGAATAATGAAAAAGTAATCAAGGGAAAACAGCTAGAGCATAATGAAAGATTGAACAACAGCATGGGCAACTAATTTCGAGGCTTTCGAGTAATCGAGGGACACATTAAGGAAGGTGCATTCCATCTATTGGATTTGTCAAGGCGGCTGATTCAAGATGTCTTGTTAAATGGCGTTGCTCGTTCTAGAGGGAGCTGATACATTTAGAGTAGAAACAAGCATGATTCCTTCAGCAAAAAGTTGCAAGAAGCTAGAATTAAATTGGAGCGGGGAGAAGTCTGTTTAGAACGCAGATTTTTGCGAAGCAGTAAACTTTACCTTCCTCGAATCAGTATTTATGATAACACAGAAATATTCTTGAGAAATCTCATTGCTTTTGAAGAGTGTCAAAGGCAGCGTGGCTCCCAAACTAAGCGAGCAATTTCCCGCCACGTGCGTATGATGAATCACTTGATTGACTCCAGGGAGGATGTTGGCCTGTTTCGGGAAGCGAAAATTATCAAGAATCTTCTGGGCAGTGATAAGGAAGCAGCCAAAATGTTCAATGCCCTGTGCGTCGAAATCACGGACGACAGTGAATTTGAGGATATTTTGAGAGATGTTAATAAACATTATAACAGCTAACTGAAAGTGTGGATGAGCGAGTTCCGGAAAGACTATTGTTCAACTCAATGGTATGCTATCTCCTTAGTGGCGGCCGTAATTTTTTTAGTACTCACACTTTTGCAAACGATCTCTCCAATGAAAAGTTATTTCGCATCTTAGTCAGATAGATCTTGGTCGATATATTGCATTTGAGTTTAACTATAAGTACGGTGCATTTCCCGTACTATTATTATAGGGAACTGAATTTGTGCGATTTTATACAAGGAAGTTCACTTGTTCATAGGAATATATATATATATATATATATATATATATATATATATATATATATATATATATATATATATATATATATATCAATATCAATCAGTTTTTCATATATGTCTTATTTAAGATGTGATGTATTATGATAGGTAATATATGTCAGATTTAACTTGCAATTTTGAAATATATATAATATTCTCATTAATTAATATTATATTTTTTCTTTGTGAATTTTTTGTTCTTCGATAATGAAGAAATATTTGTAAATAAGTTTGCAAGTTAAAAAATAGATATATGCTTCTTTAAATATTTAATTTACTTCATATTATTTTCTCGAGAACTCAGGCAAGAATGTCAATGAAAGTGAATGCAAGTATCATATTTACTGCACACTTTACTCATAGAAAAAGATCATTCTAATCTTCACTTAAAAAGTCCAAACATTAAAAAATAATTGTAGCATTAAAAAGATCATCATTCTAATCTTCACTTTACTCATAGAAAATTATTTATTTTGTCTATGTAAAAATTATATAAGATAATTTAATGGAGAATCTTATATATGTATATTTTGATGCCCAAAAAGTGAGCAAAACACAACTACACAAGGGTCAAACCAGATAAGTTTGACCAAGTTTGACCAAAAGTCAAACTTCCCTGAACAACTTCTAAACTATCTTATAGAGTTTCCTAAACTGCATGCTTTGAGCGACATGCAAATCGAGACACTTGACTAAAGTCAACTAGAGTTGACCAAAAAGTCAATTATGCACTAAACAACGCGCAACAGAGTTAAAAAGATTCAAAATTTAACAAGAAATACTTGGGCAGGCAAACCAAGGCATTTGACCTAGGGTTGACCAAAAGTCAACTGTGCCCAAATATGACCAACGATGATCTACTAAAGTTTAAAACATAACCTAGATAATTTGTGTACGCAAACTAAGGTGAATGCCCTAGGTTTGACCAAGGGTTGACCCAAAAGTCAACTATACAGAAAAATGGTTATCATGCCTATAGAGATCATAATGACCCTAGACGAGACCAAAGGAAGAAGAAAAAAAACCCTAAGATGATTATAACGTTCCCTAGCTGAAAAGTTACAGTAATGTTAAAAGTTCGATATTCTAATTAATTAACTCAAAATATATGTTACAATGCTTTAGAATAACTGAGAGGGGGGGTGAATCAGTTATCCTCGGCTCCAGATGTACCAATTAAATTTTTTAGTACTTCAACAACATTTACATCAAAATCATTCACACAAGTATAATACCAGGATTTATAGTAGAAACCCCATTTGGGAAAAACCACATTCTAACATGCTACTAATTTTCACTCTTTTGAAATGAGCTCTGTAAGAAGCCAACCTAGTTAAACGTTTACAAACACACTATTAGGTGTTACCATGTTAAAGGATTTAAAACACTTTGTCAAAAGTGGCCTGGTGTATCATCTTAAAATGGAAGCACTTCCATGTTAAGAGCATTTAGCCCTCCGAGTAGGTCATTTGGGGTCATGTTAAGTGCCTTGATCGGGTCTTTGCATGTATTTGGCTTTTCTCCCCGCCTTCCACTTCTTCCTTGCACTTGATTTCTTCATTCTAGGTGAAATTAGGGTTAGGATCCCGAGATTCTCCGTAATTTCCCACTTCTATGACTCTATTTTCTAGGTAGGATTCAGAAATAAGTCCTCCTGGGCTTCATCATAGTAATCATAGGATTTTATGTCTATCTATGGCATTCTGTCCTATTCTGGAATCATTTCTAGGTTTCTGGGCATCCCCGGGACCTCCTAACTTGTTTCTGAGTAAATCTGGGACCAGGGTCGAATTCGAGGTCGAACCTGACTAGGTTAGGATCGAGCTCGAACCTGACTAGGTCAGGTCCAACCTTGATTTTTCCCCCCTCATTCAAATTTCCAATTTTCATGATTTCCAGGCATCGGGCTTTCGGGATATTTGTTTTCTCGCCTACAGGTCGGCCATTTCAGGTTTCGGGATGGTAAATCTTTTAATTGCATTTAATCTAGGTATATTTTCTGAAGGTTAGGACCTAATTGGGATTTAATTCTCCAAGGTGGCCCCTCTAGAGGATTGTGCCCTAGTTCACTATAAAAGGAGGCCCTCCTCTCTCATTTTCACATCTCATCTCAAGCAATTTCATGATCAAGGACCTCTCAAGCAAGATCAAGCATTCAAGTTCTCTTCTCCATTCAAGTTCTGCATTGAAGATCAAGGATTCAAGCATTCAAGCCATTGAAGGGATTTGGTTCAAGTATTCAAGATTCATCATTCAAACCCTAGATCTAGCCATCATGTTGGTGTGATATTCCTTCAAGATCCTTTGTTCATCTTCAAGATCCATTCATTCTTTCTTCAAGGTGGATTCCAAGCAGACAATAACGGAGGTTTGATTTACATATTCAAGTTTTCATATCAATATACTTGTTTATATTCAAAATATAATTACATATCTATTGAATTGCATAGCTTCATTGTTAGATCCTTTTCTACTACTTGCTAGCATTCTTGTTTCAATTTCATTATTAAGGTTGATTCCAAACTAGGGTTTGACCAAGGCAAACCCCTCAAACAAACAACAAAAATCCTCCTTTTCTTGTAGGTACAGGTGCGCGATTTCAGATCTGAGAGAGAATTTGGATACCCTTTTCGGCAAACTTCCGAGATCTATGAACAAAATCAGAATTAGACTTCAAATAAAGAATGTCATATTTGACCTTTTTTGAGGGTCAAACCCGACCTGAGCTCATTTTGGAAAATATTTCTAGGTTTTCTTTGTCTTAGCATTTCCAGTCCAGAATAGGTTGCAAAATTGCCCAAAAGTACACACAGACATCATAATTTGACATTTTCTAGATCTGGCCTAATTTGAGGTTAGTATTTGTATTTCAATTATCCCCTATTTGCAAACACAATATAATACCCCTTTATAGGGAAATATTCGTCTCTCTCTCTCTCTCTCTCTCTCTCTCTCTCTCTCTCTCTCTCTCTCTCTCTCTCTCTCTCTCTCTCTCTCTCTCTCTCTCTCTCTCTCTCTCTCTATATATATATATATATATATATATATCTATCTATCTCTCTGTCTCTCTGTCTCTCTCTCTCTTCCATATTCTCCATAAAATTGATTCAATTGTGTATTAACCTCTTGGTTGATCAAATTAGATCTCTTCTTTGGGAATTTGAGTTTGAGAATAGATCTCATATTTCCCTCTTTACATTTGAATATTGGTGATTCCATTTCGCCTCTATTCATTTTGGTGAGCCCGACAAGCTTACTCTCTTTCTTTTTGGTGTGAGATTGCCTTTTAGATTAGGTCTAGTTTATGCTCTTGCATTTTAACATTTAAAAAAAATACAAAAAAAAAATCTATATATTCAATAAAATCCAAAAATATTTGTTGCATTTCATTTTCTATGGCGATTGTTAAAATGTTTTGGTGTGTAGTTATGTTCTTTATTAGTCTTCTCTTAACATCTCTTTATAATACTTATGATGTTTATTAAAGTTTCATTTACTTCATTATGTTGATGACCCTTCACTTTGTTCTTGCCTATACTTTTGTAAAGTTGACCGACACTAGTCTACCTACATTTAAAACTTTTCTTAGGGATTTATTTGGTAGTCTTATTTACCTTTTGGATTATGTGAAGAATTTGGTAGATGACACGCCATCTCCTAATCTTCCTACTCCTATCAATCCTAATCCTATTCATCCTAATCCTAATCATATCAATCCTATTCCTAATCTTCTTAATCCTAATTTGATACCTAATTCTCCATCTATTCATCCTCGCTCTTCTCGTACTTATGATGGGATTCAAGCTATAGCTTAGGATGTAGATATGCAAGAATTCTTTGATTTACCTTCTCTTCTGATTCATGATGATATTAAAGGAAAGGGTAAAGAAACTTCTTCAAAACTTATTATCCCACCCTATGCAACCTTTATTCATGAACATGATAAACAATCACCTCCTATAGAAGCTTTACATAATATGTATACTATTGGATATAAAATGGTGACTAAACAAGGTTATAAAGGTTTAGGGCTAGGAGTTAATGAGCATGGTATTAGGTTTCCAATTCATATACCCCCTAAACCAGATATGTATGGTGTGGGTTGTTCTAAGTCTCAAGTTAAGGTAGGTGATGCTAAACATCATCCTCCTCTTCACACACCTATTTTAGATAATTCTAATACTTGTCAAGAAATTGCTAAGAAGGTATATGTTGAGCTAATGAATTCTAAGAAATAAATCTTTCGACCTATGTTGATAGCTGCTCTATACAAATATAAATGACCTTTTCATTATAGTAATAAACATTTACTTGCTGATTGTAAACATTTCAAGTTATATGTTAGAGAAAGAGCTACTTTAGGAGTTATATCTCACTCTCGTGCAATTTTACAATTCCTTCATAATTTTGATATAGGGGATTCCCCTCCTTTAGATATAATATAAATGTTCTTTTCCTCTTATCTCATGACTAGGGGGAAAGAGGTGTATTTTCATCCAGTCTCCTAGGATCCATTAGGTCTTTTATTGGGGCTTAATTGGTATTCTTTCTCTCCTCTTTTTCTACAGCTTTAACCATCCATATAATTTATATTTTCTTTTCAAGATATCTTTTCTAAGACACTTGTTTCACAAAGGTATCCCTTGTCTCTATCTCTGGGGAGCAAGGTACCTCTTTCTTTCTCTTTATCTAGGGAATTGCTTTCCTTAGCTTAGTGGTATTTGTTTATATTGTAACATTATTTCAACATATTGATAGATGTTCTGACTATGGATAACCTTTTTACATGAGAAGTTGTTGTCCTAAGTCATCACTTCTTCTCCATGTTGCAAATTATGTTCTTTATAAAATCTCATCCTGGCTTTGGTGTTAGAGTTGTTTCCCTCATTTCAAAGATTCCTCTTCCTCTTCTTTGTTGGGGGCTTGATGATTGAATCTTTGTTCCCACTTTCGAAAGATGATGTTTTATCTAAAGCACTCCTCTTTTCTGGGGGTTTTGTTGATAAGATCTCTTCCTTTGAGGATCCTTTTCCATGAGTGACATATCCTTTTCACGATTATCTATATTCTTGGATGTAGGGGTCAATATTCCTTGCCAAGAATATGGTATACATTGTTGCTAAACAGGATATCTCCTTGCATTGTGAAGTAGGTATCATCTTCCATCTTTGTTCCTACACTTGGGAGGAAAGGATGCCATTTCCTTCTATCTTTCCAAGATTCACCTCTTTCCTTGGGTAAGCAGTATCTATCTATTATGTGATATTAAATCATACATGATAATTTTGGTTTGCATTAGGGATCTATGTACTTGATCATAACCTATTTTATCATTTGACATTGGGTTCCCATGGTTGATATATCTCTCATCTTGGAAACTGAATAGTGTGCTATCCTTCATAAGGGTTACTTTCTTTTCACTTCTTGCATGATATCTCTTCACATTCATCCCTTCCATGGCCTCATAGGAGTTGTGACCTTCTTGGCTTGGACTGGGTGTTGTTTGTGGATATTGTCTTGATGTTGAACAAGGCTTTATCCTTGTTCTTTTCTTTCGTTAACATGTTAAAATAGTATGTTTTTTCCATATTAAGGAGGGAGCATATATAGGGTCTCCCTTGTACTATAGTTTTTAAAAATTTTATATGCTAAATCTTGGAAGGTAATACGCATAAGTTGCTAAATCCTGAAAAGACATGCATCCATATGCTAAATCTTTTGAAGGTAATGCACATAAGTTGCTAAATCCTGAGGAGAAACACATTTTTCAAAATTTTCAATATGCTAAATCCTCTGAAGGTAACACACATAAGTTGCTAAATCCTGAAGGGACACGCATTTCCAATTTCAATATGCTAAATCTTGGAAGGTAACATACATAAGTTGCTAAATCTTCTGAAGGTAATGCACATAAGTTGCTAAATCTTGAGGAGACACGCATTTCATATTCATAGTGATACAAGAAGGTGGATCTATGGGTATTCTAGAATTCGTGAAAAGATGCATTACAATTGCAAGCATGGTTTATGGGTCAACCTGTTGGGCTCTCCCTCCAGGGTGATTCATGATAAGGTGGGCATCTTACTGGGCAAGGTAATCACTTTCTCCTTTCTCTCTTTTATGCTTTCATGCTAGTAGGACAGGACCATAAAGCTATGTTGTTTATAGCATTTCTCTTGTCTTTCTTATGTAATCATTTATGCTTTTATGATAGCTTTTCAAATATGATATTAGTGTGAGAAATATTTCTTAGCAATGTTTCTTATGCTAATTGATTTGGGTTGTTTAGTACTAACCCTTGTTTTGTTGATACTCTCATGCATGTATGTTGAGTTAGAATCATTAGTCTGGGGGCTCATGTCCTTAGCTAAGTGTTATTTTATCTTGTTGTGAATCTACTTGGATCTCCTCTTTCTTCTCCTTTACCAAGAGTTTGCATCAAGTCCGTACTCTTGCTAAAGTGGGAGCTTAATGTATTGTCTTAAAATGGAAGCACTTCCATGTTAAGAGTGTTTAGCCCTTTGAGTAGGTGGTTTGGGGTCATGTTAAGCACCTTTATTGGGTCTTTGCATGTATTTGGCTTTTTTCCCCACTTTCCACTTCTTCCCTGCACTTGATTTCTTCATTCTAGGTGAAATTAGGGTTAGGATCGTGAGGATTCTCCTTAATTTCCCACATCCATAGCTCTATTTTCTAGGTAGGATTTAGAAATAAGTCCTCCTAGCCTTCATCATAGTAATCATAGGATTTTATGTCTATCTCTAGCATTCTATCCTATTCTGGCATCATTTCTAGGTTTCTGGGAATCCCCGGGACCTCCTGACTTGGTTCTAAGTAAATCTGGGACCAGGTTCAGATTCAAGATCAAAATTGACTAGGTTAGGATCGAGATCAAACCTTACTAGGTTAGGATTGAGCTCAAACCTTACTAGGATAGGTCCAACCTTGATTTTGCCCCCCTCATTCAAATTTCCAATTTTCATGATTTTCAGGCATTGGGCTTTTGGGATATTTGTTTTCCCACCTCTGGGTTGGCCATTTTGGGTTTCAGGATGGTAAATACTTTAATTTCATTTAATCTAGGTATATTTTCTAAATTTTAGGACCTAATTGGGATTTAATTCAAAAAGGTGGCCCTTCTAGAGGATTGTGCCCTAGTTCACTATAAAAGGTGTCCCTCCTCTCTCATTTTCACATCTCATCTCAAGCAATTTCATGATCAAGGAGCTCTCAAACATGATCAAGCATTCCATTCAAGCATTCAAGTTTTCTTGTCCATTCAAGTTCTCCATTGAAGATTAAGGATTCAAGCATTCGAGCCACTGAAGGGATTTGGTTCAAGTATTCAAGATTCATCATTCAAACCCTAGATTTAGCCATCATGATGGTGTGATCTTCCTTCAAGATCCCTTGTTCATCCTCAAGATCCATTTCATTCTTTCTTCAAGGTGGATTCCAAGAATACAATCATGGAGGTTTGACTTACATATTCAAGCTTTCATACCAATATACTTGTTTACATTCAAAATACAATTACATATCTATTGAATTGCATAACTTCATTGTTAGATCCTTTTCTACTACTTGCTAGCATTCTTGTTTAAATTTCAATATTAAGGTTGATTCCAAACCAGGGTTTGACCAAGGCAAACCCCTCAAACAAACAACAAAAATCCTCCTTTTATTGTAGGTACAAGTGTGGGATTTCAGATCTGAGAGCGAATTTGGATACCCTTTTCGGCAAACTTCCAAGATCTACGAACGGAATTAGAATCAGACTTCATATAAAGAATTTAGTATTTGACCTTTCATGAGCGTCAAACCTGACCTATGCTCATTTTGGAAAGGATTTCTAGGTTTTCTCTGTCTCAGCATTTCCAGTTTGGAACAGGCTGCAAAATTTCCTGAAAGTACACACGGACATCAGAATTTGACATTTTCCAAATTTTCCCTAATTCAAGGTTAGTATTTTTATTTCAATTATCCCCTATTTTGAAACACAATATAATACCCCTTTATAGGGAAATATTTATTTCAATTATCCCCTATTTTTAAACATAATATAATACCCTTTTATAGGGAAATATTGGACTCTCTCTCTCTCTCTCTCTCTCTCTCTCTCTCTCTCTCTCTCTCTCTCTCTCTCTCTCTCTCTCTCTCTCTCTCTCTTCCATATTCTTCATAAAATTAATTCAATTGTGTATTAACCTCTTGGTTGATCAAATTGGATCTCTTCTTTGGAAATTTGGGTTTGACAATAGATCTCATATTTCCCTCTTTACATTTGAATATTGGTGATTCCATTTCACCTCTATTCACCTGGTTAGAGGACTTAAGAATATTCCATTACAATGTCACCTTGATGAAAGGATTTATACAATCATTATTAGGTCAACCTTGATTAAAGGATTTAGACTGATATAATGGTTAGAAAGTAACAATAGATTCTGATCTAAAAAATATACAAATCACTTTACAAATATAGATCCACTTCGCACATAAGATGATTTACTATCTGACCTCCATTTCCATTTCCATCTATGATCTTCTCGAAATTCACTTCAAGCAATCACCACAATTCTATTTAGCTTCTTCTCAATTTCTCCTTTGGCCTTCTGCTTAGACTTATTAGTCAATAACATCAACCTTTTCCACATTTTGTAACCTCACAATTAGGTTTTCCCTTATACCTCTTTGATTAGATAGATCAATATTTTTCCACTTAATCTCCTCCATAGATCTTAGGTTTAGGTCAGATTCATCGAATCATTCCATCATTATGTTCTTCATCTTTTTCTTCTAGATACATCTTTAAACTTCTCTATGAATCCATAAGAAAATGATTTACCATGTATTAAATACTCCATACAATTCATTAATAATGTCAACATGTTTTACATATCTGAAAAATTCAACTATGTCGGCTAGGATCCCCAATTCTTTCTCCAAATGTAAATTACTAACACTTGGTCAATACTATGGTCATCTTCTCGGTCATCACTATGTATCTCAGTCATCACTACAAACTATCTTCCTTGGAAAACATTGTCTTCACTGGGTAATTTTCTATCACTCAATAATTACTAATGTTCGGTCAACACTACATTTGTACTCTACATATACTAGTGCTCGGTCGACACTAACATCACTCGACTTAAACTAGATTTCTTCACTTTTGCTTGATTAAGCCTACCTTTTGAGTCTTTCTTCTTACTAGATAAACAACACATTATCTTATTAATGTGCCAGCTAATTAAGTACCCATTGAAGTACCGAATAACTCAACCTTTCCTCAAGTTCTTTTGTTATCTCCTTTTCCAAATCCTCTTCATCAATTAAAAGATATGGTACTCTCCTAGATAGCAACTATCTTACCAGTTAAGGTTTGACATGAATGACAATATAACAATTATTTCAATTATAGTTTCCAACAATCTCCCTCTTTGGCATTAATGGAAACGCCACATGAATAACACATGATTGACCAAACAATTCAAAATCTTTGTGCATTAGATTTTTATAATAACCTTAGCTTCATTCCGATTCACAACTTTTGCCTTGCATGACCGCTTGCTTAATTAATCCCTCTGAATATTTTTTTGTATCTCTCCCCCGAGTTTCATTGAATCAATCCCATTGTGTTGTATTGCAACTCTTCATGTATTTCTCTATATCTCTCTCTCTTTGATAGCAATGCCAAAGCTTGCATCTATAACTTACATCTTCTACATGTAGATGTCTTCATATCAGTTTTGTATGCAGAATTTTCTCTCTGTCATCTTTCTTATGACTAATTATCAACTCTGCTTCACTTCTCACAATTCTAGGAAGCTCCTAAAGTTTGACATTTTCTTCATCAAATTGTCAAATATTTTGTTCAACACATTTGATGCAGTGCTCCTAGTTGACTAGGCAACCTTAGCTAGGGTAATCACCCCTAGTTTACCTCTAAGCTATTCATGAGCATCCTTAGGTAAATCTTTTGTGAATATATATATCTGCTAATTGTTCCTTTGTATTCACATAGTCCAATCTCATTTCTTTTTCTTGAACTAGCTCTCTCAAGTAATGATACTTGATAGAAATATTCTTAGTCTTAGTTTGCATCACTAGATTCTTTGATATATTAATAGCACTTATGTTATTAGAAAAAATAACAATAGGCTCCTGATTATTTCCTCCTTCATTCCTTTTAACAATTTCTTGATCGACACTAAATTTGAAGAATCTACTACTGCTGCTACATACTCAACTTCTACTACAGATTGGGAAATGCAGTTTTGTTTCTTGCATGTCTAGGAGACTAATCTCTTTCCTAGAATAAAAGCTCCATGACTTGTAATTTTTTTGTCATCAACATTTCTAGCCCAATCTATATTAGTGTAAACCTTCAATTCAATTTTTTCATTTTTCTTGTAATATAATCCACAATCCCCAGTTCCTTTCAGATATCTCAAGATTCTTTTCACTACCATCATATGATTCTCCTTAGGATTGGCAGAAAATCTTGCAACAATCCCAACTCCTACGGCAATATCTAGTTTTCTATGGACAACATATTGTAGCTTTCCAATCATAGATCTATACAAGGTTTGATTCACTTTAGCTATATCATTAGTTTTAGATAGTTTCTATCTAGTAGCCATAGGAGTACTCACTAGTCTTGAATCCTCCATACCAAAAAATTTTAGTATTTCTTTAACATATTTAGATTGATTAATATAAATACCTTTCTTCATCTAATAAAATTTCAAACCAACAAAGAATTTAATCTCACCAAACATAGACATTTCAAATTCAGTTTGCATCACATTTGAAAAGTTTTTACATAGCATGTCTTGTCCTCCAAATATGATATCATAACAAATATTTTAGCTAACAAAATCCCTTTACCTTTCTGTGTCTTCATATAAAGATTATTGTTGTCATTTGTCCTTACAAATCCAATCTTTATCAAATAATTATGCAGTCTCTCATACCATGCTCTGGGAGCTTGTTGTAATCCATACAATGCCTTGTTCATCTTGCAAACTATATTCTTCTTGCGTAGATCAACAAATCCTTTAGGTTGTTCAATGTATACCTCTTCTTCTAATATCCCATTCAGAAGTTTAGATTTAACATCCATCTGATATACTTTGAATCCTTTATATGTATCATATGCAAATAGAGTCCTCACTCCTAACCTTGCAACTAGGGAAAATGTCTCCCCATAGTCAATTCCTTCTTCTTGTGCATACCCCTTACATAAAAATCTTGTCTTGTTTCTTGTGACCTCTCCATGTTCATTTAACTTGTTTCAAAATACCCATTTTGTTCCAATAACATTCTTATCTTCTGATCTCAGCACCAGAGTCCAAGCATCATTCTTTTTAATCTTCTTTATCTATTCATCCATGGGTTGTATCCAATTATCATTCTCTAAAGTATCTTTTAAAGTTTTAGGCTCAAACTCACATAGTAAGCATGTATGATCTTTCAACTTACTTCTTGTCATGACTCTAGATTCTTTATCTCCAAGGATTTGTTTAGGCTTATGATGTCTTCTCACATACTTAGCCAATGTAGGTCCAGATTTATTTTCTCCTTATTCTGGATCTTCAGATTCATCTTCCATGTTATTTGCTTCTTCTTATTTCTTGGCAACATTCTCTTACTGCTCGACATTACCTTCTTGATTCTCGGTAGCATCCTTCCAATCCTTGACATTGCCTATTTGTGACTCTGCGCTTGGTTCAAGTGTATTACTTGTCTCTCCTTCCATGTATACAAAAGATCTATAATCTTCACGTTCTTGCTTGCAATCAACTTCACTTCTTTCTGTATATTCATCAACTCTAACATTTGCACTTTCCATAATTTTATTAGAGTTAGAATTGAAACACTTATAATATTTTCTCTTAGTTTAATATCCTAAAAATATGCCTTCATCACTTTTTGTATCAAATTTTCCATTCCTATTATCTTTCAGTAGATAGCATTTACTCCCAAAGACTCTAAAATAATTCACATTAGGTGGACAACCATGTCATAACTCAAAAGGTGCAGCATTTCTACCTTTCTTGATTTGTACTTGGTTTAAGGTATAAATAGCTATACTTATAGCTTCTCTCTAGAAATTTTGTGCAATATTATTTTCTATCATTAGTGTTCTAGCAGAATCCATAATTAACATGTTTCTTCTCTCTGCTATGCAACTCTATGGAGGTGTCCTCATTGCAGACATCTATCTCTTTATTCCTCTATCAGTAAAGAATAGATTAAACTCATTTGATGTAAACTCTCCACCTCAGTCAGATCTTCAACATTTCAAGCTTCTGCCTATCTCTTTTTCAACTTTTTCCAAATACCACTTAAACAACTGAAATGCATTAGATTTCTCTTCCAAAACATTACAGTCATCATCCTAGAATAGTCATCAACAATAAAATGTACTTATCACCACAATAACTTTGTACACCCATAGGTTCGTAAAGGTCAGTATGAACCAATTCCAAAATATTTTTAGAAGAATATGTCTTTCTCTTAAAATCAAAATTTGTCATTTTCTCCAATTGACATTGTTTACACATCACATTATCAAGTTTCTTCAATCTCGGTAAACCTCTAACTTTCTTCTTTTTACTAATAGTTACCAGACTGTCAAAATTTACATGACACGACCTCTTATGACATAACCATACATCATCAAATTGTGAAAACAAACATGTTTCTTCAGATAGGTCTAGATAAAACACATTACCTCTTGTCTATTCTCTAGTTCCAATTAGTTCACCATTAGCATCAAATATTTTAGCCTTTCTGTGATTAAATTCCACTCGATAACCAGTGTTGTTCAATTTTGCAACACTCAACAAATTATAATTAAGACCTTAAACCCAATAAGAATTTTCACATGTGATCTTGTCAGTCAATCTAATTGATCCTTTTCCTCTCATAGGACATGGTGCATCATTACAAAACTTAACACTTCTATCTTTGTAATGATCTAGGGTTTCAAACTTACTTTTATCACCAGTCAGGTGATGTGAGCAACCACTATCAATAATACATTTGTCACCTTTACTCAAATAAGAACTAATTTAAATTTTCTCATCTTTATCATAATCATCTTTGATAGCAACATAAACAACTTCTATATCACATTCATCAGATTCACTATTTCCACTTCCAGTTTCCTCTTCAACAATATAGCAAGATTTATTACCTTTTTCTTTGTAGTCTCTATACCTTCGGTGATCTTTTTCATTTCTCTTGTCTTTATACTTTCTTTCCCTTCTCTCATCCTTGTCAGTCCTTTCAGGGCATCTTGCTGCAACATGGCCAACTTTATTACATGAAAAATAGATTAATGGAAGTTTACCTTTATATTTTTCTTTTCCTCTTTTTAGTCTTCTAGCCATAAGTGCCTCAAGATCATCCAGTTCTTCATCAGAGGTGTCACTATCACTGTTATTGTCACTATAAATTTTCACACATTTTTCTTTTTCCTCCTTAGATTTATGCAAAACCATTTGTGACTTGAATATAGATTCAACATTAGGAATAGTGTAATTATCATAATTAGACATCTCAAAATCATTAAGGTTACCACCAAGACTTTCTAGAGTTAGAACATTTCTAGGGTTACATTTTGATTCTTGTATTGCAAAAATTTTGATAGTGTAGATAGGAAGAAAAGTTATCGATACTTTACCAATAACAATTTTATCATCAATGTTTCCATTTTCTCCTCCAATAGCATTCACTACCTCCTTAATTCTACCACATCATTCAGCAATATTTTCACCTTCTTGCACTTTCATTTCATCAAACTTACCTTCTAAGCTTTCAAATTTGGCTCTCAGTACATTTCTATCTCCACCATAGATAGTTGTAAGAGTGTCCCACATTTGCTTTGCAGTAGTATAGTCCTTGATATCTTTAGATTCAAGATAGCTTAGGGAAGATTTAATCTCCAACATTGCTTGATTGTGTTCTTGTTTTTCTTTCATCTCCTCGGTAGTCAAAGGTGCAATAGGTACAACATAGTCATGTTCCACATAGTATTTTTCTGAATCACTAATACCAGCTAGATGAAATTTCATCAAAATCTTCCATACAGAGAAGCTCTCTTTGTTCAGCTTTGGTACCTCCTTTTTGTACATCTTGATCATTTTCTTGAAGTACCTTTAAAATTTTCTCTGTAAGCACCAACAACTTTAATACCAATTGTTAGAATGATTTAGAATAACTAAGAGGGGGGGTGAATCAATTATCATCAAGTCTAGATGTACCAATTGAAATTTTGAGTACTTCAACAACATTCACATCAAAATCATTCACACAAGTATAACACCAGGATTTATAGTAGAAACCCAATTTAAGAACAATTACTTTGTAACATGCTACTAATTTTCACTCTTCTGAAGTGAGCTCTGTGAGAACCAAACTCGGTTAAAGGTTTACAAACACACTATTAGGTGTGACCCTATGAAAGGATTTAAAACACTCTTTCAAAAGTGGTTTAGTTAGAGGACTTAAGGACATTCCATTAGAATGTCACCTTGATTAAAAGATTTATACAATGATTGTTAGGACAACCTTGATTAAAGGATTTAGACTAATACAATAGTTAGAAAGTAACAGTAGATTCTAATCTAAAAAATATAGAACTCACTTTACAAATATAGATCTAGTTCACACATAAGCTGATTTATTAACTGACCTCCATTTCCATCTTCATCTCTGATCTACTCAAAATTTCCTTCAAGAAATCATCAAAATTTTGCTTAGCTTCTTCTCAGCTTATCCTTCAGCCTTTTGCTTAGACTTATTAGTCAATAACATCAACCTCTTCCACATTTGTAACCTCACAATTAGGTTTTTCTTTATACCTCTTTTATTAGATAGAGAAATCTTTTGTCGCTTAATCTCCTCTGAAGATCTTAGGTTTAGGATAGATTCATCGAATCCTTCCATCATTATCTTCTTTATCTTTTACTTCAAAATACATCTCCAAAATTTTGTTTGAGTCCATAAGAAAATGATTTACCACGTGTTAAATGCTCCATACAATTCATTAATAATGTCAACATGTTTTACATATCCCAAGAATTCAACTATGTAAGCTGGGATCCTCAATTTTTTCTCCAAATGTAAATTATGGACACTCGGTCAATATTGTGTTCATCTTCTTGGTCATCACTGTGTATCTTGGTCATCACTACAAACTGTCTTCCTTAACAAACACTGTCTTCTCTCGATAATTTCGGTGGCTTGACAATTACTAATATTTGGTCAACACTAGATTTACTCAAGATATACTAGTGCTCGATTGACACTAACATCACTCAGCTTAAACTAGATTTCTTCACTTTTGCTAGATTAAGCGTACCTCTACATTCTTTCTTATTAGTAGATAAATAAGACATTATCTTATTAATATGCCAACTAATTAAGTACCCATTGAAGTATCAAATAACTCAACCTTTCCTTAGGTTCTCTTGTTATCTCCTTTTCCAAATGCTCTTCATCAATCAAAAGATATGGTACTCTCCTAGATAGCAATTTTCTTACCAGTTAAGGTTTGACATCAATGACAATATACCAATTGTTTCAATTGTAGTTATCTACAATATAAAATTATCCCATTTACATGGTTACAAAGTATTGAGAAATAAATCTAACGCCAACACATCGTAATTCAAACATTACGATATTTTAATCAAATACGTTTAGGCTAATGTTTTCAAATGTTTAAACAAAATAATAAGCTAAAATATTTTTTTTTAATAGATTTAACTCAATTTTAATGTTGAAATGTCTACAATGAATTAGGAGAACTACTAATTCTAATTTAAACTTAAATAAAATTTGAATTTAATTCTAAAATAAAATCTATCTAAAAATAAGTTTAAGTTCCCTATATTGACTTAGCCTTTACTAAATACAATTTAATCTTTACAAAATTAAATTTATTTAATATACTTGAAACACTAAAATTCTTAATAATAATAATAACACCCTTATTATTATTATTATTATTATTATTATTATTATTTTTAATTGCTGGCTCAAAATTTATTTCCTAAATTTTGAAATAGCAAGTATGCAGATAATTTATTTTCAAAAATTAAATACCTAATTGCATTCATATTAAGTGGCTAAACAACTTGTAGGAAATAAATTTTGAATTTAGGCTTTTTTTATTTTTGAATAATTTTCAATAAATTTTCTAACTACAAAAACAAAATTCATATTAACATAACTCAATTAGAAATTTCAATATTACTTACATTCGCGACTCCTTATTTTGAAATATCGATACCATAATAATCATGATATTTAACTATTTTGAATTAACATAATATCATAAACATACATGGTTTGACTAAATCAACATAACATTAAATCACAAAAAATCACTTATAATATACTAATTTCCTTATAGTTTAAACATTTAAAATTGAATACAAACTATAGATTTAAATAATAATTTGATCCAACATTTGAATAATATTTCATAAAAATTTAGTTTCCAATACATAACGAATCCATATTGCCAAATCCCTAATTTTTCCATTATACAGAATTATCAAAATGTTTACCATCCAAAAGTATGGTTACAAGGGAAATCCCTGAATTCAATTTCTCAACATAAATTTGACATACAAGGTTTTCAATGAAATTACTCAATTTTGAGTTCCAAACATATATGAATTTTGTCAGCTCCTACATCCAACTAGGTACCTAATAGAAAGCAGTTGACCACGGAGGCTCACCTCTCAACGTAGGCCTTTTAAAGGCCACCCCTAAGCTAGGATATCTAGTATGGAATAGGTAATATACAAGCATATGGAAAACACGAAGGAAACATTGAAACACAAAAATACTTAAGAGATTCCCAACATGGTTTAACAAGAGGAATGTCTTGAAGAGGCATTCCTAAAAATATGGGTAGTGTTGGACTAGTAGGAGGAGAAGCCATAGTATAAGTACAAAATCATAAGCCACATATGGACTTGGAAAGATCATCTACACAAGATGTAGTCTAAAAACCTCTTTATGTCCTCCAAGTGCCCATAGGCCATACTTGGCATCATGGGTATCATGAAACCCCATGTTTATCCCTCCACATATGGGAGACTCTACACAATCCTGGATCACTTCCTATTACCCTCTTCAAGGTTATTATACCCTCCCAAGGGTGAGTGTGCCTTGAAGAATCCCATTCAAAAATAAATTTTATGAATGAAAAACAATAAATTACACATGAAGAAATCTAAGACAAAATCATAAAAATAATAAAGACTCCATTAATGGATCTCCAAGATCACATATATGCCAAGAAAACATTTAAACTACAAGAAGCCAACCTTACTCCAAGCCTAAGGTTGAATTTTGAAAATGAGCTCTCCTTCCAAGAAAGTGTTCCCTAATCTCCTTCCAAATTTGAAAATGGTCTCTAAAACTAGAGAGTGGGTGAACATTGAAGCCTTTCCTAAAAATTTCCCTCTATAGGAAAACCTCCTGAACTCTAGGAACCAATCACTAGTGAGGAAGACACTTGCATCCCATTTTTCCCACTTGTATTCCATCTCTATAAATTGAGTTGACTGAAAATTTGGGAAGAAGAGAGAGGTTAATCAAATTCTCACAACTTGCAAATTCACACTACTTTGAAAAAAGAGACTTTAGTGATGTCATAAATGTGATTAAAGGCTCTTAATGGGATGAAAATGACCCCTAACCCCCATGGTACCAACCTGGGTAACAAAAATTGACCTTAGTTACCTTATAGGAGCCCAAAAGACCCTCCTAAACCCCACCTAAAGTTTACCCATGGATGTAAGTCAAGGTTGACAAACTAAAAACTTCCTAACCATACTAAGCTTGGTACTACATTATGGTTAACCCCTAGTTAACCCTTCACTTAACCATAATACAATTAAATAGTCATGCCAACACTTATGCAACAATTTTCAAAATTGGCACAATTTAAATTAAACAAATGAGATGGCTTAATCACATTCAAATTAATTGAATTAAATACACACATGCAAACCACGTTCATGAATAAACAACAATATAATGAGGTGCATGCCTCTTTATACAAATATGGCCTTGGATGCATGACATATAATATAGGTTCAAATTCTAGGTCCCCGATTTAGCTCCATGGTTAACTATCCACGCACACTCATTGCACACATGAGTGGGTCCAAAACTGCATGATATAGAAATAGAATAAATTATTAATACTGCATGATATGTAACTATGTATGTGATTAAATTAAATAAACATATCATCAGTTTCCTAAACCAATTTTCCATTATGATTACATCCAACATAATTATACTCATATATGACATCATCATAAACTGAAAATGAATCAAAATATAGAGTATCTCCAGTGTACCCTAATTACATAACTAGGTACCAAACATATAACATAGGATTCAACATATCCTCAAATACATAAATGTTTCACTAGTTTAAGTATGTCCATGAAATAATTATTGAAAGCATAGAAAGAAAGTAGTAAAACTAAGATGGTCTAAGGTAGGTCTCATAGCCACCCCCTCTAGGCATGAACTTCCTCCTAGAGTTCACCGAAGAGGTGAGGGTACTATGATCTCATCTATGTTGCATCCT
This sequence comes from Chamaecyparis obtusa, assembly GCA_027943335.1. Lineage (NCBI taxonomy): Eukaryota > Viridiplantae > Streptophyta > Pinopsida > Cupressales > Cupressaceae > Chamaecyparis > Chamaecyparis obtusa. The sequence continues at coordinate 69,249 of BSBK01009015.1, forward strand.
CCCATGAAGCTGTGACCTCGTCATAACAATCCCACTAGACTCTAACCTGGTCCAGCACCCTACCTCACAGTGCCAGGGTCTATTAATGGACTCCAAAGCCATCGGTCCATCTAACTCTACTTTCAAGGCATCCCAATCTATCACATGAGTCTCACCATAAATATACTTCCTAAAAATTGAAACATGAAACACATCATGGATGCGTGGTAGGCTAGGTGGAAAAGGTAAATGGTAAGCAACCAGTCCTATCCTCTCAAGGATCTCAAAAGGTCCAAAAAAACAATGTGCTAGCTTGGAGCCCTTTCCAAAATGCATTAGAATCTTATACGGTCTCACTCTCAAAAAGACCCTGTCTCCCACTAAGTAGGCTTGAGCTATCATCTTTGCATCAACATACTTCTTCTACCTATCATGAGCCTCTCGAAGGCACTTCCTAATCAGGGTCACATGTTGCTCCATATCTCTGACTAGCTCAAGACCAATGGAAACCCTATCCTCAATCCTATCCCAAATAAGTGGTGTCCTACAAGGTCTACCATAGAGAGCCTGGTACAAAGGCATGCCCAAGGATGTATGATGCCCATTGTTATAGGAAAACTCCACTAAGTTTAGGTATTCCTCCCACTGGGTATGATGTTTTATAACATACATGTGAAACATATCTTATAAGACCTAATTAACCCTTTTGGTTTGTCCATCTGTCTCAGGATGATAGGTAATACTGAAGTTTATCCTAGTACCCATCACTACCTATGGTTCTCTCCAAAAGGATGAAGTGAAAAGAGAATCTCTATCTAAGAAGATCTTATGAGGTACACCATGCAGTCTGACAATATCTTACAAGAACACCTGTGCCAATGATGGTGCGGTAAAAGTAGTATGCACTAGTGAAAAGTGAGTTACCTCGGTCAACTTGTCAACTATTATAATGATGGCATCATGCAGAAAGATGACATAGGAATACCAATAATGAAGTCCATAGATATGATGTCCCACTTCCACACTGGTATCTCATGAGGCTGAAGTAGACCACCTAGATGTCCGTGTTCTACCTTCACCCTCTAGCATTCTAGGAACCTAGCAACCAACTCAACAATCTACATTCTCATGCCAAGCCAATGATAAATCTCTCAAATTGACATGCATCTTCTTCACTCTAGAATGCACTGCATAAGCAGCTCTATGGGCCTCTAGCATGACAAAATATCGCAATCCTATGGAAGAAGGTATGTACATGCATCCTCTATGATGTAAGAGTCCATCAAACTCCATGGTATTATTTTTAGACTTCCCTTTAAGGGTTATCTGAGATGAAATCAACTCACTCACTTCTACATATAGCTCATCATCATGTAAGTGATGAAGAATGTGATCTCTCAAATCAGTGCCTATAGACATAAAAGAAAGCTCATGTCATCTCCTACTCAAGGCATTTGTGACAACTTTTTCTTTCCCCTTGATGTAGTGAATATCAAAATTATATTCACATAAGAACTCCATCCATCTTCACTACCTAGCATTAAGGTTTGGTTGTATGAAGATGTACTATAGAATCTGATGGTCTAAATGAAGTTCAAATCGATGTCCTAAGAGGAAATGTCACCATCTCACTAAAGCATGCACCACTATTGTAAGTTTGAGATCATGGGTAGGGTAATTGAGCTAATGAGTCTTTGGTTTCCTAAAATCATAGGGTACAGCTCATCCATCCTACATAAGAACTACCCCTAAACCATCTAAGGAAGCATCTGTGCAAACTACAAACTCTACTAAAGGCTCTTGCACAACAAGAATAGGTGAACTAGTCAATGCTCTCTTGGACTCCTAAAAATCTCTATCACACTTTTCAATCCACTCAAACTTCTTTCCCTTTCACTAAAGAGAAGTAATAGGGTGTTCCACTTAGGAAAACCCTTCAATAAGCCATCTTTAATAACCATCTAATCCCATGAAACTTCTCACTTTAGTCACTATGGTAGGTGTTGGCCAATTCATAATGGCATCAATCATTGATGGATCTACTGAGATCCCATCACAAGATATCACATGGCCCAAATAATTGACCTCTAATATGAAGAATGCACACTTTGACAAGTTTCCATAAAGTTGATTATCTCTAAGGCACTACAAAAATTCTCTTAGGTTCTCTTCGTGCTCTCTCTCATCCTTCGAATAGATCAAGATATTGTCAAGGAATACCACCACAAACTTGTCAAGGAAAGTATGAAATACCACATTCATAAGACTCATGAATACACCTAGAGAATTTGTAAGACTGAATGGAACCACAGTGAACTCATAGTAGCCATATCTGGTGCAGAATGCAGTCTTATGGATATCACTATCTAGTATTTGTAACTAATGATATCCCAACTTAAGGTTTATCTTGGAGAAAACTATGATGCCCTAAAGCTGATCAAACATGTCATCAATCCTAGGAAGTGTATACCAATTCTTGATAGTTACTTTGTTTAATTATTGGTAATCCATACACAACCTAAGAGATCTATCCTTCTTCTTCACAAAGATCACAGGTGCACCCCAAGGAGAAAATCTAGGATGAATGTGTCCTTTCTTTAATAGTTCCTCAAGATGCAACTTGAGCTCATTAAGCTCATTAGCGGTCATCCTATAAGGTTCTCTAGAAATAGGTTTTTCTCCCAATACAAGATCTATGTGGAAGTCTACTACCCTACAAGGTGGCATATTAGGTAGCTCTAAAGGAAACACATTTGTATATTCCTGCATAATAGGATGGTCATTTAGCAAAGCTTCCTATTCTGCCTCATCTTCCCTATCATTGATGGTGATAGAAAACATCAGACATCCCTTCTACATGCTTCGCTTAAGCTGCATAGCAGAGATCATACAGAGGGATACAAGCCTCTGGATTCCAAATATCACAATAGAGTTTCCATCATCATCCAAGAATTCAATCAACTTCTTACAAAAATCTATCCTGGCCTCATGAGCATATAGCTAACCCATACCAAGAACTAGTCCATTAGATCTGAGCAGTGTTACTCGGAGGTCTGCTAAGGTGGTTAAGCCACAAATATAAATTAGGCACTCCCTAACCATCGAGGTAACCAATAATCTAGCTCCTGAAGCTAAATCAACTTCCCACCTAATATCTTGCCTAGCTGCCACTAGCCCACAATGCTCCACAACCAATGGAGAAACAAAGGACTTAGTAGCTATAGTATCAAATAGGATAGAAACTGCACTACCTTTAATCATACCTTAAGCCTTAATGACTTTAGTTTGATGCTCTTTCCGATGGTTGTCAAGTACTGCAAATAATCTATGGGACTTTCCCATGTCTCCAACTGTAGGTTCGAACATTGCTTCCTGTTGCTTTCCTCCTTGAGGAAATTTCCTAGCTGTGTACCACATGGCACCACAAGTATAGCATGGTCCTTGTGTCTGAGCCCATACACCCTAAGGTCTAGAAAGTTGAGATCTTCCTATCTGTATAGACCCACTATATCCCCCTTTATAGGGTTGTTGTGTTTATGTTGGCGGTGTATATAGGGCCTAATATTTTTGTCCCTTCTGAGGACCCCAAGAATACCATTTCTTGGGCTTTGAGCCCTAATGACCTTGAGATGGTTTCGGTGTCTGGCTCAACTGAGACTAGTGAGGCTTCTTCTACTACTAAGGTTGTGGGCCTTTAAAATTATTTGAATTATTCCTTTGATTATCTTTCCAGGGGGGCTTCTGATAGGTATAATTATGTGGTGCATAATTATGATATTGAGTTCCCTTAACAATCTCCTCTGCAACTAAGGCTCTATAATAGGTGAATCACAAGTCTCTTGCTGGTGCCATATGTAGCATGTCGTAAATAGAGGGGTTCAATCCCTTGATGAACCGATTGAACTACAAACTCTAATCCCTCATGTACTCAACATAAGGAAGGAGATCTATGAACTTTCCCTCATACTAGGCCACTAAAAGTCCTCTTTTTTGTAGATCAAGGAATTTATCTATGTGACACTGTCTAAACTAATCAAAGAGATACCTAGCCCTAAATATTTGGAGGAAAGTCTCCCATGTCAAGGTATCTATAACCAGATGTCCCTTCAATTCCTTATGTTTCCACCATGTGCAGGCTCCTCCTCTAAGAAGGTGTATGGAAAAGTGTGCTTTAAGGTTTCTCTCATAAGGGAAGAACCCAAAACAATGCTCAAGGATCAAAAGCCAAGACTCAACCTAGAATAGAATGCAGAAATAGTGGTTGTTGAAGCTGCATAAACTCTCCAATTTTATCACCTACATTAGGAGGTGGTCTCTCATATCTATGAACCTCATCCTTGGGTGGAGGTTTTGGTCCCCTGATGGACACAACTTCTTGCTTAACCTAAACCTCTGCGAATCTAGGAGGGGGACTCCTAATTCACTTTCTAGCTGAGGACCCACATCCTTTCATACCCTGTTGTACATTCTATGGTATGACTAGAAGCATATGGTCTAGATAAGTCCTGCTAGGTTTTGAAAAGCCTACAACATTTTTGGATTAGAATTAAGAGGTGGTTTGGGAGGTGGACCCTAGTCCTCTTCTCGAACCTCTACCGTTGGCTATACCTATTCTCAAGATAAGGAGATACACCTATGTCCACATCCACTTCACAAAATTTTAACATCTACGAAGTGGGTTAGGTTCCCAAGGTTTACTAAACTATGCTCTGATACCAAAATGTGATGCCCAAAAAGTGAGCAAAACATAACTACATTTTTTTTTTCTAAAACCTAATGTTTAACTAAAAACACACTTACATACAAAACTAGGTTAGCTAGAGTTTAAAATTAAACTTGCACAAGTTTTCTACATGCACACAAAATAATGCAGAGGGAAAATAGATAACAAAAAACTCTAAGTGGTCCAGATTCATCACAAGGGTCAAACAAGAGAAGGTTGACCAAGTTTGACTAAGTTTGACCAAAATTCAAACTTCACTGAATAGCTTCCAAACTATCCTACAAGGTTTCCTAAACTGCATGTTTCGATCGATAGGTAAATCAAGACAGTTGAATAAAGTCAACTAGAGATGAGCAAAAAGTCAACCATGCACTGAACGTGGAACAAAGTTCAAAAGGTTCAAAAATTAATAAGAAATAATTAGGCATGCAAACTAAGGTGTTTGACCTAGGCTTGACCAAGGGTTGACCAAAAGTCAATTGTGCTCGAATATGACCAATGACGATCTACTAAGGTTTAAAACATAACATGGACTATTTTTGCATGGAAACTGAGGTGAATGCCCTAGGTTTGACCAAAAAGTCAAATGTGCACAAAAAACTACTCATCATGTCTATAGAGATCATAATGATCCTAGATGATACCAAAGGAAGAAGAAAAAAAACCCTACAATGACTATAATGTTCCCTCACTGAAAAGTTATAGTTATACTAGAAGTTTGATATTCTAATTAATTAACCCCAAATATAAAATTATCCCATTTACATAGTTACAAAGTATTGAGAAACAAATCTAATGCAACATATCATTATTCAAACGTTACGATATTTTGATCAAATATGCTTAGGCCAATGTTTTCAAATGTTTAAAAAGAATAATAAGCTAAAATAAGCTCTCTAATAGATTTAACCCAATTTTAACTTTGAAACATCTAACATGAATTATGAGTTACTAATTCTAATTTAAACTTAAATAAAAGTTGAATTTAATTCTAAAATAAAATCTATCTAAAAATAAGTTTAAGTTCCCTACAATGACTTAGACTTTACTAAATACAATTTAATCTTTATAAAATTAAATTTATTTAATGTACTTGAAACACCGAAATTCTTAATAAGAATAATAATAATAATAACACCCTTATTATCTATATATTTTTAATTGTTGGTGCAAAATTTATTTCTTGAATTTCAAAACAAAAAGTATGTAGATAATTTACTATTAAAATTTAAGTACATAATTGTATTCATATTAAGTGGCTAAACAACTTGTAGGAAATAAATTTTGAAATTAGCCCTTTTTTTTATTTTCGAATAATTTTTAGGAAATTAGCTAAGTACAAAAAGAAAATTCTTAAAAATATTATATCACATGCTTATTTAAATCAAATTTTTAATTAAGTATATTTAATGAAAGCTTTTCAATTTTGAAATAACATCATATTAATATAACTCAATTAGAAATTTAAATATTACTTAAATCCGCCATAATAATCATGATATTTAACTATTTTGAATTAACATAATATCATAAACATTCATGGTTTGACCAAATCGAAATAATATTAAATCATAAAAATCGTTTATAATATCTTAATTTCCTTATAGTTTAAACATTTAAAATTGAAAAGAAACTATAGATTTAAATAGCAATTTGATCCAACATTTGAATAATATTTCATAAAAATTTAGTTTCCAACACATAACGAATCCATATTACTAAATCCCTAATTTTTCCATTATACAAAATTATCAAAATGTTTACAATCTAGAAGTATGGTTATAAGGAAAGTCCTTGAATTCAATTTCTCAATAGAAACTTGATATACTAGGATTTCAATGAGATTATCTAATTTCAAATTCCAAACATATATGAATTTTGTCAGCTCCTACATCCAATTGGGTTTCTGATAGAAAGCGGTTGACCATAGAGGCTCACTCCCAACCTAGGCCTTTTCAAGGTCACCCTTGAGCTAGGGTATCCATTATGGAACATGTAACATACATGCATACACAAAAGATTAACGAATTATTCAAACAAAAAAATGCTTAATAGATTCTCAATATGGTTTAACAATAGGAAGGTCTCCAAGAGGTCTTCCTAAAAAGAGGGCTAGTGGTGGACTAGTAGGAGGGGAAGCCATAGTATAAGTAAAAAATCAAAAGCGGCACATGGACTTGGAAATTCTACACAAGATGTAGTCTAAAAACCTCCTTATGCCCCTCAGGTGCCCATAGGCCATACTTGGCATCATGGGTATCATGAAACCACATGTTTATCCCTCCACACATAAGAGACTCTGCACAATCTTGGATCATTTCCTAATATCCCCTTCAAGATTACTCTACCCTCCCAAGGGTGAGTGTGTTGTGAAGAATCTCATTCAAAAATAAATTTTACGAATGAAAAACAACAAATTACACATCAAGAAATCTAAGGCAAAACCATAAAAGTAACAAGGACTCCATTAATGGAGCTCCAAGATCACATATATGAAAAGAAATTTTTTTAACTAAAAGAATACAACTTTACTCCAAGCCTAAGCTTCAATTATGAAAATGAGCTCTCCTTCCAAGAAAGCCTTCGCTAAGCTCCTTCCAAATTTGAAGATGGTCTCTAGAATTAGAGAGTGGGTGAACACTCAGGCCTTTCCTAAACCTTTCCCTTTATAGGAAAACCTCCTAAAATCTAGGAACCAATCACTAGTGAAGAAGAAACTTTTATCTCCTTCTTCCCACTTGCCTTCCTTCTCCATAAATGGAGTTGAATGTAAATTTGGGAAGAAGAGAGAGGTTAACCAAATCCTCACAACTCTCAAATTCGTACAACTTAAAAAAAAAAACTTTAGGGGTGTCATAAATGTGATTAAGGGCTCTTAATAGGCTGAAAATGACCCTAACCCTTAAGGTACCAACCTGGATAGCTAAAATTGACACTAGTTACCTTATAGGAGCCCAAAAGACCCTTTTAACACCATTTGAAGTTTACCCTCAGATTTCAAGTTAAGGTTGACCAACTAGAAACTTCCTAACCATGGTAAGCTTGGTACTACACTATGGTTAACCCCAAGTTAACCCTTCACTTAACTATAATACAATTAACTAGCTATGCCAATACTTATGCAACAATTGTCAAAATTGGCAAAATTTAAATTAAACAAATGATATGGCTTAATCACATTCACATTAACTTGTTATAATAATTGAGAGGGGGAGTGAATCAGTTAGATTAGTTATCCTATAGTCCCAAACACAAATATGTACCTTACAAAATAATTTCAACAAATTATGCAGCTCGGTAACATAAAGTATCAATCTGTCTATCCACTTTACTGATTACCAGTAATTATCCAATTGTGATTACTGACTAAAAAAATCATACTCTATGCAAAGTATGATAGAAAAACAATCATAACAAATAACACATAACACAATGGTTCAATGTGGAAACCTTGATAAGGGAAAAACCACCTAGGACCAGTAACCCAAAATAATTCACTCTTTTGAAGTGATCTTGGTAAAGAGCCAACCCTGTTAAAGGTTACAATGCACACTGTTAGGTGTGACCTGGTTAGAGGATTTATACTAACAATTAAATTTTGACCAGCATTCACTATGGGGTCAACATGATAACACTTTACATTCAACAAATGTCATAGGGTAGAACATAAAACTGTTAAGTCCACTCGGTTAAGACATTTTCTGAATCAATGGTTAAACTGATACAATACTGATTTCATTCAATTACAACTCAATTGAAAATATTTAGATCTATGCTAAGCCCATTCAAATCCTCTAATCATTAATCAATTTCACTTCCTCAATATTTCTCAACTTACTTTCACTTGGTAAAAAGTTCTCTGAAACTACGTATTGTTTGCAGGTCGGTTATTTCAATAACTAGTTTGATCAGGCATATATTGAATATTGTCTTCACGTGAAATCTCTCCAGTCTTCTTCTTTCTAGAATGTTTCAATAATGAAACTCATATCTCTTATATAAATAAGTAAACCGTTTTCATATCAGCCATTATATTTTGCCACTTAATCTCCTTCATGCATCTTGTCACTTAAACCTTCCTTGGAAGATGTGTCATTAACATGTTTCAATCTCATCTTTTAGATCTTCTCTGAATTTTTTTAGTTTTGGATCTCATAACGAATTTCATCCTTAACCTCAAAATCATAACAATTTCCAGCTCATCAAATTCAGTCAGTTTTTCTTAGCATTTAATTTTTTCATCCATACTTGGTCAATATTGAAATGTGTCAGTGATCACTAGTTAGCTATCTCGGTTAATATTGTCACTTGGTATACACTGCACTGGCTCAGTGTATACAAAAATCTTCAATTACCGGTCACATTGATTTGTTCAATTTCAAATCTCTTCTTCATAATAGATTAATGTAACATGCTCAAGCCAACAATATAAAGCCATAGACTCATCAATAAGTTACCCAATATTTACCTTATCCTTATCTGTTATATCCATCTTTTCATCATGTAGATATCTCAATTCTTCATATTTTCTTCCTTAAATAGATGTTCAGATGTTTGTAACTAACATGATAAGTACTGTCAAAACTAGTTGACATTGAAATGATAACATATCGACTAATTTAATCATCTTACATATCATTTTAGTAGCTCGATGATCTCTAATCACTATTTCTTTAATTCATTCAGATATTCAACCAGTTGTAGCTCGTCAATCTCTCCCTTTGGCATTAATGGCAACACAAGCAATATGAAAATATGCTATACATACCAAACATGTATTCCACAACTATGTAAGTAAATGTTGTAGCTCGGTAAGCTCTCCCTAGCTTGATATTTAATATGTTTAATCACTACAAAATATAACAACATTACATGTGCAGACTCTCCCTGCGGTTTTGATCTTTTTAGTTCTCAAATTCCCTTTGTTCTCAACAACAAATATTCAAGTCTCTCCCTTTCTGCAATCTCTCTTTATTTGTGTTCTCACTAACTAATTTTCCATAATCATTCTCTCTGAACTTCTCTCATGCAAATTTTCATATGTATTCACTTCTGATCTTCTCTCCCTTTGATAACAATGCCAAAGAAAATATACAAACAACTCTTCAGCAACCAAGTAATTCTTTATTGCTCAATTCATATCTTTTACCTTCAATGTAGAGGTGAATAAATTTATGTTCTAGTTCTACAATCTTTCACAACCTTAGATAAAAATCCAAAGTATGAGCTATGTGTGTCAACATGAATGATATTCTGATAAGTATAGGTTGATGCAACCTCCAGATCACCTCAGTGACTGGTAGACAGGGGGTGGACCCTATTCCTAGTCCTTAAATATTCAAATGTGTCCTTCGGTAAAGGTTTAGTAAAGATATCAACAAGATTTTCCTTAGATGTTAAAAATTCTATTTTCACCTGCTTCTCTTGAACTTGTTCCCTTAAGTAGTGATACATAATAGATATATGCTTTGTATTTGAATGCATCACAATATTTTTAAAAATATTTATAGCACTAGTGTTGTCACAATATATAATCACCAAGTTTAGTGATTACCTCATTTATTTCTTCCAACACTTGTCTAATCCAAGCAATATTTGAAAAATTTGTAGTAGCAATAACATAATCTACTTCAGCAGTAGACTAAGAAATGCATGCTTTTTTCTTGCTTATCCAAGTCACAAGCCTTTCCCCTAAAGAGAATTATGCTCCACTGGCTGTTCTATTCCTGTCATCTATGTTTACAATCCAATCTACATTGGTGTAAGCTTTAAGTTCAAATTCTCCTTCCAATGTGTACCATAATCCCTAGTCCTCTATTTTCTACAGTTATCTCAAAATTCTTTTTACTGCAACCATATGTGAATATTTAGGATTGGTAGAGAATCTAGCCACAATACCCACTACATGTGCAATATCAGGCCTACTGTGTACAACATACATCAGTTTACCAATCATAGATCGGTACAGTGTCTGATTTACCTCTGTAGATTCATCATCCTTTGTCAATTTACATAAAATTACCATTGGTGTTCCCACTGGTTTAGCATCTTCCATGCCAAAAGTTTTCAATACTTCTTTACTGTATTTTGAATGAGTGATGAAAATCCCATCTTTCTATTATATAACCTACAAACCTAGAAAGAATTTAATCTCAAAAAACATAGACATCTCAAATTCCTTTCTCATGTCATCAACAAAAGATTTGCAAATTAGATCTTTTCCTCCAAAGATTATATCATCAACAAATATCTCAGCAATCAAAATATTATCATCAGATCCTCCTTTCATGTAAAAATTATTATTTTCACTGGTTCTTACAAAACCAATACTTATAAGATAAGCATGTAGTCTTTCATACTAGTATGCCCTTTTTTCTTTCTTTAATCCATATAAAGCTTTGTGTAGTCTACATACCATATCTTTCTAATTCTGATCAACAAACCCTTCTGGCTGTTCTATGTAGACCTCCTCCTCAAGAATTCCATTCAAAAAAGCTGATTTCACATCCATTTGATATACTTTAAACCCCTTATGTGTAGTATATGCAAGTAATATGCAAACTCCTTCCAGTCTAGCAATAGGTGCAAAGGTTTCACCATAATTAATACCTTCTTCTTGTGCATATCCCTTGCAAACAAGTCTTTCCTTATTCCTAGTGACCTCTCCATTTTCATTCAACTTATTCCTAAAAATCCACTAAGTACCAATAACATTTTTATCTATCATTCTAGGCACTAATGTTCATGTCTAGTACTTTTCAATTTGTTCAATTTACCCATTCATAGCATTGATCCAATCCTCATTTTCAAGTGCATCCCTAACATTCTTAGGTTCACACTCACAAACTAAGCATGTATTCTTTCTTAACTAACTTTGAATCAACATACTAGTTTGCTTATCTCCAATGATTTGATTCTCTGCATGGTGTCTTCTAACCAATCTTGCTAGCACTTGATCTCTTCTCTACTCATCATTCAGTTCAGGTTCATTTTCCTACTCAGTAGTGTCTTCCTGATTCTTAGTGTGCATTTGCTGATTCTTGGTAGCATTTTCCTGATGCTCGGTAGACTCAGCCTATGGCTTCAATAGATAATCTAGTCTTCCACATAAGTAAACCTACCATAGTCTTCTGGTTCCTTCATTCTTTCTTCATCATTCTTATCAGTAAACTCATCAGCTCTAACATTATCACTTTCTATCATCTTATTAGTAGCCTTGTTCAAACATTTATAAGCCTTTCTCTTAGTAGAATATCCTAAGAATATTCCTTCATCACCTTTAGAGTCAAATTTACCATTCTTGTCATCTTTTAGAATATAACACTTACTACCAAAGATTCTAAAGTAACTTACACTTGGTGTGTATCCAAACCATAACTCGTAAGGTGTCATGTTTGTGTGTTTCTTTAGTTGAACTTGGTTTAGGATGTATAGTCTTGTACTACCTGCCTCTCTCCAGTACATCTATGCAACATTTTTCTCAATCATCAATGTTCTAGTAGAATCAACAATAGATCAGTTTCTCCTTTCAACAATTCCATTCTACTGTGGTATTCTAGGTGCAAAAACCTACCTTTTGATATCATGCTCATTATTGAAGTTAGTGAATTCATCATAAACAAACTCACCTCCTCTATCAGACCCTAAGCATTTCAATTCTTTTCTAGTTTCTTTTTTAACTTTAGCCTTATACCATTTAAATAGTTTGAATGCCTTAGATTTTTCTTTCAAGAACATAAATATCATCAATCTAGTATAGTCATAAAAAAAAAAAAAAAAAAGTATCTATCATCATAGTAGCTTTGAGTTCTCATAGAACCACATAAGTCAGTGTGAACCAACTCAAAAATTCCTTTAGATGAATAGTCCTTACTCTTAAAACTAAATTTGGTCATCTTTCCTTTCTGACATTGATGGCACATAACATGATCAGGTTTGGTTAGACTAGGTAATCCTATAACTTTTCTCTTTCTACTGATCTTAATCATGTTACCAAAATTTACATGACATAACCTCTTATGCCATAACCATGTATCTTCATTTTTCACCAATAAACAAGAAGTTTCAGCATTATCAAGATAAAATAAATTACCTTTTGATTCTCCTCCTGTTTCAACAAGCTTTCCATTTTCATCATAGATTTTGACCTTCTTGCTTTCAAATGCAACTCGGTGACCTAAGTTATTCACTTGTGCTACACTCAACAAATTGTAATTAATTCCTTTTACCCAGTATTCATTATCACATCTAATTTTATCATTCAATAAAATAGATCATTTTCCTTTAACCAAGCAAGGTGTGTCATTTCCCATTTTCATTGATCCTACATTATAATTCTCAAGATGATCAAACTTATCTTCATCACCAATCATGTGATGTGTACAACCACTATCAATGATCCAAGTATCATTCTTACCAACTTTAGAAATATGTGTTGTTCCTACATACCTCTTCTCCTCTAATGAATCATCTTTCATTGCAACAAATACTACTTTAATATCATCATCAGTGTCAGCATCGGTGTCATCTTCTCCAACAAGGTAACATTCTTTTTTTCCCTTATCTTTGTGATCTCGGTTGTCTCTGTTGTAGTGCCAGTTTCCTCTATTATTCCTTCTACCATACTTTCCATCACCAGACTGGTCATTGTCTTCCTCTTTCCTGTTAGGACATCTAGTAGCAATATGGCCAACCTCTTTACAATTAAAACAAGCTAAAGGTAACTTTCCCTCATATCTACCTTTACCTTTCTACAGTCTCCATACCATAAGTGCTTCAAGATAATCAAGCTCATCATCAGTATTACTATCACTTTCATTCCTTATATTATGCTTACTACTAGATTTACCAATCTTAAGAGATGATATAAAAGAAGACTCAACACTCGGTACAACACTATTGTCAAAATTATTCAGCTCAAAAGTTGTTAAATTTCCAATCAGAGTATCAAGAGTAAGAGTGCTATTAGGTGCATACCTCATTTCATGAATAGAAGATATTTTGATTGCATAGATAGGAAACAAGGTTCTTAGTATCTTACTTACCACTATATCTTCAAAAATATACCTCCAGATCCTCGAATAGTATTGACTACCTCTTTGATTCGGTTTGTGTATTATGTAATATTCTCTCCTTCATCTTCATGTCATCAAATCTTCCTCTCAAGATTTCAGCTTTGGCTCTCATCACATTCACATCACCACCATATATAAATTTTATCCCATATTTTCTTTGTTGTAGTGCAATCCTTGACATCCTCAAATTCAACATCATATAGAGAAGAAACAATCTCTATCATAGTAATATTGAATTCATGTCAGTGTCTCAGTTGATCAAGAGTCAAAGGTCCAACATTCAGTTGTAAGTAGCTAGTGTTAAGTAAAGGAATAAAAAATTCTCCAATTCTAGATATGTGAAATCACATCCAACTTTGCTATGTAGTAAATTTGTCTTTGTTCAGCTTTGACACTTCCCTCTTATACATCTTGTAATCTTTCTGTTCAAGTCCTTAAAAATTTCTTCCAAGCAACCAATACGCTCTGATATCAATTTTTAGAATAACTAAGAGTGGGGGTGAATCTGTTAGATCAATTATCCTATAGTCCCAAATACAAAGATGTACGTTAAAAAACAATTTCAACAAATTATGCAGCTCAGTAACATACAATTTCAATATGTATATCTAGTTTACCGATTACAAGTAATTATCGAACTATGATTACCAACTAAATCAGCTATGCAATATGTAAAGTATGAGAGAAAAAAATCATAACAAATAACACATAACATAATAATTTAATGTGGAAACCCTGCTAAGGGAAAAACCACCTGGGACTAGTAACCCAAAATAATACACTCTTCTAAAGTGAGCTCGGTCAAGAGCCAACCTTGTTAAAGGTTACAATGCACACTGTTAGGTGTGACCTGGTTAGAGGACTTATCAGTAATAGTTAACTTTTGACCAGTATTCACTATGGGGTCAACAAGATAAAACTTTACATTCAACGAATGTCATAGGGTAGAACATAAGACTATTAAGTCCACTTGGTTAAGAGATTTTCTGAACCAATGGTTAAATTGATACAATACTAATCTGATTCAAATACAACTCAATTGAAAATATTCAGATCTATGCTAAGCCCATACAAATCCTCTGATCATTAATCAATTTCACTTCCTCAATATTTCTCAACTTACTTTCACTCAATAAATAGTTCTCTAATGCTCGGTAATGTCTGTAGCTCAGTTCTTTCAATAACCAGTTTGATCAGGCATGCATGAATATAGTCTTCACGCGAAATCTATGTAGTCTTCTTCTTTTCGGCATGTTTCAATAATGAAACTCATACCTCTTATTTAGAAAAGTAAACCATTTTCATATCAGCCATTAGATTTTGTCACTTAATCTCCTTCATCCATTTTTCTACTTAAACCTTCCTCGGTAGATGTGTCATTAACACGTTTCAATCTTCATCCTTTAGCTCTTCTCTAAATTTTTTCAGTCGTGGATCTCATAACAAAATTCATCCTTAAGCTTGAAATCATAACAATTTCTAGGTCATGAAATTTAGTCAGTTGTTCTTAGCATTTAATGTTTTCATCCATACTCGGTCAATTTAGAAATGCGTCGGTGATAACTAGTTAGCTAGCTCGGCTAATACTATCACTCGGTATACACTTCACTAGCTCGGTGTATACATAAATCTTCAATTACCAGTGACATTGACTTGTTCAATTTTAAATCTTTTCTTCATAATAGATTAATGTAACATGCTCAAGTCAACAATATAAACCCATAGACTCATCAATAAGTTATCCAATGTTTACCTTATCCTTATCTGTCATATCCATCTTTTCCTCATGTAGATATCTTAGCTCTTCAACTTTTATTCCTTCAATAGATGTTCAGATGTTGGTAACTAACATGATAAGTACTGTCAAAACTAGTTTACATCAATGACAACATATTGACTAATTTAATCATCTTACATATCATTTCAGTAGCTTGATGATCTCTAATCACTATTTCTTTAGTTCATTCAGATATTCAATCAGTTGTAGTTTATCATAACTGAATTAAATACACACATGAAAACTACATTCATGAATATACAACTGTACAATGAGGTCCATATTTCTTTATAGAAATAAGACCTTGGATGCACATCATATAACATAGGTTCCAATTTTGGGTCCCCGATTTAGATCTATGGTCAACTATCTATTGGGATAAGAAAGATAAAGTACTGAGAGGGGAGGGTTGAATTAGTACCCTCAAAAAATTTTACTGAATACATAATCTACAATGGTAGTGTCTCTCTATTTAACTGAATTCATTGTTTGCAATATTCATTCAAATAACTTTTCAAATGTAAAGTACGTGAAAACAAACAATAAACCAATCATGAAATGTAACACATAACACAAGTATTTTGGTTACGCATAAACCCTTGTTAGAAGGTAAAAACTGTGGTGGGGATGATACCCACAAACAAATTATTCACTATTAGAGTAAATAAAGTATGTCATTAAAGGCTATAAGTGTGATTGCTTCTAGTGATCTTACCCTATTAGGAGTAACAACAAGATCGATTAGATCTACCTTGTGAGAGGATTTTAGCAACACCAAATAAGTGTGCACTTGGTTAAGAGATTTTCAATCAATCTGCTAAGTCTACTCTGTTAGGGGATAACATAAAAGTATCTACAAATGAAAACTCTACTTTGTCTAAATAAGATCTATGATATACTGAATAAATACCACCTTGGTGTATAGTAAACTACTCTCCATTCTTCTTGGTAGCCTTGAATGTTTCTAAATAAATTGAATACTTGTTTCTGATAACTGCTCTATCTTGTAAACCTTGTCTAAATTCTAATGTCCTGATAAGCAGCTACTGCTTCATGATCTTCTTTGATTATGTCCAAATGACATTAGTTCTAATTATATAGAAAACCCTTATGAAAGCTATGACCTAATTAGGTTTACAATATCATAGAAAACCTAATATCTACAGTGTACAAAATTAGCCTAGATCTATCTATTACATAGGAATCATCACAACATTTAATGATCACATCCATAATAAATAAGCCTTGATCTTGGTAAAATGTTTTATGGATCTGTGTAAACCATTTGTATAGATAAATATGTCATTCATCTTTACTATACAGTTTCCTAAATAACTCGATAAACACAACCTTGTTATTCAGTGTATACACTGGTGCTTGGTGTTTATTGATGCTTGGTGCTCAATGTACTATGATCCTTGATAAACATGCTCTGGTGCTCGATTAAATATGTTTCCTTTTATCTCTCATTTATGCCTTGTGATTGTCTGGTATGAAGGCTTTGTTTGTTCAACCGAATAGAGTTCTATAGATTCTTATTTCATCCTTTACCAACTGATCTAATTTGATACTAATGACAAAATCTAATG
The DNA here is from genome assembly GCA_027943335.1 of Chamaecyparis obtusa. Classification (NCBI taxonomy): domain Eukaryota; kingdom Viridiplantae; phylum Streptophyta; class Pinopsida; order Cupressales; family Cupressaceae; genus Chamaecyparis; species Chamaecyparis obtusa. The sequence continues at coordinate 86,391 of BSBK01009015.1, forward strand.
CACAAATAGAGATAATAATCTCCCCCCTTTCACATTAGTATCAAAACTATAATGTATATTAGCCAAAATTTCTCAAAATGTTCTAACTCTCCATATATACATAATTGACTTTTCTACAAAACTCCCTCTTAGTGCATGCTCTCGGTATGTGTGTAGTACACTTGGCATATAAACTTACATTTGGCATATACATTATATTTCACCTGTTGGCTCTTTTCCTTGCAGGACCAAGCTTGAATCAAATAGTTGGGCTTAGACTCAGATTAGGCACTCAAGCTTGACAAGAAAAACAAACCAATTGATGAGGACAAAGAGAAATCCTCCTTCTTCGAGCTCCACATTCACTCAGGCGGGTATTGTCTTGTCTGCACATTCAAGACACCTCATGACAAAACCAAAGGCTTGCAGATAGATTAATGTGGAATAGCAGTCAATCTCCTATAGGTATCCTGTATCCCAATGATAGAAAGCCTCATGCAATAGCCCTACTTGCATGGAATGAGATTGAAAGCCAGACACCTATCCTAACAACATAAAGGGAAAGGGTGGGAGTGAAATGAAATGATTTTAAATGGAGATTGAAGGGACCCCTAAGATACCCTAAGTCTCTGATAGACCAGTGCCTTGTCCAATGGGCCACAGAGTCAAATACCCCACTGCAAGAGATAGCTATGAAACAAAAACACAATACACTCACCCTGACCAGATCATACATTACCTAACTACCTGTGCACCTAGATATGCTATCACCTATCTAAAGAAAGACCTAAGAATAGGCAATACATTAACCAGCATCCACTGGAAGACAAGCATGATGCATCTTTGATACCTTAGCTCATACATATTTGAACACCAATCCTAGACTCAGTAGCTTCTGCGAAAACAACTCTACTGCAAACACTCACTGGAAATGCAAGTAGAAAGAGTACACACCCTCGATGTTGTAATCCATAAGTCTAAAACCCAAAAGGAGACAATCTGATACAAGATCAAGTATGCTGCAATCTCATACATAAGACAAATCTGTTACAACATGCATTCTATTCTCAGAACCAACAATGGAAAGAAGAACACCCTATATGCAAAGAGAAGGAGAAAATCTACAGAACAGAACCTTCACTGCAACTGACAAAATTCAGAACCCTTACACAGTAAAAAATTTGACACTTTATACCATTAGCTGCCTTGGAAACCCAAAATAGGTTGCAACAAGCTACGAATAGCTAAGGCATAGGCTTCACCAACCAAGCCAATTTAAACAGTCACAAAATTTACTACAAGGGCAGGAAGCATAAGCAGCCTAGAGAAAACAGATCTCTAGCAGATCAACAATCTTGAGAATCTGCGAGCTCAGCATAGTACACCAGGAATGCCATGAAAATCAATCAAATTGGCCACCTGCAAACAACTCCTCGAGCACAAAACCATACTCCTCAAAGTACAAAAGTCATCATGCGATCAAGAAACAAGCCTCTGGACCACCTTGCAATCACCTACCACCACCAAACTAGCAAGAAATCCACCCAAAATATTAAAACCAAGTACCTACTATCGCTGCAAACTCTTTGGCAAATTTGAATTTGAAAACCAACGGTTACTTCCTCTCCTGGCACCTGCAGAGAAACAACGGCCCATATTCAAACCACGACCAACTTTATATCCCCACCATTAGATCATTATACTTCACGGACTTGGTAACTTAACACTCAACTTTAGTGGCACAGCCGCGTGGTTGCAAACCTCACCGCCACAGAAACTAGTCAACAAATAATGCTTGGTAGCATGATCTCAAGGCACCAAATTAAGCTTTGTGATCATGCGACCATGGTCTCCAAACCACAGCCAACGGTCAGAAACCCCATAGGAAAATTCCCTGGCAACATTACCACCATAACTCTTCAACCGCGATGGACATGTGGTGCCCTGTTGCATGATCGCATAGCCTGGAGATGGGCTATACGATCATGTGGCAACCTACAGACCACTACCGCAACCACCACCGCACGGAGAAAACATCACCGCCCGCAAGCCAAAACTGCCACCGCACAACTCCACAACCGCATCACCGCAAGCGGTTAGTCGCATGATCGCATAGCCAATTTGTAGGCAGTGTGAACATGCAACAACCCGCTAACACTATGCCTCGGCCCCGCAAACAAATCTACCAAGCCATACACCTGGGTCCACCTGACACGTGTCACACCACCATTCGCTGGAAATGTTGAGTCACCAACACTGGATCCACGCACCGCAAGCCTTTTGAAAATGAACGGCTGGCGTAAGATCTCATGGCTCTGACAAATCCCATGAGAACTTATGCCAACCGTTAGATCCATCCTCACCACAAACCCCTCCGACAACGGCCTCACCTAACTCCACAACTGCGATGCCACCTCAGCACCTACCGGCCAATGAATAAAATCCGATGGATGGCGCATGATCTCAAAGGCTGAGAATATTCCTTGAGATCATACGCCGACCGTAGATCTGCAATCTCTGACATCAGGCAATGAAAAGAGCTGGGACCAACAAACCAACCACCAAACATTGAGCGACTACGCGACTAACTGCCAGCCAAGTCACTAGAGGTTAGCAGATAACCGCCAACCTGTCAAAGATCACGCGACTATAGTCACCGAGTCGCTGGATGTCAGCCGCTTAACCGCCAGAAATGGGAGATCAAAAAATAATTGTCAGTCGCTAGGTCGCGGAATGAGGAATAAACCGCCAGGCAGGATGAACAACGGGAAGGACCAGGACCACACGGACAGCTGGCAGGTGGTCGCATGATCGCATGTCAGAGAAGTCTGACATGCGGCCATGTAGCAGCCAATCAGAAAGAGCCACTGAAAACCCGGGCCCACCATCATCGCACCTGCGTAGTTAGAGAAAACACCGGCAAACAGGAAACTGGGCGGTCGAAAACACACAAAGCTTTTGACACAGAGAGAGATCAAAAACACACAGAGCTTTCAACGCCACAGGAAAATTGCACAAAATAGGAAGCACAGGGTCGAAAACAACGTAGGTTATTGGTAAAGGTCGAAAACACACAGACCGAAAACATCATGCACTTTCGAAAACATTGTGCGTTTTCGACACTGAGGTAGATTTTTAAATTTTTCCAGCAGGCTTAGAATTTGGAATAACTTTCAGGACTTTGTGAATTGGGAGGTGCAGTTTGGACTAGAGCCAGGCAACGACAAGAGGAACATAGGGCAGGGCACAACCATGAAACAAATGCAGGAAGGAGGCCACTTTCACAAGACTTTGCAATGACAGTAAATAGGCCTAACATCACCCTTTTTTGAGATTAATGTCAAAAATTAAAAATTGTAGTTATAGCTTATTAAAATGTTCTTATGTGTTTTCGTCAAAGAATCTAAGACGTTTTCCCATTCCTCTTTCAAGTTGGTAAAAAAATTTCCTCAAGACTGACTTGTGCATGAATGTCAAAGATATTCTCCAACACAAATATTTTCAGTGTTGCAGCTAAGGCTTGTGCCTTCATGATGTGTCTTTCAATTATCTTGAGCTGTGGAAGCAACTCGGTGACTTGGTCACTTATTTTATCTTCCTGCTTCCTCAAATCAGCTCTCAACCGCCTTAATTCTTGAACTTTAAGAATATGCTTGGGAAAAGCATTTGACTTGGTTAGAGACGCATTAGCACTGGTTAGGATGTCTACATCCAGCTTCTTTATCTTTTCACTGACCTCAGCAATGAAAGTCTCCACAGTGCATAGCTTAAACAAAATTTGATGCCTGATCGCTTACGAGCTCCAAATGACCGCAGGCCACAATGTGGGTGAAGCCAAATTTGGAAGCACTGCAAAGTCTTGTAATGAGAGCCCTGTAATGTGCAGTATTGCTGGAGAGAGGATACAGATCTATCAGGCTGTTGAATTCGTCCACCAGACATCCATCACTGTCGTAAAGCACATAAGCGATGCCTACCAGGCCAGGATTTGGCCTGCAGCCTCTCGCAAAATACAGGGTGCCCTCATCCTCCGCCATACTCCATGCCATTGTAAGAAGAAGAAAGACATTACGCTGCTCACAACTACTTCATTCTTAAATATATGCTTTTATGATTTAGTCTTGCCCCTCCATGCCAATCAATTACACGCGGACGGTGCAGCTTCAACGTCTAAGCATGTCTACAAATCACAGTAGTAAAAATAACAGGTGTACAATAGGCATGAAATCTGCATGCAATGATGGTAAAAAATGAGAAATGTGAAGAATACGAAACGTCAGAAGCCTTGGAACTCGCCACAAAATTCACGGGATCACTAAAATAAAGTTTTTTTCACACTTCTTAAGAAATAAATTCAACTTGGTTAATCTCAATGTTAATAATAAGCTAAAACATTAAGTCTGGTTAAGATAATTCCCATGCCGATGAGAATAACAATATCGATGTGAATATTAAAGTTAATAATAATAAAATAGATGTTAATTCAAGTTATTTGATAGTAACATTTTACTTAGACATATTTAATAGTTATATAGTCAATAGTAATTTTACATCTCATCTGAAGTATAAAATATTGATATTGGTTTTATTTATCAAAAAAATCATTCACAGTTGAATTGAATGAAATTTAAGAATAATTATTTAACAAGCATGCAGATGAAAATTTTACTACCAACTAGATGTATATATCTTTATTTCATAAATATTTGGTTCAGTAATTTCTGACACTTGATAGATATTCAATTCAATAATTGGTGACACCTACCTAGTTGACATGGTTCAAATAATTAAATAAAGATCTATTTTTATCAATAAAACAAAAACAATCATTTAAAATTTTTATAGGTAGATAAAATATTAATTTTCAAAATTTATTACAAGTTGATAAAACAATAAATAAATAACTATACAATCCAAAAAAATCTACTGTGCAAGTTGCAATACATGATCTTTGGCATTGACAATTCTAAACTAGTTTATAGAGTTTCCTTTCGTAGATAATTTTTAATTAAATAGGTTGTTCAATAATATAAAAAGAAATTTACTATCAAACTTTTGAGTTACAATTTGTAAGTTAGGTTAATTTTTTCAATAAAAATTAAATATATATAAAGATTGGAGTATTTATTTATTATCTTGAATGACATCACAGTCAAAGTAGATTGCAATTTATAAAAATAATGATTTTTAACACCAACCTAATCAACAGCAGTTAATCAAAAGAATCGACATTTTTGTTTGGTATAGTAATCCAAAATTGAACTGAACTTGAAAGTCCCTCTAATTTCTATTAAATTTGTTTGTAATGCGTGGGTCAATAATTAAATCTTGAGAAGAAAAAAATTAATTCTTCCATTACAGTTCAGATGCAGGAGCACCTTTCTTATAAATGAAATTTTAGTTTTCAAATTAAAAAAGTAAATTATATTTAAAATATGTTTAAGAAAGCTAAGTAAAATGATATTTGAATGAGTTTTATATCACAAGTTAAATAGAACATTAGAGTGGATTTATCAATTCTGATTTTTTTATAAGATTAATTAAATAATGAAATTTTTAATAAATAGTAATAAAATTAGTATTATTTAAATAAATATAATAGATTATTAGAATAAATTTATAAATTCTTAATTTTTTATAAGATTATTTAAATAAAAAATTTATAATACATATATAAAAAAAATAATAATAATAATTTTAACTATGATAAATTTAAAATCTATAATTTTAGGCATATAAACTTAGGATGAAAGTTAAATTTAGCATTCAAATTAGGTTTCCAAGTAGAGTTACATATGAAATCAATCCTATCTAAAGAAAAAAAGAAATTTAAAATATAAATATAAAACTCAAACAACATAACATATTTTCAGCGTAACAATTGCATACTGAGTTGCAATTACTAGTGTATCTTTTACAAAGAATATACATCAATCAAAAATATTTCAAATCATTAATTTTTTACTGGAAGAGATCAAACCATCAGACCAGTCCGATGAGTTTTATATGTTTTACAAAGAATTTACACTAATTAAAAATATTTTAAACCTCTAATTTTTAACTGAAGTATCTCAAACAATTGGACGAGTCCCACTAATTTTATCTATTTTATGTTAGATAAAAATATTTTAAATTTTTTATATTACACTGAAAGAGCTTAAGCCATCAGAGAACTCCCACAAGCTATGTGTGTTTAGAACTCCTATTTTTTCGCTTAAACAAGTCAAATCATCGGATAGTGCAAGATGAAAATTTGCAGATACCTTGTAGTGCATCTACACCTTCCCATAAAACAACAAATCTGATTTTTCATATTGAGTGAATTAATTGCATAATTGGCCAATTTAGATGTTTACTAAACCTCCCTTTTGGTCGATAATATGATATAGCAATGTAATTATGATGATGTACAAACTTGAGAATTGCGCTATTGAATTTTAATGTTTATAGTTGTATTTAAACTGAAGGCATTTCTCATATGAAACGCATTGGCCTGGGTTAAACCAATCGACGGCCGTCGAGCATGCCATATGCATGCAAGACGATTGAAATGATCGAGATCATCTGTGGATTTTGAAAAGACCAGAAATTGTAACATTTCTATTGTGTGAAGCGATTGCAAAGCTATGAATTAACTCACCAACAACTAGAGTTAGGTTCATGGTTTACGAGACATGTGTTGCCTATTTCTATCTATTTTACGTTCTGCAGGGCTGACAAATTCACCACAAGTGATACTTCCTTCTATTTTACATTCTGCAGTGCTGACAAATTCATCAGAAGTGAGAGAAGTACGAGGCAATGGCAGTTTGAGTAGGTTCTGAAGAGTTGCCCATTTATAGATGTGGCATTATATTATTATATTTTGCAAGGACCTGGCGAGATGACCAGGATAGAGTTGGCAACATGGCACCCGATCGCTTGTGCGGTTGATGAACACAACAGTGAAGGTCAACTTTAGAGATCTGTCCATGAGTGTAGTTGACAAGTCAGTGCATGTGTCCAGTCTCTAAGGTTTTTGCAGGACTGAAACTCTACAAAGAATCAATGGTTGTCATGTGTTTGCAAGGAATCTTTTCTATATTTAACGATCATGCGACCACCATCGATCTTACTTTATTACCAGGTGCTTGAAAAGGGTGGGTTTGCTGCCATCTATGCACAAGTGTTCGTTCTTGATTTCCTGTGGTATTTGATAATGTGGAAACTGTCATAGGGACTGGCGCTAAGTAGGAAAAAATAGCATGCCTCCTTCCTGGATATTGTGACGTGGACGCTTCTAATTAGTTGACCTAGGTGGGACCAGTTACTTAAGGGATCAACAATGAATCAAGGATCTAACGATTGTTGTATGTTCGTAAGGAATCTTTATAGACCTTGCAATCATGCAATAAATGTTGATCTAATATCAAGGCCACAATGTATTTCTTTATACCGATTCAGAAAAATTAAATAATATTGACCGTTAGATGTAGGATCTAATAGTAGTGATGAATCCAAAGTGTCAAGTAGGTCCTAGGTGATGCGATTCAAGGTTTACTGTCGATGCATCTTGATCAAACAGTTTTCATATGCTCGCAAAGGATATTGTCACTCATTGCGAACATGTGACAACTGCTAGATTATGCTCTCGCGAAGATCGATGGTCCAGTTTCAAACTTCAACCAAGACTAGTACAAAATTGAATTTTCCCATTGAGTGATGACAGTTTGATTTGTTAGAGAAGTAATGGCCAGATCGTGTGGAGTAAACTGCTGAAAATACTATTTTTAATTGCTAATATATTGAAGATTCATGCATTCTTAGAAACACAAAGAGATAGAATTTACAAAAGCCTGGGCAAGGAAATTTATAGAGCTGGTTGTCAATTCCTAAGAAATTTCTCAAAAAGGTTGGTGAATATCTTTGTGATTCTTATTCCTATTATTAGGATCATAATTATGCCATATTTCTTTTGCACAAATTATAAAGAATTTGTAAACCCTAGAATGGCACCAAGAAAAGAGTTAATTGGTAAAGTCAAGTACAGTGAGAGAGGATTACATGAAGACCTATTAGAACTATTAGATCACTCGACAACTGACACAATGAAAGCCAAGCAATTAACACTGAAAAACCCTAGGGTAAAGGTAGCAAACAGCTTATATGACATGGGAAATTACATAAGAGATGCCAAGATTGGCACAATTAATGCAAGTGGCACTTTTGATATCACTAGTCTAGGATTGTTCAAAGTAGGGTTTAGACAGAGAAATGCCCTCCCTCCTACCAACAATGTATGGAAATTTGACCTGGGAAAGCTTGTGGTACCTAGTGTTTTGATGGATGCAAATTGCAAAGAATTATGACCCAATTACTAGGGTAGCTAGGGATGTAAAAGAAAACCTACTGATAAGCTTCTCAGCTAAAGAAATCAGGAGGGTTTTTAGACTAAGTGAACCCTCAAATGATCTAGAAAGAATTGATTTTGAGGAATTAAAGAAAGTGTACAATGCTCAAAGAGATTACCTCAGGAGTGGCTCCTTAAAGGAGTTCTGCACTAAAACTGGGGGAATGATGACAATGGGACCAAGTACATAGGAGCCCTTTAAAATAGAATATTTTAACTTGAGAGCAAGGGGTGTGTATTGGTCACTATGTCAAATCTTTAGAGAATGAAGAGAGAATGCCAATACATTTAATGTGCATGATGATCCAAATTATACACCCATACCTATCAATTACATTTGACTTTGCCCCTTTCATTTCTGATTTGATTCATAATGGATTGATAGGAATCTAGATGTATATGTTGGTATTCTTTCATGATGTATATGTTCTTATTTAAAGGTGCAAGTTATTTTGAGAAGGAGATGGATTTGTTGAAATAGAAGGATGGTGAGGATATGCCAGTCCAATTATGGACCCTCAGCATGACATGGGATAGGGAGGATAATAGTTTCATCAATTTTGATAGATGTTTTGCAGCCAGATTCAGGCTATTATTTCTCCATGACAACCCAAGAATCCCAGTGGCCTTGGCTGAACTTGTCAGACCGAAACATTTTGGAAAGGGCCTCAAAATTATGCATAATTGGGGGGATTTCATTTTTTATCCTTTTTCTACTGTAATTAGACTATATGGTTTTAGAGGGATGCCATTCATATTTCCATATCAAGTACCCCTCAAAATTGGTGTTGTAGAATTGATAAGGCAATTGGGGTAAATTAAAAAGAACACTCTCACAGGTAAAGCTAGAGGAACTTTATTCCCAAATGTTGCAATAGCCCACCAATTTATAATTAAAAAGTGTTGATGGCTTCATATGGATTAATTCCTCACACCATATCACATGGCTACCTCAGTTGCTATGATAAAAAACCCAGAGGGTTTCTACAATGACATGTTCAAGAAGAAGGTTAGATGGTCACTCATATATCATATTTTCAATTTCCCTGAGGATATCATCAGAAATATCCCTAATATACAAGAGAAAGAAATCAGAAAGGAAAAATGGTTGGTGTACAAGAAGACATTGGACTTTGTCCAATAGTTTGAGAAGGGATATGATCCCCTAAAGAGTATCAATCATGTTGGGAAGAAGATAGACACTCTTATGGATAATTTTTAGGATATTTTTCAAATCCTAAATGTGAAAAAGGAGAAAACCATGAAAGATGACCCAGAGAAGGCTCAGTCAAAATTGAGCAAACCTACATTTACTAAAGTATTGCCCCTAGGTAAATACATGGTACATAAGAAAACCAGTTATAATGTTATGATACTAGGACCTCACAAGCAGGAACAACCAAAAAGAAAAGACAATATCTGATGAAGGGTGCTCCCCTTAATACCACAAACACATAACAGAAATAGAGAAACAACAACAATATGCAAGAACAGAAAATTGGCTTCTTATTATCTCCACAAATGTGGAATTACAAACTTTCAGAATTACAATATGCAAAGCCACATGGGCATTCCCTTACAATATTCTGTAGGACAAAGCCTCGAATTATTACCTAGATCTACTACCCAGAACTATTCTGAACTGCCTAAGACAATAATACAGCCTTCCTTATATAGGCAATTTTCCACCGCCTGGGAAGGTTCCAGAATTTTAGCCAATAAGGCCGACCAAACTTAGAATTATTTTTATTTTACATTTCATTACATCATAGTCGGCTCAAAATAAATTTTGAAACCCGAACAGAAATTTTGAAGAAAAAAATCATTTTCCGCCATTTCAAGTGACCCAACTTCCGAAGACCATAAGTCATCACCAGTTGACCCGATTGACTATTGTAACCCCATTTCGGAAAGGGCGCGAGGAGCTCTACAACGCCTGAATCAAGCAAACTTCATTCAGCCCAAAATTCGACCTCATTCGGGGCCTCTAAAGCCTTCAAAACTGACTTCAAAGTTTCTGTCCCCTGCTGCCAATACCGAAAATCTTCAATATCTTCCAATATACACTTGATCTGGCAATGAAACTTTACTGGCAGACTTGTATGACCAAAATGAACCTCCAAGAAAGAAATCAGATCATTATGAGCACATATGAAAATTACCAAAAATAGTAACTTTCCATAAATAGCAGCTCTGCACAAAATAGCCCTTATTGAATATAAAAACAAAAATATTTTTGGGTGATGCAAGATTGCTCTTACACCCACGATGCTCCTGCATCAGACACCCAGGGTAATTTGAGAAGTGACCCTGTCATGACTCAGGTGTGCAGAGGAAACCAAGACGGTTAACCTCCTCCTTTGTTAGCTATGATGAATCTTCAACAGGTCGTCCTTTCCACTTGACCAGATATTCTTCATATGTCCTATTCCTTGTGCTTCTGCCAACATGACTATCCAGTATATCTTCAATCTCCTTAGTGTCTGAACTAGTTGCTGGAATACTCCACTGTGTTGCTGTGATCTCATCTTCAACACCTCCCTCATGATACTCTGTCAGATCTGAAATGTTAAACACTGGTGAAATGTTTAGCTCAGTAGGCAATTCTACCTCATATGCATTTCCTGAATCATGTTTCTTCAATATCCTGCATGGTCCAAACTTCTTCATTTTCAGCTTGTTATATGTACCAACTGGAAACCGCTCCTTCCGCAAATGAACCATGACTTCATCACCAACCTGAAATTCCTTATACCTCCTTTTCTCATCTGCCTTAGCCTTATACTGTGCGTTCATCTTGGTAATATGCTTCCTCACCTCTTCATGGATGTTCTTCAAGTGTTCTGCAAAATCTTCAGCTTCAGCACTACTTATTTCTCCTTTATCTATCTTCCTCAATTCAGATGCATTTCTTGGACTACCTCCATATACAATCTGGAATGGTGATTTACCAGTGCTCCTGTTGACAGAATTATTGTATGCAAATTCCGCCTGTGGTAAAATCAAATCCCATCCTGTTAGCTTATCTCCAACCAAACATCTCAGCAAATTTCCCAAACTCCTATTCACCACCTCTGTCTGTCCATCAATCTATGGATGATGTGATGAACTGAACTTCAAATCTATCTTCAACTTCTTCCACAATGTACGCCAGAAATATCCAACAAACTTAGTGTCCCGATCTGAAACTATGGTCTTTGGCAAACAATGAAGTCTCACTACTTCTCTGAAAAACAATTCTGCTACATGAACAGCATCATTAGTCTTCTTGCAGGGAATGAAATGTGCCATCTTTGAAAATCTGTCAACCACCACAAAAATTGAATCATGCCCCCGCTGAGTCCTCGGTAAACCAAGAACAAAGTCCATGCTGATATCCTCCCAAGGCTTCTCTGGTACAAGTAATGGCTGATACAATCCTGTATTCTGCTTCACTCCTTTCGCCATCTGACATACTCTGCAACTCTGTACAAACTTCTTCACATCTTGCTGCAATTGTGGCCAATAATAATTCTCACCAACCAAAGCAAGGGTTTTATCACGACCAAAATGTCCAGCCAGTCCTCCACTATGCTTCTCCTTGATGAGATTCTCCCTCATGGAACTTCGTGGAATGCACAACTGGCTCCCTCTGAATAGCATATCATCTTGGATGATAAAATCCAGCCATTTCGTCCTGTCTAGAGTAACAGGTTCCGTACAAGCTTTCCAAGCTTCACCAAAATCAGGATCCTCTGGATACAAATTCTTGAGTTCCTTGAACCCAACCACTTCAATCTGCATTTCTGTCAGCAATAGTTGCCTTCTGCTAAGAGCATCTGCAACCCTATTAGACTTTCCACTCCTGTGTTTCAAAACAAATGTATAACTTTGCAAAAACTCAACCCATTTCAAATGCCTTTGATTCAATTTTCCTTGACTATTCAAATATTGCAAAGCTTGATGATCAGTATACAAAACAAACTCCTTAGGAAGCAGATAGTGCCTCCACTTTTTCAATGCCTGAACTATAGCATAAAATTCCTGATCATAAACAGAATATTTTCTCTTGGCATCATTTAATTTCTCACTGAAATAAGCAACAGGTTTACCTTCTTGGCTCATAACAGCTCCTATTGCAGTACCACTAGCATCACAATCTACTTGAAACACCTTATTAAAATCTAGAAGTGCTAAAACGGGTTGTTCTGTAACTTTTTGTTTCAACAATTGAAAACTCTTTTCTGCCCCATTAGTCCACTTAAACTCTTTTCTATCCCCTCTCATTGTTTCAGTCAAGGGTCCACAAATACTGCTAAAATTTCTAATAAACTTTCTGTAAAAGCTAGCTAGACCATGAAAAGATCTTACCTCAGTAGCACTCCTCGGAGTAGGCCATTCAAGGATAGCCTGTACCTTCTTTGGGTCCATTTTTAGACCTTCTGCTGAAACTACAAATCCCAAATACACTAACTCTTTCTTCACAAAACTGCACTTCTTCAAATTAATCAACAATTTTTCATCTCTCAACTTCTCAAACACCATACGAATATGCATCATATGCTCATCCAATGTCTTACTAAAGATCAAAATATCATCTAGGCAAACAATGACAAACTTACCCAGAAATTCTTTCAGAACCTCGTTCATGAGCCGCATGAAAGTGCTCGGTGCATTGGTTAGCCCAAAAGGCATGACTAACCACTCATATAGTCCTTCCTTTGTCTTGAAGGCAGTCTTCCATTCATCTCCTTCTCTGATCCGAATCTGATGATATCCACTTTTCAGATCTATCTTTGAGAAATACACAGCTCCACTCAAACAGTCCATAATATCATCCATTCGTGGCAATGGAAACCTATACTTGATTGTGATCTTATTTATTGCCCTAGAATCTGTACACATCCTCCATTCTCCATTCTTCTTTGGTGCTAATACTGCTGGTACAGCACAAGGTCTCAGACTCTCACGGATCAATCCTTTCTGTAACAGTTCATGTACTTGTCTGTTCAACTCCTCACTTTCTGCAGGTGTCATTCTATGTGCTACCTTATTCGGAAAACTCGCTCCTGGGATCAAGTCCATCTGATGACTGATCCTCCTGACTGGTGGTAATCCATCAGGCACGTTATCGGATATAATATCCTGAAACTCATTCAACAAATCTGCAACTTCTACAGGAACATCTTCTACTTCCTCTTTACCAGCTTTTGGAATTAAAGTAAAACATACATGCTCATGCCTCATACCATCTAGGAAATTTCTTCCATCCACAAAAGTTATCCTTGCATTACCACATACCTTTTCTTCAGTCTCCTTCAATGGTTTTAGCTTATGTCGCACTCCATCCTTTGTCAGGGAATAGGTATTTGCACGACCATCATGTACAGCACATCTGTCAAACTGCCATGGTCTACCCAACAACATATGACATGCAACCATAGATATGATATCACACAATACCTCATCTTGGTATCTGCCAACCTTAAACTTTACTAGGCATTGTTCATTGACCATGACCTTGTGGTCATCCTGTACCAAGGCAATCCGATATGGATGTGGGTGTTTCTGTCTCTTGAGCTTCAACTTTGTCACCATCTCTTCTGACACCAAATTTTCAGTGCTTCCACTATCAATAATCACATCACAACATTTACCTTCGCACTTGCACCTGGTGCGAAACAGACTCCTTCTTTGCTCAGGTTAATTCTCACCACTCAACAGGACTCTTCTGTTAATCAACGTTTCTCCTCTTTCAGCATCTTCAGAATTTGATGATCTAGCATCTTCATCTACATGTGCAACTCTGGCCTGGCCTTCATTTCTCCTGTCTGCTCTACCTTGGTGCTGAGGACATTCAAATGCCCTATGACCTTCTTCTCCACAGTGAAAACATGTTCCACGGAAGCCTCCTCTTCCAGATCCTTGTCCTCTTCCTCTTCCTCTCTGATCTCTATTATTCTGATCCTGGAAGCAATTGGAATTATTTCCACGCTGATTCTGACTGCTACTGGCCTCATCCTTCTTTTTCAGATCTTCATTTCGGCCACCATATGACCGTCCACCAGATCGTCCCCCGCGACCTCTTCCGTTTTGTCTGCTCTCGAACTTCTTGTTCAGCTTTTCCTCTACTTTTAGGGCAAATTGGTATGCCTCCTCAATACTGTTCATTCGAACCAGATTCAACTCCTCCTGAATGCTTGGCCTTAACCCATTAAGGTATCGGGCAACTTTCTCCTTATCAGCTTCTGCATGGCCTGTTCTGATGAGGAGTCAATAGAACTCCTCCGTATACTTCTGAATAGATCTTCCTGCTTGCTTTAGACTCTGCATTTTCTTCAGTAGGTCAAGCTCATAATCAACAGGAATGAACTGTCGCTTCAATTTATCCACCATCCGATTCCATCTTGTGATTTTATCTTTCCCTCTTCTATTTCACTCTAATTGAATTTCTTGCCACCAGATCTTTGCATGACCTTTCAGTCTGGCCTTCGCAAATTTGACCCTATCAGGATCCTCAACATCTTCATACTCAAAATATTCCTCACATTCATTGATCCAGTCGATCAATTCTTCTGGGTTAAGATTTCCAGAAAATGTAGGAACCTCAATCTTAGGTCTTTTCCCAATCTTAGAAATGGCCCGAAAAAGTCTTTCTTCCTCCTGGTTCACAATTTCGACTTCTCCTTCTTGATATTCTTCTTCGGCTTCATCCTCGCTTTCATCTCTGACATTAAGATTCATTCCTCTGCGAATCTCTTCTTGCAATGCTCGCACTTGTCTCTGTAGCTCTCTAACCTCAGGTGTTACAACACCAGCTCTTCCGCCACGTTCTCTTCATGGAGGCATTTTCGCGATGTGCGCTGAAACCCTAGCCACGGTCCTGGTGCAAACTGCCTCACAGTCGGTGATCTATTTACACACTCAAGAACTCCTGCTCTGATACCACTTGATGAAGGGTGCTCCCCTTAATACCACAAACACATAACAGAAATAGAGAAACAACAACAATATGCAAGAACAGAAAATTGGCTTCTTATTATCTCCACAAATGTGGAATTACAAACTTTCAGAATTATAATATGCAAAGCCACATGGGCATTCCCTTACAATATTCTGTAGGACAAAGCCTCAAACTATTACCCAGATCTACTACCCAGAACTATTCTGAACTGCCTAAGACAATAATACAGCCTTCCTTATATAAGCAATTTTCCACCGCCTGGGAAGGTTCCAGAATTTTAGCCAATAAGGCCGACCAAACTTAGAATTATTTTTATTTTACATTTCATTACATCATAGTCAGCTCAAAATAAATTTTGAAACCTGAACAGAAATTTTGAAGAAAAAAATCATTTTCCGCCATTTCAGGTGACCCAACTTCCGAAGACCATAAGTTATCACTAGTTGACCCGATTGACTATTGTAACCCCATTTCGGAAAGGGTGCGAGGAGCTCTACAACGCCTGAATCAAGCAAACTTCATTCAGCCCAAAATTCGACCTCATCCGGGGCCTCTAAAGCCTTCAAAACTGAGTTCAAAGCTTCTGTCCCCTGCTGCCAATACCGAAAATCTTTAATATCTTCCAATATACACTTGATCTGGCAATGAAACTTTACTGGCAGACTTGTATGACCAAAATGAACCTCCAAGAAAGAAATCAGATCATTATGAGCACATACGAAAATTACCAAAAATAGTAACTTTCCATAAATAGCAGCTCGGCACAAAATAGCCCTTATTGAATATAAAAATAGAAATATTTTTGGGTGATGCAAGATTGCTCTTACACCTAGGATGCTCCTGCATCAATATCCCTTCCACATCACAATAGGTGGAAAAACATAAGGTGGTTGTAGTGATTCTAGACTCACCTTAAGATCAACCAGCTTAAGATGTTCTTGATTCCCCACCTCCCTCAAAGAGACAAAAACTAGAAGAGAGACTTGAACATGTTGAAGGGGATTACTCTCCATCCCAATCACCTCTAAACATCATGGATGATCAATAGGTCACATAAAAGGTACAATAGTTGGGAGATATAGGTTAAATTTTTAGGACCTATGAGGAGATAAATGAGGGGGTTCTAGAGCCACCAAAGGAACCTAAATTGGATTGAACAGTAAGACAAATGGTACGTATAGAGCTAGACCCAATAATAAAACAAGCATGTGATGAGTTCTTAGCTGATGATTCCTTTGTAAAGGCTAGGGCCTTCATGCAATTTCTATGGAAGTTACAAATGAGTCAATTTCACAAGACATATGAGAAATGGCATGAGGAGAATCTAGATAAGGATGTAAAGATCATAGAAAGTGAGGTAAGGAAGGAAATGACTGAAAGGTTTGAGAAGATCACTCCAGAATAGGGGAGAGACTTGGTGACAAATTTAGGAGTGCTTATCCTCCTAGAGTGGGATATAGCTGATGTAGTGGTCTTAAATACAGTAAGGAAATAGAGCACACCAATTCACAAGACCAAGGGGGAGGTAGAATAGGCTATTAAAGGGGTCACTTTTAGTGATGATCATCAAGCCTTGGTCATGTGGTCTTTGAAGAAAAATGAGAATAACAAAGGAAAGATGATTACAAAGGGTGATTTTATAGGTAACCTTATAGTCAAAAGGGTCACTAACACTTGTTTAGTTGAGGCATCAGGCATGGTAGTAGCAATAGCCTAGGTCACAACAAGGGTGGCAGAGAAAGAGGCCAAGGAAAAAGAGGAACTGACACTAAGGTTGGAAATGGTGTTGAAGGCTTATGTGGAGTTAAAATAGGGGACATATGAAAAGGATCTATTAATTGTAGACTTAAGGAAGAGGTTGGGTAAATAGGACCCAATTCAAGCATCAGGACAATTATAAATTGCTTCTTCCCCTATTGGGCCTTCTTCTTCAAGCCCTATCATTGAACATCCCTTCTCCCCTTTCCCCCCTTGCATAGGTGATGAAGACATGGAACAAAGAGAGAAATAAAGATATGAAAGAATAATCAAGGTTATAGTTCTACATTTTGTTGCAAATATAAAGCCCAAAGAAACTTACAGGATGGGTAAGAAATTGTTTAACATTTTGATTACTTCTAGGAAACAAAAGGCCATTGTCAACCCAATTTTGGATAGGTGGGTTGTTAGAGAAAATAAATTAAAGTCTATCTTTTCTACCATTAAGAGTCACAATATTATGGATGCACAGTTGACAAATACTTGTGAATTTATTAAGGACCTAATTGAATTTGAAATCATAAGAGACAGTTTGAAAAGAAGGGCAGAGATCCTAAGGGCAAGGTATTTCTAGGATAATTTTCAAATATTTCTTGGTTTTATAAAGGCAGATGGAACTATAAAGGATAGGGAACAATAGTTAGAACAAATTAATGGTGAGTTGTTAGCTAGAATTGATACTATTTTGAATATAGAAGATAATGGCCCTTTTGTACAATTAATTAAAATATTGTAGGATGTCAGAATGCATTTCAGTAATGTAAGGAATGAGGTACACAAGGTGGTTGTGGAGTGGAAAAAATTACTGCCTAAAAGGGATGAAGTTCTGACCTTTCAATGGCTAAGTGAAGATATTTATACATCTTAGGAAACAACATATCCTTCATAGATTACCAAAGAAAAATAAATGTCCACTAAGGAGGCAACATATGGTAGTGCCACAACTCCTTAAAAGCAAGCAAATAGTGTAGAAGACTTCAAATAGTTAAAGCAAGCACGAAGGTTACACCTCGCAGAAGTTGAGCTGCCCTTGGGAATTTCTTCAAATTTTGGCACTCATATCTACAAACCATTTTGTAAAATTGTTACAAGATGGTGTCATACTTACCTTCTTTGTCTTATGTGGTGGACACATTTTGTCTTTTCTAAGAAAGATATGAAGCTTGTATGCAATCCTTATTTCTATAAAAGGATTACCAGGATCATTTTGTAAGGACCAAAACTTGGAGATTCTTACTGACAAGTTTTGAGTCTAGGATACTGTAGACTATATTAGCCAAATTTTTCTAAAGAGAAATATTGCTGGTTCAAGTTCAATATCTAGACAATTTTCATTTTAAAACATTTGGTATACATGATATTGATATAACATTTGAATAAAATCCAAAGTTTATATCTCTCCTTTGTGTTTTTCTCTATGAGTTATGAATTGATAAAATTTATTGCATCGATAATTTCTATGTGTTACCTACAGATTTTGCAAAAAATTTTGCAGGCTCACTTTTCCCAAAAATCACTCAAGAATTTTATAAGGTGTTGTCTATTTTCAGTTTTGCCTTTAAAAAAGCACCTCGTCGGTTGAACTTGAACTGTGAACTCAAGTAGTTCAAAGTTCAAGGTTCAATAACATCCATCGGCATGGTTTCATTTTCATTGGCAAGTCTAGCAACATTTTTCACTTTGCAATGCACGCTTATCACTTGAACCGCGAATATTGAACTTGTCTTGGTTCAAGTTTCTGAGTTCAATGGTCACTCCCACTTTGCAAACTTTTTCTTATTTTCCTTGTTGTTTAGCTTTTGCTTTTATTTTAATAAAACTATACCAAGGGATAGTCCTGCTTCATGTATGTTGAACTTGAATTGTGCACCCTCATAATTCTAAGTTTGAAGTTCAATGTTGGCTCGTGATTTGAAAAAGTTAGGTGACATGATACATATGACAGCTGGCACTACATTATGATATCCGCACGTGGTGAAAGTGTGTGATTAATTGAAGTGACATTTAAATGTCATTTCAGTCAGGGGAAGTACAATAATTAATGTTTAATATGCTGCGAGACATCACATAATCATTAATTCAAATGTAATGCACCATTAATATGGCTCGTGCCAAATCTCTCAGAGATTTGCAAGCACATTTGTGATAAAAACTAAAAGCCTAGCCATATTTTCTCATAATATTAAGAAGATTTCATGTAGTAGCCATTAAAGAAGGTGTTCTCCTCATGTTTCAGAGCTCTGGCATTCGTAGAAAACCAGGTGAGCCCCTTTTGCTGGCTTCTTCCTTCGTTGCAGCATTACTTTAAGGCAAATTTCTTTATCAACTTGTTTTTTTTCTCCTGTTAAATTTCCAAATTTGTAAGCCTAAGATGAAGAACTTAGTGCCTAATTTTGGAAATACTTCCCCGCTGATATGTTCCCTACCCAATTGTGAGGACACCCATATCAAAACTAGAGCTTTAAAAGACATCATAGCCCGCATTAAGGAACCCATACTAGGCTCCATGCTAGATAAAGCTATCTAGAGTGGCTTAGCCAATACAACTGCATTTCCCATAGTAGCCCCTTGGCGTGAATTGATTGTAGAATGTTCTAGGAGATATAGTTTTGAAGAAAAGTGCATAAGAAAAATTGATGGGAACCCACTGGTTTTTATAACTAGGGAAGTAGTACAAAAATCCTTAGGAATCCTGGAGAAAGACCCATATGAGGGTTGGAACATACCTTCTTCTCAGTCAGTTTTTGCTACTAAGAGGCAGTTGTACATAAATGAAATAGCTCAATATTGGCTCCTTAAGGCTCAAAAAGGAGGGTCTCAACATCCAAAGTCATTGACTATAGATCATTTCAAACCTAAGGTGGTAGACCTGGTTATCATGTTGAGCAGGATTAACGGAAACCAACATGCATATTACTAGCATGACTGGATGTATTTTTACATTCAAGTGACCCTAAAGGGAGAACGGTACATAGACTGGGCTGAAACAATAGTAGAGGAGCTCAACCACCAATTAGCTAACTTCCCTACTAGTAGCGGCTTTCATATGTCCTCATATCTATTCTATATTCTAGCCTGTACCCGAGAATGGAAGGGTTTATTTCATGAACAACCTATTCCTAATATGAAAGTTTACGACTATTACCCTCATCTTCAAAAGGAATATTATGTGGCTAATTTTCTTAAAGTAAATGGAGTGTTTTTTGGGAGGTTGACACATGAACTCTAGGGAAACACTAAGAAAAGAATGTCTAAGGAGGCCAAGACCCTTGTGAATACTTATGGGAGTTTCTTCATCCAGTTCAGGAGGTTTACATACCTAAGAGTAGGTGGTTTTGAAGGAGAGCCATTTAAGCTACCCCATTATGCTTTTGATAGCCTGATAATTGTCGAGGTGTCCCGTTAGTTAGCTTACATGCACAAAGGGGTCAGTGAGAGAAAAGGAAGAGCTAAGTCTTGTTTCCCAGTTGAACTGGGGTATTTAACCTATAAGACGTCTTTTGATGCGCTGAATTTAGATCATGAACTTAGAAAGTTGAACATGAAAACATTTGCATTGAGAAAAGATTTTGACAGAAGGGGCTTTGCAGCAAAACACTTCAACTTACCCTCTGAGTTCAAACATATCCCACAAATGGAAGACTACTAGGAAGGCTGTAATGATAATTTTGAGGTGTGAAGAAGGATGTGGTCTACATTCACCTTAGGGCAAATTATCACATTGAATATTTAGGTTGATATATCTGCTATAGAGGAGGAGTATGGTATTGAGATCATTCATGAATAGTTTAAGACTAGGGTTAGAGGCACTCCACTTCCTGAGATTGATTGGGGTATTGAAGAGAGGGAAAGTTTAGTAATAGATACCCTTAGTGTAGTGAAAAGGACCGAGAAATGGATCAAAATCAAGAGACTCCCTCCTACAAAAAGACATAACCCTAGAAGAGCTTCTCATGTTAAGAATGTTGATGTTAAGCCCATGGCCATTTCTGATAAAGTTATTTCCTTTGCAAGTAAAAATTCTAAGAAAGGTTCCTTTGTTAATCCAGCAACTAAAGCTACTCCTATTTCCTTGCTAGTGAGGAGAACCCCAAGAAGAAAAGCTAACAAGGAAGTTGATGAGGTTGTCAAGGAGAGTGAAGTGATAGACCTCGAAGGTATGGATTCCCACATGACTGAGCAAGTTGATTTGGCTAATGCTAAAGAGGAAATGATGACCCCAAAAAATACTCAATCTATTTTAGAAGAGCCTTTGGTGAATGTAACAGATGGTTCTTTGCAGACACCCTCTCCAGCTCTCAGTTGGTTAGGGGGCCTCTATTTCAAATAAGAAAAGGAATGTCCTACCCATCACCCTTCCTATAGAATATATGGTGAGAAAATATTTGGGGGCTACTGTGAAGCCCAAAAGAATCAAAATGGAATCCATGATTGAAGTAGATAAAAAGACTGGGAGATGGCTAGTGGAGAGGGCTTTGCCCAAAACTGACAAGAAGGTTTTAGAGGCCATAGTTGATGATTATATCATAGAAAGATAGATCTTGGGATTGCCAGTAGGGCTACTAATGCTAAACATTTAGAGACCTCCATAAGAAAGATTCTACATAGAACTTTCAAGGATCAAAAGAATAAAAAAGAATTAAAGGCATCAATACAGAGACTTAGAGAGTTCATTGAAGCCATCCAAGAACCTAGCCCACTCCCATTGACTCAAGCTCCTCACACCTTTGACCCCTACTCACCTAAAGTCCGTAAGACATTGCACCAAATTTAGAGAAATAAGATGATTTTTGAAGTCTTCAACAAATGAATCATAAACATGATATAGCAGGGAGGAGATTATGTTACTCAGCTGATCGAGACCCATGGGGATATCACAAAGGTCATATTAGAATTGCTAGCTGAACTATCAGAATGGAGAAAAGAGAGGAAAAAATGGGGTGGCATTGCTGATCTACTAATAGAGATTGGTCATTATGGTGTGGTAAAGTTTCTTGTAGAGAAACCGGTTCCAGGGTTGAATGAAGAAGTCCCGTACATTGCTGTGAAGAGCATTGAATGGAGGAATTCAATCATCAAAGATAGCTACAATGGAGCGACCCATCTCCTTACTATTTTGAAAGGTCTCATTGACACTATGTAAAAAGACCTAAAATGTTTAAACATCATACTGATTGATGAGGAGACCCAGGATGTAAAGAAGGCAGACAAGATAATTTAGGAATGGGAGATTGGAATAGCTATGATCAAAGATAGTAAAGAATTGACAACAGTGGATTTCACTGCTATGGCTAATACTGAGGCTATGCTCATTGTTTGTGTTGATCACCTGGAGACTCACAAGGCAAGTTTGGGATAGATTTTCAAAGATAGGAAAGTGCTTGGACAACACATCACCCTCATCGGCCTACCATACCATGCCACAATCATTGGTGCATTTGTGGCACATGAGGAGTGGAAACAAGTGTGTGCATCCAAGGCCTCACTGAACTAAATGCTAATCATCCAACTCAACCGAAGATGGCAGATTTCTTTGGAAATCATTTTCTTAGGATGTTAGTTTTCAGTTTCTTTCTAATTTTTATGCAAAACGGTTAGCTTTTATTTGAAACTTTGGGAGTTTCGAAGACTTTTTTTAATTTTTGTTAAGTTGTATCTGATGGCTATATAAGGCCAGGAAAAACTATCAAAAGGAGTTAGTTAATTTTTGATAGGAAGTAATAGTATTGCATAGCTCTAGCTTTAATTTTCTGAAAACTTGTTTTAAGTAGCTTTCTACCAGTGAATGAAGAAACTTATTTGATATAAATCTGTTGGTTTATGTTTTTGAGTGGTCTTCTGTTGGGGCATTATTCAGTGGATGGAATTTCCTTGAACCAAGTACTTTTATTTTATGATTGAATCAGAATTAGAAGTAAATTTAAAGATTATGGTTTTTACTAGTTGAAGTCTGTGAGCTTCGAAATAGTATTCTGTTGTTTATTATAAGTGATTGATTCATATTCATAGAAGATTGCTATTAGCCTTAGGAACTTTTTGGTTAAAAGTTAAATATCTATAGTAATGCATTGTTTGGTAAAATATATTTATTGAAAATATTTTTGGGAGCTGTACCATAATTTAGAGAATTAAACATCTGAGTTTGATTCATTTGTTAGTAAATATTTGAAGTTTCATAATGGGTGATAGAGAAAGATACAATTAAGAATAGAAATAGATCAATTCATTTACTAACAATTTTTGGTGACTCTATTGGGGAGCGCTAACAGAATAGACTCATGTATAACATCATATAATCATGGTCTTACCTGCAGACGTTATACCTAATCAACAAGAACTTCCTCCTGTTATCCAACCAAGCCTAAAATTTGAGGATACACAAGAAGATATCATATCTAATTTAAATGCACTTGCTTGGAAAGTAAGAACAAGTGATGAAAAATAACATCAAGTCTTGCTTGTTTTAGAAGAGGAAGAAGATATCGATGAATGGTTAAGAGGCCTCCCAATTGCTCAAGAAGCTGAGATAGTAAATAGAGCTACTCAAAGACCTTAGGGTTATCATTCTAGATTCTCAGCCTTATACTCAGTCTCTCAGAAGGGAGGGAATACCTGACCCTTTCTTTGATGAATTGCAAAATCTTGAGTTGCATAGCACTTTTTCTCCTAAGTCCAAGGCAAAAAGTAAACCCTCATCTCCACCCAAGATCTTACCAACCCCTTCTATCTCAAATAACCTTTGGCAAGCCCTTATCTTGTCTGGAATTCAAGCACCTCCTCTAGTAACTATCTTTCCACTAACCATAATGGCACAACCATCTGGAGCAGCTGCAGGTCCTCTAGCCTTAGGTCAGCATCACCCTTTGCCTAAAGGTGCTAAGGATGTTCTTCCAAGATTTTTAGGAGATGAGAAAACATTAGTAGAAGAACATTTTAACTTATTCAATGTGGCTACTGGAATTTTGGTAGTACAACATGAAGATGTTGTAGTTAGACTTTTTGTTCAAATCCTTACTGAAGGGGCAGCCGAGTGGTTTGGACATTTAGCAGCAAGATCCATAACAGACTAGGTTTCTATGAAAACTACTTTCAAGAATCACTTTAAAAGTGTTGATGATGAACATTCTTTACTGGCTCAACTTACCCAAATGAAAAAGGAGATTCATGAGCCCATGAGGGATTATGTAGCTTATTATAAAAAAGCCAATCATAAAATCCCTGCTGGAAAAACACCCACTCTTGATAATTAGCAATGTTTCTTTGTGAATTTAATGCCCCCTAACATGGGTTTCCATCTTAGGAGAAATAGACCAGAAGACTTGGCAAATGCCCAGAACCAAGCTATTGAGTTAGAAGATGACTTAATCATTGCAGGAAAATGGAGGAAGGATGTCCAAATACCAAATGCTCAAAATGTGTCCTCTTCTAATCCAATGCTACAAATATTGGTGAATGATGTAATTGCCCTCAAAAGGAAGCTTTCCAAAAATAATGAAAATCCTCCTCCTTTGTATAGAGATATACCAAGAGGTGCACTTGAACAAGCAAGACCCAGCAATAGAACTTTAGCCTTTCATCCAGCTGATAAGAATTTACTTGAAGCTCCCCCTAGGCGGGCTAACATGTGCACTTTCCACCTCATAGATGATCATGATGAGACCTCATGCCCAGAGATGATTTGCTCAATGTAGATGCATGTAAATCGAGAGTTAACAAAGGAATCACCTAATGGTGAAGGGAATCCTCAGTTGCCTGGCGGCTCCAAAATTTTTTATGTAGAATATGAATTTGATTTTGAAAGAGGAGGAAGTATTCTAGCAACATTACAGGACCCTGCATGCACTATGTTGACTAGAAGCTACTAAAATTCTCAGATGGTTGACACACCATCTACACCACAGCGCTGGGAAAAAGGTAAAGATTTTTCACAAAAGACACCAAATTTTAAGAGTTCTTTTCCTAAAGAAGATGATTCAATAAAGAAAAATAGTTCTACTCCTTTTGATATTATTCATTTCTGTGAAACCTCCAAGATTCAAGTTACTCCTATAGAATATCTAAGAATGAATCCTAGAGATTTAGATAGACTAGTTAAGCATGTCAAGTCTACTCATCCTTCTGCTGATCATCTAGTCAATGATACTACCAATGTTGCATTTACCAAGAAAGCCCCTCTAGAAAATCCATCAACCAAGAGCAAGGATCCTCAGGAAGAAAAAACTCCTACACAAGAGAAAAGTCCTCCCTTAGGTGTCAAGCCTGAGCCCTTTTACTTATCTTTGTTTATCCATGGTTTTAAATTAAACAATTGTGTAATAGATTCAGGGGCCTCAGACAATATCATGCCAGCTTCAGTAGCTAAAGCTTTAGACCTTCCACTCACTACAACTTTTGGTGAATGTTATTCTTTTGATGCCAAGCAAGTTCCCTTAATTGGACAAATTAAAGATGCTCAGGAGGCCTTAGCTACATACCCCAATAAAAAGATTAAGTTGACTATACTTGTTGCTAATATTCCTGTGAGTTATGGTATGCTCCTAAGCAGGACTTTCTGTAGGGATCTTGGAGGAGAGATAAAACTTGATTGGTCCCAAGCAATAATTCTAGTTGGAGATAAGAGAGTAGTGTTGCAGCTAGAAGGAAAATCCAAATATATGGTTTTCCCATCTGAAGACCCTAAGGCTCAAGTGCTTTATCAAGAGTCTAAATTTGGAAATGATATGATTTCCTCAACACCTGGCCTTAGCAGTGAAGAAACCACCAATAGTTCAAATGGCCTCTGGATTTTGGAGTTTGATGGGAGTTGTGCAGTGGTGGGTTCAGGAGCAGGCATTGTATTAATATCTCCAGAAGGAAAATTGTTCCCTCGAGCATTCAAGCTGGAGTTTGACAACACCAATAATACTGTAGAATATGAATCTCTTTTGCTAGGTATAGAAGAAGCGAAGAAGATGGGAGTCAAAATGCTTAAAGCCAAACAGGATGCAGAGCTGGTGGTTAGGCAAGTACATTGGATGTATTTAGCCAAGAATGAAAGGCTCAAGCATTATAGGAACTGAGTCTAGGATGAAATAGAAGAGTTCAAAGCCTTCTCAATAGAAGCTATTCCTCGAGAACTTAATAGTAGGGCTGATTCACTAGTTGTTTCTTCTTCCCTATTATTACCACATGCAGACTTCAAGAAAACTTCTTATAAAATTGAGATAGCTCATAGGCCCAAAGTACTAGATAATGTTGATCATTGGCAGGTTTTCCAGGATGACAAACAAATAGATAAATTTTTGCAATTAGCTGAAGTTTTTAGTACAACTTATTTTGAGGGATCTTTAACAACTTGTGATGAGTTTTGTCCAAATGAAGTAACAGGAGAAGAAATCTTCCAATTGAAAGGGAATCATATTCCCAAGGGCCTAGTCTCCTTGGAAGGACAATTTGATAGATATGATGCTCTAAGACATGAATCACTTCGACAGGAGGATAAAAATCAGAGTGATCATGAGAAGATTAACATAGGGGAATCAGAAGAAGAACCCAGATGTGTTAACTCGGGGAAGTGTTGTTCTCTAGATGAGAAGTGAATATTTATAAGTTTATTGAAAGAATACAAAGATACTTTTGCTTGGTCCTGCCACAATTTGAAGAATTTTAAAGGTGGAAAATTCCAACACCAAATACCTCTCAAGCCAAGTACTACACCCTTCAAATAGAAGCTAAAAAATTATAATCCAAAAGTTTTTGAACCAATTCAAAGGGAGGTAGAAAAGATGCTACAAGCCCACATTATTTACCCTATCCATCACTCTATGTGGATTGCGACCATAGTTCCTGTGAGGAAGAAAAATGGAGAGATAAGGATTTGTGTGGATTTTAGGAACTTGAATTAGTGTAGCCTAAAAGATAATTATAGTCTCCCTATTATGGATCATATCTTGCAAACTATTGCTGGTTCAAAAATTATGTCAATGCTTTATAGATTCTCTGGTTACAATCAGATCAAGGTGGCGGATGAAGATCAACATAAAACAACCTTTACTACTCCGTGGGGGACATATGCTTACAATAGAATGCCTTTTGGTCTTATAAATGCTGGGGCTACCTTTCAACATGCAATGAATTCATCTTTCAGCCATTTGTTGAATAAAGTAATAGTTGTCTATCTTGATGACTTAACAATTTTCTCTAAGAGACGTAAAAACCACTTGAGAGATTTAAAGTCTGTACTACAAAGCTGTAGGGAGCATGGCATCTCTTTGAATCCTAAAAAATTTTTATTTGAAATTACAGAGGGAAAATTACTGGGTCATATTGTATCAAAGGAAGGAATTAAGATAGATCCAGATAGAATCAAAGCAATCCAACAACTTGGCCTGCCCTCAAATAGGACTGGTGTAAAGTCTTTCTTCGAACAAAAAAATTTCCTTAGGAGGTTCATTCTTGACTTTTCTGAAACTACCAAACATATGGTGAGCCTCCTCAGTGAAAAGAACCCCTTTAAATGGAGTGCAGAAGGTTTTAAAACATTTGAAGATATAAAGAGAGCCATAGTAGATGCTCCTACTTTGATCAATCCTAATTATAAGAAAGATTTTATTATACATTGTTATGCTTCTGATCATACAGTATCTAGGATCTTGCTGCAAGAAAATGAAAAGAATGAAGAAGTGCCCATTTCCTTTATGAGTATCCCTCTCAAGAAGCATGAGCTGAATTACCTGTTGGTAGAAAAGCAAGCGTTTGCAGTGGTAAAGGCAGTCAAGGCTTTTAGGTTTTATAGCTTGCACTCACATTCACTTATCCTTGTGCCTTCTTCTATTGTAAAAGATATACTTACCCAACAAGAAGTAGGGGTGAACAAGCGTGCCACTTCGATCTCTAGAATCTAGGAATTTGATTTGGATATTTATCCTACCAAACTAGTTCAGGGACAAGGGCTATGTAAACTAATATTTGAACAAGAACCAACCAACAACATTCCCATGGCTCTGTTCGTAAGCTTACATGACTCCTGGTTTTCTGATGTAGCTTTCTACCTAATATATGGAGACTACCCTCCACATTTAAGCCCAAAAGAAAGGAGAAATCTTAGATTGAAAGTTGCAAAATATGTAATTGTGGATGACATCTTATATAAAAAGGGGTTGGATGGGGCATTCCTGAGGTGTGTGGACAACAGATATCAAGAGAAGCTTCTTGTAAAATTTCACAATGAGGCTTGTGGCGGCCATTTTTCTTCCACAGTGATTGCATTCAAAATCCTAAGAAACTGTTACTACTGGCTGGGCATGTTTGCTGATGCCTATAAATGGGTTGCAAATTATGAAAAATGTAAGTTATTTGGAGGGAAACCACACTTGGCAGCCCTTCCCTTAAAACTAGTAGTTATGGAAGAACCTTTTGATCAATGGGGATTGGATTTTATCGGTCCAATTAACCCTCCTTCTAGTGCTGGTCACACCCACATCCTTACTACAATAGAGTACTTCACAAAATGGGTGGAGGCAATCCCTGTTAAGAAAACTACATTCGAGGTGGTTTGTGATTTTGTTAAAAATTATATCTTGGTCAGGTTTGGGGTCCCATCTAAGTTGGTCATAGATAATGCTACCAATTTCTCTTCTAATGAGTTGCAATCATTCTGTTATGATCATGGTATTTACCTTTCTCATGCATCTGAATACTATCCACAGGGAAATGGATAGGCAGAGTCAAGTAACAAAAATCTGATCCAAATAATGAGAAAATTGGTGTGTGACAATGCCAAGGATTGGCACAAGAAGCTATTTGAAGCCCTTTGGGTAGACCGAACTTCTCTAAAGAGGACTATTGGTGTGTCTCCCTTTAAGTTGGTCTATGGTGTTGAGGCTCAGCTATCATTGCCTTTAGAGTTAGCCACTGCAAAACTACAGAAAACTATTCAAGACCAAGTTTATCAAGATGCTCTTCAAAAGAGAATTTTGTATCTGAGCAAGGTACAAGAAGAAAGGGAAGAAATGGTTAATAAAATAGCTCTACATCAAGCCAGAGTAAAAAAAATCTTTGATCAAAAGGCTAGGCCCCAAAACTTCATAGAAGGAGATCAGGTATTGTTATGGGATAAGCGACGTGAACCAAAGGGTGCCCACAAAAAATTTGATTCACTTTGGAAGGGTCCATTTATTATCAGCTCAGGACTTGGAGGTAATTCTTTTAAACTAGAAAATATGGCTGGTTTTGTTTTACCCCTGACCTTTAATGGTCAGGATCTGAAGTTGTATAAACTCTAGATAGGTTTTCCTACTCTGTACATATCTTTTTGTTGTGTTCCTTTCAACTTTCCTTTTTGGCTTTGCTCATTTTGTTTTTATTTTTCAATTTTCCTGGTCTATGAAACCAGAGTAAAGATTCATCCTTCATCCTTGTCAAGCCTTATCTCCAGTTGGAGCCATTGTTACCTACAAATTTTGTGAAAAAATTTCTAGGCTCCCTTTTCCCAAAAATCACTCAAGAATTTTATAAGGTGTCGTCTATTTTTGGTTTTGCCTTTACAAAAGCACCTCGTCGATTGAACTTGAACTGTGAACTCAAGTAGTTCAAAGTTCAATGTTCAATAACATCTATCAGTATGGTTTCATTTTGATGCATGAGCATCCTGGGTGTAAGAGCAATCTTGCATCACGCAAAAATATTTCTATTTTAATATTCAATAAGGGCTATTTTGTGCAGAGCTGCTATTTATGGAAAGTTACTATTTTTGGTAATTTTCGTATGTGCTAAGAATGATCTGATTTCTTTCTTGGAGGTTCATGTTGGCATATAAGTCTGTCAGTAAAGTTTCATTGCCAGATCAAGTGTATATTGGAAGATATTGAAGATTTTCGGTATTGGCAGCAGAGTACAGAAACTTTGAACTCAGTTTTGAAGGCTTTAGAGACCCTGGATGAGGCCAAAAATTTGGGTGACAGGTGCTTGCGCCGGTCAACCCTATAGAGCACTTCGTGGCATTTCTGAAATGGGGTTATAATAGCTGATCGGGTCAACTGGTGATGACTTATGGTCTTCGGAAGTTGGGCCACCCGAAATGGCGAAAAATAATTTTCTTCAAAATTTCTGTTTGGGTTTCAAAGGTTATCTTGAGCCGACTATGATGTAATAAAATGTAAAATAAAATAATTCTAAGTTTGGTCGGCCTTATTGGCTAAAATTTTGGAACATTCCTAGGCGGTGGAAAGTTGCCTATATAAGGAAGACTGTATTATTGTCTTAGGCAGTTCAGAATAGTTCTGGGTAGTAGATCTGGGTATTGATTCAAGGCTTTGTCCTACAGAATATTGTAAGGGAATGCCCATGTGGCTTTGCATATTGTAATTATGAAAGTTTGTAATTCCACATTTATGGAGATAATAAGAAGCCAATTTTCTGTTCTTGCATATTGTTGTTGTTTCTCTATTTCTGTTATGTGTTTGTCGTATTAAGGGGAGCACCCTTCATCAAGTGGTATCAGAGCAGGTTTTCTTGAGTGTGTAAACAGATCGTCGACCATGAGGCAGTTTGCACCAGGACCGTGGCTAGGGTTTCAGCGCGCATCGCGAAAATGCCTCCACGAAGGGAACGTGGCGGAAGAGCTGGTGTTGTAACACCTGAGGTTAGAGAGCTGCAGAGACAAGTGCGAGCATTACAAGAAGAGATTTGCAGAGGAATGAATCTTAATGTCAGAGATGAAAGTGAGGATGAAGCCAAAGAAGAATATCAAGAAGGAGAAGCTGAAATTGTGAACCAGGAGGAAGAAACACTTTTTCGTGCGATTTCCAAGATTGGGAAAAGACCTAAGATTGAGGTTCCTACATTTTCTGGAAATCTTAACCCAGAGGAATTGATCGACTGGATCAATGAATGTGAGGAGTATTTTGAGTATGAAGATATTGAGGATCCTGATAGGGTCAAATTTGTGAAGGCCAGACTGAAAGGTCATGCGAAGATCTGGTGGCAAGAAATTCAATTGGAGCGAAATAGAAGAGGGAAAGATAAAATCACAAGATGGGATCGGATGGTGGAAAAATTGAAGCGACAGTTTATTCCTGTTGATTATGAGCTTGACCTACTGAAGAAAATGCAAAGTTTGAAGCAAGCAGGAAAATCTGTTCAGGAGTATACAGAGGAGTTCTATCGACTCCTCATCAGAACAGGCCATGCCGAAGCTGATAAGGAGAAAGTTGCTCGATACCTTAATGGGTTAAGGCCAAGCATTCAGGAGGAGTTGAATCTGGGTCGAATGAACAGTATTGAGGAGGCATACCAATTTGCCCTAAAAGTAGAGGAAAAACTAAACAAGAAGTTTGAGAGCAGACAAAACGGAAGAGGTCGCGGTGGACGATCTGGTGGATGGTCATATGGTGGCCGAAATGAAGATCCGAAAAAGAAGGATGAGGCAAGTAGCAGTCAAAATCAGTGAGGAAATAATGGGTAAAAGCACAATAAGTTGTCACCCTTTTACAAAGGAAAAGGCTAACAAAATCAAAGTTGTTCAACTTCAATAGTAGAAAAATGATATTTATGTTTGGAATTTGGAGATGATGTAAACTAATTAAATGTGATAAAATGGATGAAGTTTATGATTAATATTTTTAATAAGTTTTTTTAATAAGAATTGATATGTTTTTAAAAAATTTTAAGACGATTTTTCAGTTGCTGAAAAATGCTACAAATTAGGGGTCTAGTTCCCACCAAAAAACTATATGTAAATAAACATTTTTTCCCCTAATTTCAAAATATGTCATAGATGACATATATATCTAGTGCATGAAGAAATAAAAATTGGTTTGTGACCTATATTTTCTATTTTATAACAATTCAAATTCCAACTCACTGAAATCGACATTTTTCATCTCGCAACATATTTTTTATAACAAATCTATCCCAATCAAAAAAAGAAATATATATTCTTGAAGAGGACTCTCTCCTCTAGTGCACCATATGTTTTTCAAATTTATTTAATATTATTTACTATTTTTTTCTTTCTCCGAATCAACATCTCCTTAATTGTTAAAATACCTACTTGCAATATGTTTTAATTACAATAAACTATGTCTAATTAAAATATTATAAAATCTATATGAGAATATTCTTGACTATGATCTCTACAAAAGGGTATTTTTTATATTTTAAAAAATATCATTAAAAAGATTAGCAATTATTTAAATGCCACTTTTCTTAAATAATTTTATTTTTATGGTAATTGGACCCAAAGTGGTATAAAACATGCATTTAATAGATATTTCCAATTGGAAAAGTTAAAGAAATTATCTAACTTAGCTAGAATGAATCTAGCTAGACCATATGTTTGACCAAAATTAATTTTTAGTTAGAAATACTAAAATTCAGGTATGCTGATAAGTTAGCCTAAAAGGTGACACCTGATTGTACTTTTACCCTAATTCCAATCACTTCCAGGATCAGAATAATAGAGATTAGAGAGGAAGAGGAAGAGGACAAGGATCTGGAAGAGGTGGCTTCCGTGGAACATGTTTTCACTGTCGAGAAGAAGGTCATAGGGCATTTGAATGTCCTCAGCGCCAAGGCAGAACGAACAGGAGAAATGAAGGCCAGGCCAAAGTTGCACATGTAGATGAAGATGCCAGATCATCAAATTTTGAAGATGCTGAAAGAGGAGAAACGTTGATTAACAGAAGAGTCCTGTTGAGTGGTGAGAATGAACCTGAGCAAAGGAGGAGCCTGTTTCGCACCAGGTGCAAGTGTGAAGGTAAATGTTGTGATATGATTATCGATAGTGGAAGCACTAACAATTTGGTGTCAGAAGAGATTGTGACAAAGTTGAAGCTCAAGAGACAAAAACACCCACATCCATATCGGATTGCCTGGGTATAGGATGACCACAAGGTCATGGTCAATGAACAATGCCTAGTGAAGTTCAAGATTGGCGGATACCAAGATGAGGTATTGTGTGATATCATATCTATGGATGCATGTCATATGTTGTTGGGTAGACCATGGCAGTTTGACAGATGTGCTATACATGATGGCCGTGCGAATACCTATTCTCTGACAAAGGATGGAGTGCGACATAAGCTAAAGCCATTGAAGGAGACTGAAGAAAAGGTATGTGGTAATGCAAGGATAACTTTTGTTGATGGAAGAAATTTCCTAGATGGTATGAGGCATGAGCATGTATGTTTTGCTTTAATTCCAAAAGCTGGTAAAGAGGAAGTAGAAGATGTTCCTGTAGAAGTTGCAGATTTGTTGAATGAGTTTCAAGATATTGTATCCGATAACGTGCCTAATGGATTACCACCAGTCAGGAAGATCAGTCATCAGATGGACTTGATCCCAGGAGTGAGTTTGCCGAATAAGGCAGCACACAGAATGACACCTACAGAAAGTGAGGAGTTGAACAGACAAGTACATGAGTTGTTACAGAAAGGATTGATTCGAGAGAGTCTGAGTCCCTGTGCTGTACCTGTGGTATTAGCACCAAAGAAGAATGGAGAATGGAGGATATGTACAGATTCTAGGGCAATAAACAAGATCACAATGAAGTACAGTTTTCCATTGCCACGAATGGATGATATTATGGACTGTTTGAGTGGAGCTGTGTATTTCTCAAAGATAGATCTGAAAAGTAGATATCATTAGATTCAGATCAGAGAAGGAGATGAATGGAAGACTGCATTCAAGACAAAGGAAGGACTGTATGAGTGGTTAGTCATGCCTTTTGGGCTAACCAATGCACCGAGCACTTTCATGCGGCTCATGAACGAGGTTCTGAAAGACTTTCTGGGTAAGTTTGTCATTGTTTACCTAGATGATATTTTGATCTTTAGTAAGACATTGGATGAGCATATGATGCATATTCGTATGGTATTTGAGAAGTTGAGAGAAATGAAATTGTTGATTAATTTGAAGAAGTGCAATTTTGTGAAGAAAGAGTTAGTGTATTTGGGATTTGTAGTTTCAGCAGAAGGTCTAAAAATGGACCCAGAGAAGGTACAGGCTATCCTTGAATGGCCTACTCCAAGGAGTGCTACTAAGGTAAGATCTTTTCATGGTCTAGCTAGCTTTTATAGAAAGTTTATCAAGAATTTTAGTAGTATTTGTGGACCCTTGACTGAAACAATGAGAGGGGATAGAAAAGAGTTTAAGTGGACTAATGGGGCAGAAAAGAGTTTTCAATTATTGAAACAAAAAGTTACAGAATAACCTATTTTAGCACTTCCAAATTTTAATAAGGTGTTTCAAGTAGATTGTGATGCTAGTGGTACTGCAATAGGAGCTGTTATGAGCCAAGAAGGTAAACCTGTTGCTTATTTCAATGAGAAGTTAAATGATGCCAAGAGAAAATATTCTGTTTATGATCAGAAATTTTATGCTATAGTTCAGGCATTAAAAAAGTGAAGACATTATCTGCTTCCTAATGAGTTTGTTTTGTATACTGATCATCAAGCTTTACAATATTTGAATAGTCAAGGAAAATTGAATCAAAGGCATTTGAAATGGGTTGAGTTTTTGCAGAGTTATACATTTGTTTTAAAACACAGGAGTGGAAAGTCTAATAGGGTTGTGGATGCTCTTAGCAGAAGGCAACTATTGATGACAGAAATGTAGATTGAAATGGTTGGGTTCAAGAAACTCAAGAATTTGTATCTAGAGGATCTTGATTTTGGTGAAGCTTCGAAAGCTTGTATAGAACCTGTTACTCTAGACAGGACGAAATGGTTAGATTTTATCATCCAAGATGATATGCTATTCAGAGGGAGTCAGTTGTGCATTCCACGAAGTTCTATGAGGGAGAATCTCATCAAGGAGAAGCATAGCGGAGGATTGGCTGGATATTTTGGTCATGATAAAACCCTTGGTTTGGTTAGTGAGAATTATTATTGGCCACAGTTGTAGCAAGATGTGAAGAAGTTTGTACAGAGTTGCAGAGTATGTCAGATGGTGAAAGGAGTGAAGCAGAATACAGGGTTGTATCAGCCATTACCTGTACCAGAGAAGCCTTGGGAGGATATCAGTATGGACTTTGTTCTTGGTTTACCGAGGACACAGCGGGGACATGATTCAATTTTTGTAGTAGTTGACAGATTTTCAAAGATGGCACATTTCATTCCTTGCAAGAAGACTAATGATGTTGTTCATGTAGTAGAATTGTTTTTCAGAGAAGTAGTGAGACTTCATGGTTTGCCAAAGACCATAGTTTCAGATCGAGATACTAAGTTTGTTGGATATTTCTGACGAACATTGTGGAAGAAGTTGAAGACAGATTTGAAGTTCAGTTCATCACATCAACCACAGACTGATGGACAGACAGAGGTGGTGAATAGAAGTTTGGGAAATTTGCTGAGATGTTTGGTTGGAGATAAGCCAACAGGATGGGATTTGATTTTACCACAGGCATAATTTGCATACAATAATTTTGTCAATAGGAGCACTGGTAAATCACCATTCCAGATTATATATGGAAGTAGTCCAAGAAATGCATCTGAGTTGAGAAAGATAGATAAAGGAGAAATAAGTAGTGCTAAGGCTGAGGATTTTGTAGAACATTTGAAGAACATCCATGGGGAGGTGAGGAAGCATATTACCAAAATGAACACATAGTATAAGGCTAAGGCAGATGAGAAAAGGAGGTATAAGGAATTTCAGGTTGGTGATGAAGTCATGGTTCATTTGCGGAAGGAGCGTTTTCTAGTTGGTACATATAACAAGTTGAAAATGAAGAAGTTTGGACCATGTAAGATATTAAGAAGCATGATTCAGGAAATGCATATGAGGTAGAATTGCCTAGTGAGCTGAATATTTCACCAGTGTTTAACATTTCAGATCTGACAGAGTATCATGAAGGAGGTGTTGAAGATGAGATCACAACAGCACAGTGGAGTATTCTAGCAACTAGTTCAGACACTAAGGAGATCGAGGATATACTGGACAGTCGTGTTGGCAGAAGCACAAGGAACATGACATATGAAGAATATCTGGTCAAGTGGAAAGGACGACCTGTTGAAGATTCATCATGGTTGACAAAGGAGGAGGTTAGCCATCTTGGTTTTCCTCTGTACACTTGAGTCGTGACAGGGTCACTTCTCAAATTACCCTGGGTGTCTGATGCAGGAGCATCCTGGGTGTAAGAGCAATCTTGCATAACCCAAAAATATTTTTGTTTTTAT
This sequence comes from Chamaecyparis obtusa, assembly GCA_027943335.1. Taxonomy (NCBI): domain Eukaryota; kingdom Viridiplantae; phylum Streptophyta; class Pinopsida; order Cupressales; family Cupressaceae; genus Chamaecyparis; species Chamaecyparis obtusa. The sequence goes on from BSBK01009015.1 coordinate 122,614, forward strand.
ATTCAATAAGGGCTATTTTGTGCAGAGTTGCTATTTATGGAAAGTTACTATTTTTGGTAATTTTCTTATGTGCTCAGAATGATCTGATTTCTTTCTTGGAGGTTCATGTTGGTCATATAAGTCTGTCAGTAAAGTTTCATTGCCAGATCAAGTGTATATTGGAAGATATTGAAGATTTTCGGTATTGGCAGCAGGGTACAAAAACTTTGAACTCAGTTTTGAAGGCTTTAGAGGCCCCGGATGAGGTCAAAAAGTTGGGTGGCGGGCGCTTGCATTGATCAAGCCTATAGAGTGCTTCATGGCGTTTCTGAAATGGGGTTATAATAGCCGATCGGGTCAACTGGTGATGACTTATGGTCTTCGGAAGTTGGGCCACCCGAAATGGCGGAAAATAATTATGCAAGAACAAACACATAACAGAAATAGAGAAACAACAACAATATGCAAGAACAGAAAATTGGCTTCTTATTATCTCCACAAATGTGGAATTACAAACTTTCAGAATTACAATATGCAAAGCCACATGGGCATTCCCTTACAATATTCTGTAGGACAAAGCCTCGAATCAATACCCAGATCTACTACCCAGAACTATTCTGAACTGCCTAAGACAATAATACAGCCTTCCTTATATAGGCAACTTTCCACCACCTGGGAAGGTTCCAGAATTTTAACCAATAAGGCCGACCAAACTTAGAATTATTTTATTTTACATTTTATTACATCATAGTCGGCTCAAGATAACCTTTGAAACCCGAACAGAAATTTTGAAGAAAATTATTTTTCACCATTTCGGGTGGCCCAACTTCCGAAGACCATAAGTCATCACCAGTTGACCCGATCGGCTATTATAACCCCATTTCAAAAATGCCACGAAGCGCTCTACAGGCTTGACTGGCGCAAGCGCCTGTCACCCAAATTTTTGACCTCATCCGGGGCCTCTAAATCCTTCAAAACTGAGTTCAAATTTTCTGTACCCTGTTGCCAATACTAAAAATCTTCAATATCTTCCAATATACACTTGATCTGGCAATGAACCTTTACTGACAGACTTATATGACCAACATGAACCTCCAAGAAAGAAATCAGATCATTCTGAGCACATACGAAAATTACCAAAAATAGTAACTTTCCATAAATAGCAGCTCTGCACAAAATAGCCCTTATTGAATATAAAAATAGAAATATTTTTGGGTGATGCAAGATTGCTCTTACACCCAGGATGCTCCTGCATCACATTTTCATTGGCAAGTCTAACAACATTTTTCACTTTTCAACGCACGCTTATCACTTGAACCATGAATATTGAACTTGTCTTGGTTCAAGTTTCAGAGTTCAATGGTCACTCCGACTTTGCAAACTTTTTCGGATTTTCCTTGTTGTTTAGCTTTTGCTTTTATTTTAATAAAACCATATCGAGGGATAGTCCTGCGTCATGTATGTTGAACTTGAATTGTGAACCCTCATAATTCTAAGTTTGAAGTTCAATGTTGGCTCATGATTTGAAAAAGTAAAGGTGACATGATACATATGACAGCTGACACTACATTATGATATCCGCACATGGTGAAAGTGCATGATTAATTGAAGTGACATTTAAATGTCATTTCAATTAGGGGAAGTACAACAATTAATGTTTAATATGCTGCAAGACATCACATAATCATTAATTCAAATGTAATGCACCATTAATACAGCTCGCGCCAAATCTCTTAGAGATTTGCAAGAAGATTTGTGATAAAAACCGAAAGCCTGGCCATATTTTCTCATAATATTAAGAAGATTTCATGCAACAGCCATTAAAGAAGGTATTCTCCTCACATTTCAGAGCTCTAGCATTCATAGAAAACTAGGTGAGCCCCTTTTGCTGGCTTCTTCCTTCATTACAGCATTAGTTTAAGGCACATTTCTTTATCAACTTGCTCTTTTTCTGCTCTTAAATTTCTAAATTTGTAAGCCTAAGATGAAGAACTCAGTGCCTAATTTTGAAAATACTTCCCCGCTGATATGTTCCCTACCCAATTGTGAGGACACCCATATCAAAACTGGAGCTTTAGAAGACATCATAGCCCGAATTAAGGAACCCATACCAGACTCCATTCTAGATAAAGCTATCCAGAGTGGCTTAGCCGATGCAGCTACATTTTCCATAGTAGCCCCTTGTCATGAATTGATTATAGAATGTTCCAGGAGATATAGTTTTGAAGAAAAGTGCATAAGAAAAATTGATGGGAACCCACTAGTTTTTATAACTAGGGAAGTAGTACAAAAAGCATTAGGAATCTTGGAGAAATACCCGTATGCGGGTTGGAACATACCTTCTTCTCAGTCAATTTTTTCTACTAAGAGGCAGTTGTACATAAATGAAATTGCTCAATATTGGCTCCTTAAGGCTTAGAAAGGAGGGTCTCAGCTTCCAAAGCCATTGACTATAGATCATTTCAAACCTAAGGTGGTAGACCTAGTTATCATGTTGAACAGGATTAAGGGAAACCAACATGCATATTACTGGCATGACTGGATGTATTTTTACATTCAAGTGACCCTGAAGGAAGAATGATACATAGACTGGGCTAAAACAATCACCGATGAGCTCAACCACCAATTGGCTAACTTCCCTACTTGTAGCGGCTTTCATATGTCCTCATATCTGTTCTATATTCTAGCCTGTACCCGAGAATGGAAGGGTTTATTTCATGAATAACCTATTCCTAATATGAAAGTTTATGACTATTACCCTCATCTTCAAAAGGAATATTATGTGGCTAATTTTCTTAAAGTAAATGGAGTGTTTTTTAGGAGGTTAAAACATGAACTCTAGGGAAACACTGAGGAAAGAATGTCTAAGGAGGCCAAGACCTTTATGAATACTTACGGGAGTTTCTTCATCTAGTTCAGGAGGTTTGCATACTTGAGAGTAGGTGGTTTTGAAGGAGAGCCATTTAAGCTGCCCTGTTATGCTTTTGATAGCCTGATAATTGTCGAGGTGTCCCATCAGTTAGCTTACATGCACAAAGGGGTCAAGGAGAGAGAAGAAAGAGCTAAGTCTTGTTTCCCAGTTGAACTAGGGTATTTTACCTATAAGACATCTTCTGATGCACTAAATTTAGAGCATGAACTTAGAAAGTTGAACATGAAAACATTTGCATTGAGAAAAGGTTTTGACAATAGGGGTTTTGTAGCAAAACACTTCAGCTTGCCCTCCGAGTTCAAGCATATCCCACAAATGGAAGACTACTAGGAAGGCTCTAATGATGATTTTGGGGTGTGGAGAAGGATGTGGTCTAGATTCACCTTAGGGAAAATTATCACATTGAATATTCAAGTTGATATATCTACTATAGAGGAGAATGATGGTATTGAGATCATTCATGAATAGTTGGAGACTAGGGTTAGAGGCACTCCACTTCTTGAGATTGATTGGGGTATTGAAGAGAGGGAAATTTTAGTAATAAAGAACCTTAGTGTAGTGAAAAGAACCAAGAAATGGATCAAAAGCAAGAGACCCCCTCCTACAAAAAGACATAACCCTAGAAGAGCTGCTCATGTTAAGAATGTTGCTGTTAAGCCCATGGCCATTACTGATAAAGCTATTTCCTTTGTAGGTACAAAGTGTAAGAAAGGTTCCTCTGTTAATCCAGCAACTAAAGCTACTCCTATTTCCTTGCTAGTGAGGAGAACCCCAAGAAGAAAAGCTAACAAGGAAGCTGATGAGGTTGTCAAGGAGAGTGAAGTGATAGACCTTGAAGGTATGGATTCCCACATGACTAAGCAAGTTGATTTTGATAATGCTAAAGAGGAAATGATGACCCCAAAGAATACTCAATCTGTTTCAGAAGAGCCTTCAGTGAATGTAATAGATGGTTCTTTGCAGACACCCTCTCTAGCTCTCAGTTGGTTAGGGGCCTCTATTTCAAATAAGAAAAGGAATGTCTTACCCATCACCCTTCCTGTAGAAGATATGGTGAGAAAATTTTGGGGGGCTACTGTGAAGCCCAAAAGAATCAAAATGGAATCCATGATTGAAGTAGATGAAAAGACTAGGAGATGGGTAGTGGAGAGGACTTTGCCCAAAACTGACAAGAAGGTTTCAGAGACCACAGTTGATGATTATATCATAGAAAAGATAGATCTTGGGATGGCCAGTAGGGCTGCTAATGCTAAACACTTAGAGACATCCACAAGAAAGATTCTACATAAAAATTTCAAGGATCAAAAGGATAAAAAAGAATTAAAGGCAATAATACAGAGACTTGCAGAGTTCATTGAAGCCATCCCAGAACCTAGCCTGCTCCCATTGACTCAAGCTTCTCAGACCTTTGACCCCTACTCACCTGAAGTCCTTAAGACATTGGACCAAATTCAAAGAAATAAGATGATTGTTGAAGTCTTCAACAAATGGATGCTAAACATGATACAGCGGGGAGGAGATTATGTTACTCAGCTGATCGAGACCCATGGGGATATCACAAAGGTCATATCAAAATTATTGGCTGAACTATCAAAATGGAGAAAAGAGAGGAAAAAATGGGGTGGCATTGTTGATCAACTGACAGAGATTGGTCATTATGGTGTGGTAAAGTTTCTTGCAGAGAAACTGGTTCCATGGGTGAATGAAGAAGGCCTATACATTGTTGTGAAGAGCATTGAATGGAGGAATTCAATCATCAAAGAAAGCTACAATGGAGTGACCCATCTCCTTACTGATTTGAAAGGTCTCATTGACACTATGCAAAAAGACCTAAAATGTTTAAACATCTTACTGATTGATGAGGAGACCCAGGATGTAAAGAAGGTAGACAAGATAATTTAGGAATGGGAGATTGGAATAGCTATGATCAAAGATAGTAAATAATTGACAATAGAGGATTTAACTACTATGGCTAATGCTAAGGTGATGCTTGTTGTTTGTGTTGATCACCTAGAGAGTTACAAGGCAAGTTTGGGACAGATTTGCAAAGACAAGAAAGTGCTCAAACAACACATCACCCTCATCTCCCTACCATACCATGCCACAATCATTGGTGCATCCATGGTACATGAGGAGTGGAAACAAGAACATGCATCCAAGGCCTCATCGAACTGAATGCTGATCATCCAACTCAACCGAAGATGGCAGATTTCTTTGGAAATCATTTGCTTAGGATGTTAGTTTTCAGTTTCTTTCCAGTTTTTATGCAAAATGGTTAGCTTTTTTCTGAAACTCTGGGAGTTTCAAAGAATTTTTTTAATTTTTGATAAGTTGTATCGGATGGCTATATAAGGCTAGGAAAAACTATCAAAAGGAGTTAGTTAATTTTTGATAGGAATTAATTGTATGGCATAGCTCTAGCTTTAATTTTCTGAAAACTTGTTTTAAGCATCTTTCTACTAGTGAATGAAGAAACTTATTTGATATAAATTTGTTGGTTTATGTTTATGAGTGGGATTCTATTGGGGTATTATTCAGTGGATGGAATTTCCTTGAACCAAGTATTTTTATTTTACGATTGAATCAAAATTAGAAGTAAATTTAAAGATTATGGTTTTTACTAGTTGAAGTCTGTGAGCTTTGAAATAGTATTCTATTGTTTATTATAAGCGATCAATTCATATTGTTAGAAGATTGTTGTTAGCCTTAGTAACTTTTTGTTTAAAAGTTAAATATCCATAGTAATGCATTGTTTGGTAAAATATATTTATTGAAGATATTTCTGGGAGCTGTACCATAATTCAAAGAATTAAACATCTGAGTTTAATTCATTTGTTAGTAAAGATTTGAAGTTTCATAATGGGTGATAGAGAAAGATAAAATTAAGAATAGAAAGAGATCAATTCATTTACTAACACTATGTATGTGTTTATATTCTTCAGCTCTGATCCTAGATCAAATTAAATAATCTTTAGATATAACATAAATTGCTTAAAGTTTTACATCAGGATATAATTAAGTAGTATAAATTTGGAATTCCTTTGATAAATTCCACCATAGGGTGATATCAATTTCAAAGGATAAGGTCACCAAATTTCAATATATTAGTTTATGTATCACACTATTTGCACACTTTCTGACTACAAGCAATCCGGTAAGTTGCTTATAAAGTATAACTAACAGATTTTTAAAAATAACAACCCCGCTGAGAACTAAAAATAATTAATTTCAGATTTAGTAGCCATCAACAGCTAAATTCGATATGCCAATAAAAACCATTTAATGGGCAAATGTACCCTTTTCTTGTGCTCTCTAACTGAAACTTCTAACTGCCAAAAATTGGGAGAATACACAACTAAGGCATTCTCCCATTCTTCTGATGTTTGTGAGTTAACCGATTCAATTGGGAGATTTCAAGACCAAATGTGTTCTCTAATTTCATTAAACTAGATACATTCTCCCATTCTCCAAATCTCCAAATGTGTTATCTAACCAACAGACTATTTCATGATTCACCGACTAAACTCATCGACAAATCTCTAAAGTTATCCTTCACCATTGTGCTCATCTACCACATAGGCAACTAGGCATCACATTGCCAAATATGTCCTTGTCATCTCACTAGATTCCTAGAAAATGTAATAATCTAATGCCACACGAGTAAATGGGTGACTCATTAGCCCTACAAAAAGTAAAAATGTATTTTATCGAATAATCATTAACATGTTGCATCATTATTCAACTTTATATTATTGCCAATATTATAGTACAATGCTTTTATTTGACATATCAGATTTACAATTTAATTAGCTCAAAATCGTTAATGACATAGCATCGGATTTAGTAATTAGTACCTTTGAAACCCACTTTCATTTACTAGTGAAGAAGGCAAAAACCTCAAAACACAAAGTCAGAATTAGCAATGAGTAACATATAAATCTGATGAGTAACATATAAATCTGATTTGGTCATTAATAGAGTAGTTGGAGTTGCTTAATTTGTCCTTGAATAATAAAGCTTCTAGTGACAATGAAATAGACTATAATCGCTAAGTCTCAACAGATAGTACCTAAAAATGTTTACAAAATTGTTGCGATTAAAAGAATACTTGGTAGTTGCTAAATCTAAAAAATAACCAAGATCGGGCAATGTCCATGAAATTTATAAAAGTGAAATTTTTTTTGGTGATTAAGAGAGTCGTTGTAGTTGTTGAATCATTAGCAAAAATCATAAGAAGCTAAAATATTAGCTCCTTTGTTTTCTTCCCACAGTCGCTGAGTCTCGAGATCAGTTTTAAAATATTATATCATTTAGCATCTGACAAGCTTTCTTGAGTCACTTCATCTCTAGAAATTATTAAAAGAGGACAAGTATTTTAGTGCTTGCAATAAACTATGTAGTCGCTAAGTTGCTGGAAATAAAAATTAGCTTACCTGACAATTTCTTCACTCTTGGGTAGTGAATTGAGTTTTGAGCATGCCAAGTAATGATGGAAGTGACATCAATTATAGAGCTTCTATAATAAACTATGTAATGTATTCAATTCTTCAAGATAAATATAGCGAACTGTTAATAATTCTAAATTTACCAAGTATTGAAAGAGCCAAAGCGAGGAAATTATAAAATTAGGAGTTACTGATTCTAAATTTACCTCGCATTCAGAGAAGGAGAGTGAGGAAATTATTAGCTTATCTGAGTTTGCACTATTCTTAAAGTTGATGAGTTCAGAATCGCTATAATTTTTTTTAACAATTGATCATTATCAGTTAGCCAACAATGAGCGGAGCTTCCTCTAATAAGGGAGCCAAGGATAAAGAGAAGGAGAGTTATTTAGATGAATTCCTCAGTCTACTCCCTAGGTCTACACAAAACAAAAAGGTCAGTGATGAAATTTTTACTGATGATCTAGCATTTTGTAGAGATGCAAAAACACATGATGTATCTAGAATGCATTTGTTTAGATATTTCTATAAAAATTCTCAAAGCCCTATGCCCATATCAAATCCTTGGACCTCAGGATTGGCTAGGTTGATAGTACTAGACATCCTTTTTAGATACAAATTTGCTAATTGCATTGGCAAATAGATATGACCCTTTGTCAAAAATAATAAGGAAAGATGATTACTCAACCCTGTTGACATTGGATATAAATTCGTTAATGCAAGCTTTTGGTATAAATATCCCAATGGCTACTGAGATCAATTTGCAGAATCAAACAAATAGATATGTTATAGAGTCAACCCTAGTTGCAAGAGATATTCATCTTCATGTCCCTAGACCAAACAAAAATTACATGGTTGCAACACCAAGGTCTGTGCCATACTTGTATGAGGACTTGAATTTTAATATCAAGTATATTGCATATGGATTGTGCAAAGTGTTGTGGGTGGATGGTGGTGCAGATAGAATTTTGTTTGATATTCTAATGATGGTAATGGATTTATAGAGTCCTCATATAAATAGAGGTTATGACTACATAGGATATGTAATAAGTAGGATGCATAAAGGTCTTGACTCTATTCAAAAGAAGGAGCCATCTCCTAGGTTTATGCATTACTCTTTGTTCATACATCTTATTTTGTATCATAATTATAATATCATCCATTTAGAATACCTTCAGCCTAAAATGATGTGGAATGGTCAACCTAATCCAGTCCAGTTTTGGATAAAGGCATGGAATTTTACTTAAAGCGGGTGTGATTTTTGTGCTTTTCACAATTGAATGGTACAACTAATCTTATTGAGCTTGGGGTTAAATCTATTTAGACTACCTATTAAGGTTTTGCAATTATTAAGGCCTTGTCAATTTGTTGAGAAGTGGACTAGAAATCACAATTGGGGAGATTTTTACTATGAAAGAACATTTACAATAATTAGAGTCTATGGTTGCCCCTAACCACCTCATCTTCTCTCATTTTATGTGCAACCAAGGATTCGAGTGCTAGAGTTTATTTGGTAACTTGTGTTGACTGATAAGGGGCTCTTGGCTCCACATAGAAAGGGTACTTTTACCCCTAGACACTTCAAAGTTTCCAACTTCACAATTGGAAACAATGCATTGAACAAAGTAAATGAGTGGTTAGGCCACATTAAGATGAATGTTGCATTTTGTAGATATGTAGATACATAATATTTTATTATTAATAAAAGGAAATTTTATACTCTCACCATTCCAATTAGCAATAGACATGAGCAATGTCCTAAAGAGGATATCATTAGGAATATCCTCAATGAAAATGACATAGAAAGAATGACACCGCAATTACAGGAATTGTTGTCCTTAGAAAAACATTTGAAGAAAAGGGGAATTCCATTTGGAGGCTTTTTCTCAACATTTCCTTATTTAAAAAGACTAGATCAGATGATGGAAAATTTCAATGCTTTGATTAACTCTTTGGAGGGATTAATTGATGATAAGGAGAGGGAAAATGAGAAGAATTCTTCTTCAGAATATGAAGAAGATAGTGATGATGGTTACTCAGTGCATAACCTTCCTCCCATGTAGTATCCACTTCTTATTGAGCAAGAAGTGGATGAAAATATAGTTGTGAATTTGACAGAACTTCCAAATTTGGAGGATACCAATGACCCTCCTTTTAAAAGGTCAAAAATGCAAATAGGAGAGCCTTCACAAGTATGCGCTACTGAGAACAGAAAAGATAGAGTTGGAACTCTAATTACTAGCACTAGGGCCTATGATCACCAATTGAGGAAGAAGATCAGAGAGGAGAGGAAAAAACAAAAAATATATAGTAGAGGAAATTGAGTTGCCTCTAGCTCTGTGCCAAGATGAAAGATTGCTTCATCAAGAAGCTTTCTTAAAAGATGATGAACTAATACAAATAGATGAATTCAAAAACTTCTTTTTATGGAATAAGAAACAATAGGTTGCTTCTATATGCAGATAACACAAGAAGGCCAAGTACCAGAAGAAGCCATTCAAGCTTTGAAGGATTATGATCCTGAATAAAAAACAATCACTCCTGAAGAAGCCATGATGTTAGTAAAGACAAGCAAAATATTACTTGTACCTAGTTGGGATCTTTCTTTTGCATTTATAATAGACCAAATAAAAAGGCAACTAGAAATTAATTTGTGTTTAGAAACCCAAGTAGGGGATATAATCAAAGGATTTGGGTATAGCCCAAAAAATCAAGCATTGGCTATGTGGAGCTTGTATCCCAAGGAACATAAGCCCTCTCTCTTAAATGTGCAAGAGAAGATGGATGGAGACAAAATAATATGGTCAATACACAACACTAGTGACCTTGAGATTTCTCAAGTGCTCACTCATTTTTCAAGATTAAATGAAGACAAATCAAAGCAGCTCTCATATAGATATGACAATATTTTTAAAGATTACAGTGCAATTGTTAGAGATAGAGAGTTGCACATCATGAAAGAAAGGACATTAGAGAAAACCATGGAGGATTTGACTCAAAAAATAATATACATGCATGTCATTTCCCCTTCACCCCCTGAACAATCTATAGCATTAGAGACCCAAAGTGTAGAGGGACAAGAAGAAGCTAAAGTGCAAGAGAAAATAACTATCCAGAAGAATGAGATAGTATTGCAAGGGATGAATAAAATTTTGGAACATAGACTACAAGTTTTGAAGGAAAAAACATATATTGTTTACACTTCCTATAATAAATTACTTGGATTACAAGTAGAGGTTAACAATTTTGTTACTATTTTGAATACCTATTTTAGAACTTGGTGAGCAAGGACCTCATTGTTTGAAACACTAGCAGTTGTGCAACACTTAAGGATAGATATTCCATAGATAGTTTTGCAAGTAAAGGAAGACATTGATTAGATAGGAATAACATTATCCTTTTTTAAGGGTAAAGAAAATCAAATTGAGGTGAGGACAATAATCTTTGGGCCTAGTTGGAACAAGTTTATCCCACATATCAAGGCACAAGATGGAGCAGTAAAGGATTTGAATACATGGAGATCAGAATTTGATTCTCTACTACCTAAGAAAGAGGTGTTTATTAATGATAGCAATGAATTAGATATGGATTGCTTCAATTCAACTCTTGATGAAGTTATTAAGGATGAAATGGACTTCATTAAGTTCATTTCAGATGTGAAACAAATTGTAGATGTAGGATGGGAGAGACAAAAGGCACAACTGTAGAGCATTCAAGAATTTCAGTGGCCCACAAAGGAGAAAATAGCTACATGGGATGCCCTTACAAAGCCCAAGAAGAAAAGGCCTCTAGCATTAGACCTCGACATTCTTGATGAAGAATGAAGAACTCACCTAGAAATTTGACACCTGACCTATGAATACATGGATGGTAACTACTTATCAAGAATGATGTAGGTTAGCCTAAAATGGCTGTCACCATATCTCATAATAACTCAATGAAGTTATCAAGAAAATCTCCAGACAAAGGTGTCACTTATCAATTAACGAAGATCAAATGAGTCCAAAAAGTTTTGGTCTTTCCATCACCTAATAGCCTCAATTGTTTTCTTATTTTTCTTATTTTTAGGTTTAGGGCTAAAAATATTCAAGGCTTGTTCTATTCTTATTCTAAAAAGGATTCCAAGATGTTTTAACTATATATTTTTGAATTGTAATCTCTTATCGAGAAAGGCTTAATGTTGAATATAATTTGTGCAGAACAAATTTCTTATCTCTGCCTAACAATCTGAACTTAAAATTTGGTATGTATAGAAATAGGTTTATTTTCAATAAAATACATTACAGTTTCTATCTTATTTTGTTATTTTTTCTTTACTTTTATATTATACTCTTCAATGGTTTTATGTTATACTCATGTATATTTGTATTCAAACTGTAAGTAATCTACAAGGCATTTTACACTATTTTTATTTATTTATTCCTATGGATTTAAATACAATAACCATCTTCCCAATGGAATAGGCACTGGTTGGATGTGTGTTCTGAAGTCATCTTTCAGTCAACAAGCACAAAGTATATAACTAAAATACCTTTAGTTACTTAGTTCATGCAAAAATTAGAAAGGACTACATTTGAGCAAGTATAGTTCATATTTCTAATTCATCAAAAAGAGAATCATAAGGTTGAAATGGTAGTCACCATATCTTGTAATAACTCAATGAAGTTATCAAGAATATCTACAGACAAAGGTACCAGTTATCAATTAAGGAAGATCAGATGATTCCAAAAAATTTTGGTGTTTCCATCACCTGAAAGCCTCAATTATTTTATTTTTTTCTTGTTTTTAGGTTTATGACTAAAAATATTCAAACCTTGTTGCATTCTTATTATAAAAAGGATTCCAAGATTTTTTAACTAAATATATTTGAATTATAATTTCTTATTGAGAATGGTTAAATGTTGAATATATACATGCTTAATTTCAACAAAATACATTATAGTTTCTGTCTTATTTTGTTATTTTGTCTTTACATTTATATTATACTCTTCTATGGTTTTATGTTATACTCTTGTAAACTTCTATTTAAATTGCAAGTAATATACAAGGCATTTAACATTATAAGTTTTGATTTCTTCCTGTGGATTTTCATTCAATACCCATCTGCCCAATAATTAAAACCATTGTACTATAATATTTGCAATCATATTAAGTTGAACAATAATGAAACATGTCAATCATTATTCATTCAAATAAATTGTATATTAATATTTACATTCAAACAAAATTGAAAACTTTTTATTATTTTCAAAACTTATAATTAAGTTGATAAATTTTAAACTGTATGATATATCACATAAATTAATAGTGTCAGATTTCACATTAGATGACATCGATATTATACATAAAATTAACTAAAAAAATTTAGAACAATTAAAGCACATCTGTGACAAATCTAAGAAAGATTTTTTTAATTAATACTCTTCCAAATTGTAGACAAAGTCAAATATTTTTTTTGAATGCAATGTTTTTGATCATCGAATTTATATGCCAATCACTACTACATTTGACATTGACAAGTTATAATAAACAACAAAAGGTAGCCCTATTGTTATAATAACAACAAAATACACCATAGGATCAACAAGTAAATTATTCATTGTAGTCGTTGGTTATCATAAAAAGTACAACAACAAAGCAGAAAGCATACACAGTCCTTTTAAAATTTATTGGCATTTAATATCTATCAACAACAGCAAATAAAATACTATGATAAATATAATTGCATTGATTAAAAAAATATACATCTGGATTGATCTGAAGACATGTTCCATTTTGAAGTATTTGTAGGCATACTCTTGCATAATGCAGAAAATAAAAATGAAAAATGATGAGATGATATTTTACAAACAAAAAATTAGATACTTTTTATATCTCTGAATAATTACTTTTTTGGATATGTATGGTGGTATTTTTTATGTTTAAATATAGAAGACTTTTGGATATCGACATAAATAGCAGTTCCATGATTTAGAGTGACTATTTATTGCTACTCAATTGCTACTTGTCCTCGTTGTATTTACAATTTTTCCTTGTATAGCTAAGAGTTGTTGAATATGCATTAAATTGCATTCAATGTTAAATGATTTGGTTGGTAACAGTTTTTCCTTTTCCTCTTCAACATGGCTGCCTTATTTGATTGCCATCATAGCCTATATAAGAACTGTTCTACTAATAATTTACTTAACCAACAACATATTTTACAGAAGCTTTTATCTAGATTTCAATATATACATTCTCCTGAGCATCAAGACATTTCAAATTCATCATTATGAAGGCATTGTTAACATAGGTTCTTTTAAGTTCTTTTTTCATAGTTGTGCATTTTCTTGAATTCTTAGATTCTATCAATTTACATTTTTTTTAAGTTTCCATATATTTCTCTCAAACTTTCACATTTTGTTATAGTTTATATATTATTTTACAAAATGACAATTTTAAAAGTAAACACTAAATAAGTAATTTATATGATTTCAACATTGGACAATTTATTTGTGTTAGAAAATGATTTGTACATATTTATTTCAAGAATGCATCACTGAGAAATATAGTGTATATGTTTATGATATATTTTTTATTACTGACATCAGACTATCTGCCATTCAATAGGTAACAAAAATGGCCTTACTAACAAGAGGAGCAATTAGTCAAATAATGGATGGTATTTCCATCAAGGAACCATGTTTTCAAATTCTATCATTACATTCTATTGAAAAACAACATACTAGAAGTACAAAATATCATCTGGAACTTTTTGGTGGTGTGCATACACACTTTTCTCTTTTGCCAGAATAATTTAACACACTTGTAGTGGAGGAGGCTTTAGTTAAAGGTTCCATTATTTGCATCAAAGAATACTCTTGCAAGAAACTCCACAATTACATGTATGCCAATTATCTTACTATATTTTATTGTACTTATGAAAATTCCATTATAAAACTTTATTAAATATATATTTTCTTTCTACTTGTAGTACTATCCTAATTGATAATTTGCATATAGTGTCAAATAATGGAGACATTATTGTATCTCCAGTACCTATAGTACAAGGTACTAGATAGATAGCATTGTCTAGCAGTCATGGAGTTTTAGATGCTTCTTCATGTAACATAATTCCCATAAAACTCCTGACCCCATACCACAAGTTATGGACTATTGAGGGTTGTGCTTTACAAAAATCACCTGTCCATTGTTTCAAAAAAGTTTCTAAAGAGGGTAAAGTATTTGGATTTGACTTTATAGACAAACAAGGATTTGGTATACATATAACTTGTTTCATTGAATTGGTTGATAATTTCTATGATATTATTCAATCAAATAATCTTTATTTGATTTCTAACAGTTCTGTAAAAGTTGCAAATACAAAATTTAATAGTTCAACCAATCCATATGAAATAGTTCTTCAAAGTTCTTCAACAATCATACCTTCCACATGTGTTCAATTTGCAGTTCCAGAACATGATTACCATATCAAAAGCATTGAATCTCTTGAAACTTTTCCTTTTAATTCACTAGTAGATGTGATTGGAATTGTTGTTTCTATCAATACCTCAAGTACCATTAGGAAAAAAATGGTATGAAAATAAAATAATGTAATACACATATCAAAGATATCTCTGACTACTCTAGTTAAGTGACTCTATGGGGACATAATTGTGAGAATGAAGGATAACAACTTCTCAATTTGTTCAGGGAAAGTAAAACAATTGTTCTTTTAATTAAATCTAGTCATTTGCTTTCATGGTCTGGTAAGTCGTTGGATACTATTTTTTCAACCAATGTTCTTATCAATCAAAATTTAACTAAGCCTACTGCTCTGTTCACATGGTGTACAGGAATAGGAGCAGACCAATATTCTATTTCTCTGACTAAAGAGCCAACAATACTTGCTAGATTTACAAATCCACAGACAATGTCTTCCATTTGCAAAAAAGACTTCTATTCCATGATTCATGTTTGCATAACAACTCAAGTATGTAGACTTGATTTGGATAAATATTATTATCTCTCATGTCCATGAATCATGGGTGGCAAAAAATGTTAAAAAAAAGTTATTTAGAATCATACTGGGACATATGAATGTCCAAAATATTGTGATCATATTCCAATATATAATTTCACCTACATGCTTACTATGGATTTGCAAAATCCATTATGCGAACTTCATAATGTTACTACCTTTGAAGGCCCAACAAATACTTTGTTGGGTGTGGATGCAAAATATTTTTAGCTACTGCTTATTGAACCTGGTGCAGATAAACAAATTTTGGATGATCTGTATGATTTTGAGTTTATATTTGATCTAAGTATCAAAACATCTTCTTTCACCGGCCAAGAAACTCAAAGAATAATTATTTTGTCTTTGAAGCTTTCTTAAGATAGTAGTTTACTTGTAATATTGAGTGAATCTAATCACATGTTTATGTATATATGTATATTCGACAATAAACTGTGTCATGTTGATGTTATTTTGTTTCACTTTTTGTGAAATATATAAATGTTTTTAGACCTTTTAAAACTATATAGTACTTGTATACTGAATTTCTTTAAATATTTATATAATTTACTTTAATGTTAGTATATGTTGACATTTTACATTATTATTCTGTCTTGTCTAATAATTTGGTAATTACTTTATGTGAATACATAATGGATAGATCTTATAAAGAATCAATATTTCCAAATTTACCATGATTCTTTTTAGATTACATTTCCATAACTCAGTATTGTTTTGAACTTTACGATTCTCAATTATTACAGATATAAAAGATAATTATATATGCACTTCATAGAACTTATAAAAAACCAATATTTCCAAATTTACCATGATTCTATTTGATTACATTTCCATATATCAATATTGCTTTTAACTTTACGATTTTCAGTTATTACAGATATAAAAGACAATTATACATGCAGTCATGGATAATGCAAATAATGAAAGAGAAGCTAAGCGCAATCACAAAATCAGATGTAGAGAGCTAGATATGATGCCAAAAAAATAGTTATTAACAAAAGAAGATGAGAAACCTCTCAAAATATTAAACTTGCAATTTTTGCATCAGATGTACATTGTTCGAACACGTCACCTCATTTAGAACCAGTTGAACTTAATTCATATCCTCTACCATATTCTATGATTCAAAATCCTTCCTGGCTAGAGCTTCAAATACCTGATTGTATTGAAGATCATACAACATCCATGAATACAACTGACCATATTGTTAGTTCACCTTTCTCTAAAAATTATTACAATGCCAAAAAAGAATTCTATAGAAAGATAGATGGTGTTTCAAACTCTAGAAAGTGTTCTATTTGTATGGAAAGATATCCTAGAATTAAAATGTGCACGTCAGATGAAATTTAAATATGCTACAGATGGAATTCAGAAAAAGATGGTCATTGGTTCTCAAAGTGGAACAATATGGATCTAGGTGAGCAACCATTGTGTTTGAAAATCTTAAGACAAATTGAACAAATGTTGATAGCGAAAATAAGTCTTATTTTGCAAGTTACATATGCAAAAGGTGGTCAACTCAAATATAGTGGTCATACTATTTATTTTTCTCAAAATATTTCCACTATCATAGTATTATTGCCAAGATGAATAGATGCATTGGATATAATCATTGTTAACAAAGAGAGTATAGAAAATAAAAAATATAGTTTTTATGTTAGCAAATCAGATGTTTATGAGGTATTGAAATATAAAATATTAAATGAATCATAGTATAGGGATATAAAAATAGATAAAAATGCATTAGCGTCATTGCCTTTACAATCTACTGATATTTCAGACCTAATTTTTAATACAGTGGAAAAAAATCATCCTATTGAAGATAACTCATCCATGTTAGATGAGATAGAAGAAAATGCGTTTGATGAGAGTCTAGAATTTAACAGCTCATTTTTTTATAATCTACCTTCTCCACATAGAGAAACAAAAGAAATGCATTCTTTGTTGCATTTAGGAGAAGGTTGAATAATAGAATCTATTGCATGGCCTCCTATCATGCCTTTTCCTATAAATGAATACACAACTAAAGGTTTATTTGTAATGAAATTTCCAAATTTATTTCCCAACGGAATGGCTGCATTCAAACAACCATGTATCAAAGAAGTCAAACTCCATGATTATGCTCTTTGCCTTCTACGTTACTATGATAACAGATTTGGACAACATTCAAGATTTTGGTACTTTATATTGAATATTATCATGGGTCATCGAAGCCAGGCCACAACATCTGTATTTGTTCACAAACAATTGGATGGATCTTTACCTGTAACAATTATAGATTTTGTCAAAAGTTATGGGATGTACCTGATGATAAATTGGTAGATCAGCTGATGAGATTTGGGTCTTCTGTACATGGAACTAGATCTTTTTGGAATCAAAGAAGAGAAAAACTGATAGACATGGTTATTCAAATTGTTTGTCCTACACTTTTCTTTACCCTAAGTGTTGTAGATACCAAATGGCCTAATTTACACAATATCATGCCATCTAGCAGACCAAAAAATCCATCTATGGCTACAAGATGGTGAATACAAAATATTATTCAAAATTCTCATCTGACAGCTATATATATGCATCATAGATTCATTACATTTTGAGAGGAAGTCTTGGAGAAATTTCTTGGAGCAACTAACAATTTGTACAATTAAACAATCTAGTTAAAATGCTATTAATTCCTATGTAATTTCATATTTATTTACTGACTTAAATTTATATCAGGTCTGAATGTAAAAAGAGATGTTCTCCACATATTCATGGGTTTATCTGGTTGCCAAATGCACCGGATATTAAAAATTTAGAATGGAATAATTATCTATCAGTGCAGAAAGCTTTATATTACATAAACCAATATGTATCTGCATGGAATCCACAAAGCATACAACAAAGAAATCAAGGGATCTTTTCCAAATCTCTTCAACATCCTTGTCTGATGACTACACAAATGATATATGCAATAGATGTGGCTTCTGATTATAGTGATTTTGTTAATCATGTTCAATATCACATAAAATGTTCTCTGCAGACATGTTTAAGAAGGAAAGGTGATGTTATTTCATGCCCTTATAAAACTCCATGGGCCATAGAAGAAAATTTTGAATTAACACTTATAGATAAATCTGAACCTAAACATACAACAACACGTAATGATGATCAACTAAACTTACATAACATACAAATGCTTTCCATTTGGAGAGGTAGTATAGATTGTCAACCTGTTCTTTCAATTGATGCAATTATCAAGTACATAACAAAATATGCAACGAAAGCAGAACAAAAATTAGAAACATATCATACAATGTTAAGTAGAATATCTTCAACTTTAAATGGTACAATGCCTGCACCAACTGCACTTCAGAGAAAACTTCTTTAAAATCTTTTTGACTGCTATATAGGTGCCCAAGAAACCTACCATATTCTACAAAGCTTCTCATATCAATATATAGGAGAAAATTTGTATCTTTGAATGTGAACCAAAAAATCTTCAACATCTACCTATATTAGACATGCTGAAAAGCTTATTTCATAACCAAATTGATAATTATATGGCATGTCCACCAAGTTTAGAAATGTTTTCTCTTATTGACATAACCCAAAGATAGACATTTAGAGCTACCCAAATGCAAGACATATGGAAATAAAAAAGATCAACTTGTATAGTTAGAGTCTCCCCTAGATTTATCAGTATTCCTTCTAGAGAGGACATTTCTTATCCAAATTTTTGTTGGAGTGAACTTTTATTATACAAACCATTCCACAATATTGAAATAGAATTTGCAGCATCAGATGAAGGAATAATAGAACAATCGGATCTTTTTCAAGCTCATATGAAGCATGGCATGTACGTAGAACATATTCAGATGCAGAAGAAGAAAATGATCCTATAAGCCCTACAATAGATCCAGATACAATGGAAGATAGTATACTAGATGAATGACAAGTTTTATCTCATTTATATTCAGGCATGCCTATACATTTATATGATTTAGATATGCTTGGATATCGAGATTTTGATTTGGGAAATAACTAGTTGCAAAATAATATTACTCCTTTACAAAAAGCTACAGCTACAAATTTCATTCAATCAAATCGAGAAATCTTTCAACAGAATCTAGTTATGCATCAACAATCTTATTATAAATTGTATGTCCAACAAAAAAAAGAATATGATGTGATTATATCACATAGCCAAACAAGTATAGTACAATAACCATTACAGCTAATTGTATAAGGCACTGCTAGCACTGGAAAATCTCATCTGATTTCTCAAATCAAAGCTAGTCTCACTCAATCACCACCCAATGCATAGTCACCTATTCTACTTTTTACACCAACAAGAGTTGTATCTTTTAACATCAACGCATCTATGATTCATTTAGCTCTATGCATTCCTATGAAAGAGATGGTACAATTACAAGGTCAATAACTGGCAAAGTTACAGGAAAATTTGTATTAGGTTCAGTATATTATTATAGATGAAATGAGTTTTATTGGTCCTAAATTATTTGAAAGAATTGATATGAGATTGAGAGAAGAATTTCTAAGTAGCAACCATATTCCTTTTGGAGGTCATTCAATGATTTTCATTGGTTATTTGGGTCAAGTTCCTCTAGTTAAATATATTCCAATGTATGCTTCAAATTCATATGGTGGACAATTATGGCAATCATTCAGAAAAGTAATCACTTTAGAGGCTAACTTTCACCAAATTGGTAACATAGATGTTCAGTTACAATTCCATTCTATTCATACAAATCTAAGAAATGCAAAACCAACGATTGAAGATTGGAATCTACTCATGTCATAGACAAGTACTACTCTTAGTAAAGAGGAACAAGAATATTTTCATTCTAAAGTACACCTTTTTGCAACTAATGAAATGGCAGCTCTTCATAATAAGCATATATTATTATCTCTACATCAACTTAAGGCTCTTTCAATTGCAAAACAACAAAAATATTTTGAGAGCTTGAATGCAGATGAAGAACAACTTCAATCTCACATTTTTGTATGTATAGGGAAACAAGTTATGCTATGTACTAATTTATGTGTCTAGACAGGGCTAGTTAATGGTGCTATAAGAGAAATCAAAGCTATTATATATAATGATGGCAAAAGCCTCCTCAACTGCCATTGATAGTTGTGGTTCAATTTATTAACTACATTGGTCTAGCTTGGGATGATAATAATCCAAAGAATATTCCTATCACACCAATTAAAAGGGGTTGTCGATGTCAAATACCTCTGCAGATGTCATGGGCTATAAAAATACACAAATCATAGGGTTTTGTTGGATATTTCTAATGCATGGGTGGTGATTGAAAGATTTAATATGTTTAATCACTACATTACTGAATGGGCACTCATACTGTTGTCATTTTTGTTTTGTCACTGATGTTAACATATACTTCTATGAAGGAATCAAACTGGTAATCATAGTGTATGGTCAGTGTACAGATGTTTTAGATTCTATAAAGTTAGTGTTATACACTAAGTTTGCACCCTTGTTTGAAGCTCTCTTGGTCTTGATAACTTAGTATAACATGGGAATCATCTCCAAGTTGTGAGACCTATGCTAATTGAGATGAGACCTCTAGGTTCTAGGATGGTTCCTCTTGGATAATCACCTTAATTTGCTTCTAGACATGAAAGAAAAACTTTAGGGGAAAAGGGATAGAAGAAATGCTTGAAAGGGAAATGAATTGAAAGAAAAAAAATACTAGGTGATACACCAAAATGAAATGAATACAATACACTGACCAAACTAGCATGAAGACTCTCAGATCTAATAGAACACAATCCTCCTAAACAGGCTTGCATAAGTATTTCATAGAGAGGCCTGAATAAAAGACACAGACTGTGACCTGCAAGAAAATGTTCTCTTCAGTAAAAGGGAACACGAATGAGATAGAATGACATGGGGCTGAAGTGTACCCACAAACTCACTCAAATCAAATCATACACAATAGTACACATGTAAGCTGAAAGAAAGAAGGGCTCTGGAACTCCAAGATTTCTCTAACAAAGCCAGTATATTACATTCAATAAGAGAGAATTCAAACAAGGAAGCATAGGGATAGAAAAGATGTCACAAAATACCTCTGTAATATCTAAATAATCAATGGGAGATTACAGAATGTAGAAAACCAGAGGGTAGAGAAAATGCCACAGATAGCCTTCTAAGAAAGAGACTTTCTTCTTTACAAAATGTGAACTCTAAGCTTCAAAAATTCCCAAAAACAATATATAGCTCTCCTATTTTGCATGCAGACAGGAGTTAAAACCTAACTAGGGTTACAAAATTTTTTATCAGAATAATATCTAACCCTAACTCAATCAAATCTGATCATAAATACATCTCTACAACATCATGGCTGATCAGATATTTGTGTGCCCATCCTGTACTGCATCCACCTATGGACAAGCAACCTTGATTCACCAACTTCTCTGCACAAAGGTCTCACCATTAATGCACAAAATGGTAGCTCTTAGAGACAAGAAATGACCCATGATGGCCACCTGGACCTATTCCTTATCTTCTCCAACTACAAATGTCCTGAAGACATAAATTTTTAGCTACTCGCAGCTATATTTGACTTGCTGAATCAAACGCTGGCAGAAAACCCTCTGCAGAGATATTTGAATTAAAAATATAACAGCTAGCCAGTCATTTAAAATGTGACCATTGATATCTTTCATTTCCTAACAAATGAATGACTTAGATTATCCTGACAACATTCTTAAACCTTCTTGAAAAGTCAAAATCCACCTTGGCACACTACAGCCAATGAAACTTTAGCACATCAGCATATTACCAGCTTGGACCCACTTTGACTTTCCTCTTCTTAAGTCACGAAGAACTCTTCTTAACACCATGCCCAAACTTGCCACTTGTCAATCTTCCATTCACTCTGACTACCTTATCAACAACACCTCGGCAACCTTTCTGACAATGGACTCACTACAACCCAGATTCCAATCCAACAGTGGGTGCATGATCTGATAGCCCTCAAATATTCCTTCTGATCATGCACCAGCCATAGATCCTTAAAAATGTGACCATTGATATCTTTCATTTCCTAACAAATGAATGACTTAGATTATCCTGACAACATTCGTAAACCTTCTTGAAAAGTCAAAATCCACCTTGGCACACTACAGCCAATGAAACTTTAGCACATCAGCATATTACCAGCTTGGACCCACTTTGACTTTCTTCTTCTTAAGTCACGAAGAACTCTTCTTAACACCATGCCCAAACTTGCCACTTGTCAATCTTCCATTCACTCTGACTACCTTATCAACAACACCTCGGAAACCTTTCTGGCAATGGACTCACTACAACCCAGATTCCAATCCAACAGTGGGTGCATGATCTGATAGCCCTCAAATATTCCTTCTGATCATGCACCAGCCATAGATCCTTTTAGAACTGGGACCCCACTGACACACGGGTGCACCTATAGGTCCTCATCATCTCTCAGCAGCTAATCACATGTGAGCACATCAACAATACGTAGCATTGGACCAATTGACAAGTCATGTACTTCGATCAATCACAAACTAGCATGTCACCCTGACCTGGCATCAGACCCACTCTGCCTTAACCCTTCATTAGATGGTTGTCTCTATACCGCTGACTTAAACAACATGCATCTTATCCTAGTGGTGTAACGACAACCGCAAGATCTTGCTATACTTTAACCTCCTGAAAAGATTAGGCCCGACTGACAAGTCTTTGCAAACATCACCTATCGACCAATCAGGAGCTTCAATGTAGGACGATGTGGTAGTGGACCCACTAAAGTCTTTGAAACACTGCATCAAAAGGAAGAATCAATGGCTATCACAACATCACAAGCCTTTGACAGACCATATGAAAACTCACGACAACCGTTGGATTGAAATGGTGTCAGAGAGTCGGGCCCAGCGAATATAAAGGCCGAAAACATTAGGAAAATTAAGCACTGGGACTCAAAAAATATTAAAGGCCATCGAGCATTGGAGACTTAGGAAAATATTAAAGGGAAAACCTCCGTGGGGTGATAGAAAAGTTATAAAGCACATGCATTTATGAGATTTTAAGTGGCCGATAAAGTAACGGCAAATCAAAAAATAGCCTAGGGTCTTTAGGGTTTTTTAAGCACAAGGGCTAGATTTTCAAATTTTAGACCTACAGACCAGGGAGTTTACAAGAATTGCAGAGGCTAGAAGACAAGATACAAAGCCATGAAATTTTCAGGGGTGCTCGGCAGGACTAAAATGTGGACCTTGAGATAAATTTAGCCAAATTGTATAGAATAGGAAAATTTGGGTAACAGTTAGATTAGAGTTAAGGAGGATGTTGTGATTTTATATCTGAGATCACATCATTAGATATTTCATATTAAGAAAGTTACAAGTATTTTTGTAAAGATTGGTCACTGGACTGTGACAGTGAAAACTCATAGAGCTAGCCTCTAGGTTTTTGGTATATCTTTCAAAAGACTTAGATTCAAGGTATGCAAACATGAAGGATGAAAGATAAGGTAATAAAGGATGCTCATTGCTTAGTGCAAGGTACTGAGTGATTGGTGACATCATCTGTGGCATGTATTCTGGAGATGGTTTATTATGAAGTTGATCGAAAGAATGAAGCGTGTGTTTTGTTTGGAAAGCTTAAATTAAGGATGTTAGTCCTTAATCATTGTAATGAAATAATTTTAGACTTGTTTTAGATACTGTGTGTATCTTAGAAAGGGTTTATGTAATTATTTGTATTTAGGAAAGCCTCATTGGCCGACCTATCATTGGTAAATTGTAATAAGGTATAAATGAAAGATCTTTTCTTTTGAAAAGATATGGTTGGATAGATGTGATAGAAGAATATTGTGAAAGCTAGGAGCTTGTGTTTGATGTATGTAAAGTAGAGGATTACTAGTGGACTTCATTGGAACTAATCAAGTAAAGATAGTTTTTGGCAAACAGTTCAAAATATTATGTATTTCTTCATACACACCTATTGCAAACTAGTGAGTTCTGAAGGTGGATTTAACCTTCTTTGGGAAATGAGCCCTCTTTTTCTCCTTGAATCCTAATTGGGATTGTCCTCTTACAAGGACTATGTACTGTAATGTTTTAATAATCTCCTAAAGGGGCTATATCTTAAAACAAGGATTACTATACGTTTAGTACATCATTTGTGGGTGCTAATTCCCACCGGGGTTTTTACCTTTAATAGGGTTTCCCTAAAACCAAAATATTATGTTATTGTGTTGGCATTCATTATTTCTGATATTGATAATCTTAAAGATTAAAGTTTAATATTCAATTATACAACTGATTCATCCTCCCTCATAGTTGTATTATAGACTGCTATTCCTAATAATTGGTATCAAAGCTTGTGGTCCTTAGAGAGAAATCTTAATAGCTTGAGGTGATCTTGGAAATGGAAATCTATAGGAAGGATAGTCCTAAGTTTGATCTTGAAAACTTTGATAGTTGGAAAAACAAGATGCAAATACATTTTCCATGTTTGGGCATAGACTACTAGATGATTGTAAAGAAGAAGGAAACTCTCAAGGTTGTGAATTATTTGGATTCAGCCACTGATGACGAAAAGAAGTTATTTTTATGCAACATTGTCACAAGAGAAGCATTGATCAGCACACTATCTGAGGGAGAGTTTACTAAAATTAAAGATATGGATTTGCCACATGAAATTTGGAATAGACTAGATGCACTTTATGAAGGAGATAAGTATACCAAACAAGTGAAGCTACAAAACTAGAAGACAAAGATGGAGAAGCTGCAAATGAATGAAGATGAAAGCATTAGAGCCTATGGTCAAAGGGTTATAGAAGTTGTAGTTGGAATCATAAATTATGGAGGCACTTATGATGAAGACAAAGTGATTGCAAAGATTCTTAGATCTCTAACCCCTACATACAAGATCAAAGTTATGTCTATTCAAGAAACTATACCTTTTATACTAAACTTTAGTAGAGAAATGTTGATTGCAAAGCTAACTACCTTTGAAGCTACAAAATTAGGAGAAGCTACACCTAAATTTGAATATGCTTTTAGGGCATCTACACACAAGAATGTATATGTACTTCCAAGCACAAGAAAAGAAGGTATAAAAGAAGAGCTTGGTGAGTATGTCAAGGAAAGGGAGAAGATAATGGAAGAACAAATAAAGATGGGAGAACTTGTTGCACTGATTACTAGAAGAGAAAAAAGAGGTAAGGGAAAATTTGAAAGAAAATTACCTTTGAAATGTTTTTCATGCAATAAGATAGGTCATTTTGCATCTAGATGTCCTATAAGAGTTCCTAAGTACAAAGTTGATTATACCAAAAATAGAAGAGACAAAGAATGTTATTATGCTATTGAAGGAATCTTTGATGATGATGAAGTAGACAATGAAGAGATTGGATTTGTTTCTATTAAAGATGAACTAGTTCATGAAGAAAAAGCCTTAGTATCTCATTTTGACAAGAAAACTAAATGGATAATTGGCAGTGGATGTTCTCATCACATGACTGGTGATAGAAACAAGTTTGCTAAATTATCAAATTATGATGGAGGTGTTGTAAGGTTTTGGGACAATCTCCCAAAATCCATCGTAGGAGTAGGATCCATAACTTTGGATGGAAAGACTAATACAGACAATGTATTACTTGTTGAAGGACTAAAACACAATTTGTTGAGTGTTGGACACTTAATTTATAAGAATTTTCAGTTAAGCTTTGTTAATGGTAAATGTTTTATCAGAAGCAAGGAAGGAAATTTGATTCCTAGCATTTCAAGATATAGAGGTAATGTATTTGAACTAAACACATCTAGAGCCTCTTGTTTTGTTGCTAAGGTAGATGACAGTTGGTTATGGCATAGAAGATTTTGGCTTGTTAATTTTGATAACATTGTGAAGGCAAGTATAGCTAATGTTGTAAGAGATCTACCAAAGATTGTGAAACCCTCTAACACTGTATGCAGAGAATGTGTTATGGGAAAGAAAACTAGAAAAAATCATAAAAGAAAATCATTTACATCAGAAAGGAAGTTGGATCTGGTACATACAGATCTATGTGGGCCTACAAGAACAAAATCATACTATGGTGAAAGGTATTTTATACTCTTTGTTGATGACTTTTCTAGAATGATGTGGGTTACTTATTTGAGAGAAAAATTAGAAGCATTTGATAAATTCAAGTTGTTCAAGGAAAAAGTAGAGAATGAATCAAGATTAAAAATAAAGTGTTTAAGATGAGACAAAGGTGGAGAGTTTACATCAGATTTATTCAACTCATATTGTGAAGAGCATGGGTTAAAAGGACAAACATCTGCTGCTAGGACTCCACAATAGAATGAGATAGCAGAGAAAAGAAATAGGACTATACTTGATGTTGCTAGGACAATTTTGATTGAAGGAAATGTATCTCATGTACATTGGAGTGAGATTGTTGGAACAACAGTGTACACATTAAATAGAATTCAAATCAGAGAAGGTACAAGTAAGACTCCCTATGAACTATGGTTTCATCATACTCCTACTGTAAAATACTTCTTAATTTTTGGTAGTAAATGTTATATCAAGAGGGATGATGAGATAGGGAAATTTGATGATAGAAGTGATGAAGGAATCTTCCTTGGTTACTCTATCAAAAGTAAGGCATACAAATGTTTCAATCTGAGATTGAGGAAGATGGTTGAAAGCAACAATGTAAGAATATATGAGAAATTTCAGATACAAGAAAGAATGTATGACATCAGTCAGATATCAGAGATGAAAGAAACCACTACTACTGCAGAAGAAGAACTTGTTGAGGAAGAAAGTGAAAAAGAGGTTTGTGATGCTGATAAAAGAAAGACTACTCAGATGCCTAAAACTTCAAGGTAGGTAAAAAATAACCATCCCAAAAATCAAATTATTGGCAATACCAGTTAGGGAGTGCTAATTAGATCAAAAGCTAGAGAAGAAATTTGTTTGATTTCTCAAGTTGAGCCAAAAACTAATTATGAAGCCTTTAAAGATGAATCTTGGATAGTTGCCATGAAAGAAGAATTGCATGAGATAAAGAAGAACAATACTTGGGAATTGGTTCCTAGACCTAAAAATAAAAAT
This sequence comes from Chamaecyparis obtusa, assembly GCA_027943335.1. NCBI lineage: Eukaryota > Viridiplantae > Streptophyta > Pinopsida > Cupressales > Cupressaceae > Chamaecyparis > Chamaecyparis obtusa. The sequence continues at coordinate 150,087 of BSBK01009015.1, forward strand.
ATTATAGGAATAAAATGGGTCTTTAGAAAGAAAATGGATGAAGAAGGAAAATTTGTAAGAAACAAAGAAAGACTAGTCTATAAGGGATACTCACAAAAAGAAGGCATTGACTTTGAAGAAACATTTTCTCTTGTTGCTAGAATAGAGGTAGTAAGATTATTCCTATCTTATGTTGCACACAAAAACTTTAAAGTGTATAAGATGGATGTTAAATTTGAATTTCTGAATGGAGATCTTGAAGAAGAAGTATATATAGAACAACCAGATGGGTTTCCTCTATGCGAAGACAAAGACATGGTGTGAAAATTGAAGAAAGCCCTGTATGGGTTAAAGCAAGCTCCTAGAGATTCATTTGAAAGGTTGGACAAGTATCTACTTGGACTTGGATTTAGAAAAGGTAATGTAGATAGTAATTTGTATCTAAGAACTACTGAAGATGAAATCCTAATAGTAGAAGTATTTGTGGATGACATTATCTTTTGAGGTAATGATGATCTATATAATAAGTTTGCTAAATAATTGGAAAGTGAATTTGAGATGTCCATGATAGGTGAAATGAAATTCTTTCTTGGACTATAAATAACTCATAATGAGAATGGTATTTTCATTTCTCAGACCAAGTATCTCAAAGAATTGCTTAAAATTTTTGGAATGGAAGATTGTAAAATAATAGGAACACCTATGGTGACTGGAAACAAGATAACAATTGATGATGAATCAAAACATGTTTTTCAAACTTTTTATAGATCAATGGTTGGAGGGCTACAATATCTAACTCACACCAGACCATATATTGCTAATGTTGTTGGAATTGTGGCTAGATATCAGGAAAAACCCAAAGAGACTCATCTAGCTACTGTGAAAAGAATAATAAGGTATCTTAGAGGAACCATATACTGTGGTTTATGGTATGACAAGAATGATAGCTTTGAACTTCATTCTTATACTGATGTTGATTGGGAAGGAAATATTGATGATAGAAAAAGTACCAATGGCGGTGTAGTTTTCCTTGGGAAAAAGTTGGTTTCTTGGCTAAGTAAGAAACAAGATTGTATAGCACAATCTACTGCTAAATCAGAGTATGTTGCTGCTGCTATAAACTGCACTTAGATTGTTTGGATGAAACAAATGCTTACAAACATTGGAATAACTTTTAATGAGCCTGTTGTTATCCAATGTGATAACACCAACATAGTAAATATGTCAAAGAATCCAGTGATGCATTCTAAAACTAAACACATCTCTATCAAGTATCACTTCTTGAGAGACAAGGTGGTAGAAAAGGAAATCGAGCTAGAATATATCAGTACAAAAGAGAAGATTGCAGACATTTTTACAAAGCCACTACCAAAAGATACCTTTGAATATCTCAAGGGTATGCTAGGGGTTCAGGCCCCTCCCAGTCAGAACTAAATGATGTAGAGGTGCATCAGTCGAGAGGTATTCAGAGCTTCATCATTCTTTGGACTAGATGTAGGGATCTACTCCTCAAGGGGAGTGATCATGGAAGAAAGTTTATATGTGAAGGCAGTTGAAGTTTCATGGCACCCTTTGCCATTGCTATCAAAGGGGGAGTATTTCTATGAGAAAATCTCCACTGTTTGGGGAGATTGTTCAGTTGAAGGACTTTGGATTGATATAACTTTGGCCCAACAACGACACTCTTTTCTGATACAACAACATCATGAGATCCTTGTTCTTCCATTATTTTAAGTATACTAAACTCTAAGCAGTAAGCTCCTTTCCTTTCTAGATTCTACACTTAAAGCCAAAGGTTTCAACTCTCTAGTTGGCTACTTTGGAAATTGTGGATGCTCTATGAAGTCATTGAAGTGTGAACTATATTTAATAACTAACAAGTACTAAGAAACTCACAAGTAAAACTAGGCTACCAACCACCAGGCCACCTACTCTATTAAAAATTAAAATCTCATCAAGCACACACGAATGAAATTAGCAATTACCTTTTTCAGAAAAGTGTCACTGTCAACTGTCACTTCTAGCATAGATTTGGTGGCGATCCAAGAGAAAATAATTAGCGTGTTGGCAAAGTGATGCTAATGGTACATCAAACCCTAGGTCCCTATCTCAAATTTTCTAAATTGCTACCTGTAAATCAGGGGCCTTGGCCCTTGGCCGTTTCAATTTGAAATCTAAAAACTTTGAGACCTGTGAAGTCACACAACACCTTTCGAAACTTCAGGACTGTTAAACTAACCAGAAAAATGAAACCTTGAGATGTTGTGACACAACCTAGCATGTCACATGACACTTGTTCTTTGTACTTTCCACATGGCATGAAACTTACTCTCTATCTCACTTCTCAACACCTTACGAAGTTATGCATGAAGTTAATCAGGACTTTAGAACCCCTAACCATCAATATAATAAATTAACTGTTGAGAAGTTACATAATAGCCAGGCATAACTGTGGAACCCCTAACTATCATAATAAATTAACCATTGAGAAGTTATGAAATAGCTAGGCATAAATTTGGAACAGATCACCATCATATTAAATTAAACATTGAGAAGTTATGAAACAACCAGGCGTAACTTTGGAGCTTGCAGTGAGTTCCAATTATTTAGTATTCTGATTTAGCATTTTGATTTAGTAATTACAATTTACATATTTTTTAATTATAAATAATAAAACCATTGTTCAATTTAATGAATCACATAACATGTTACTATATTAGAATTCAGTGTATTGACTATTGAAATTTAAAGTATTACCAAATAATGTGTATTACGTAAAACTAAAAACAATAACACTATTTGAAAAAGAGTCTTCTGACTTCTCAATGTTTCATTTGTATAGAATATTACAAATTTACAGACTATAGTATTACTATGAAATTGAAAAACTAGTATACAATATATTATATACAATGTACATAATATTGGTAAGTGGTAACTTAAATTGAATCACTGATTCACAATTTCACTGAATGGTTGTGGTTTCCCCAGAATGAGAAGCAACAAGCTTCCAACCATTTCCAAAACCAAAATAAAAACTACATTCAATTATTTCAAATTCATATTTACAAGTAAGTTAGTAACAAAAATTTTTGTAAGATCCACAAAGAAAAAAATATTAGTCGATGCGCAGACTAGAAAATAACAGGATCATTTGATTCATCTCCTCCTAGAACACCTCCTAGTCAAAGCCATGATTGTCAAAAATGGCATGCATCTCTGCCTTTTCATGTTCTAGTTCAAGTTCAAACATGTCACTCTGATAACCAGTGTAACTAGTAGCATGTTCCCATGCTACAAACATTATATGACTGAGGACATCCTATTGAATCTCCTCCTCCATATCCAAATTTGGTTGGATAATAGGTTATAGGTTCTCATTTGATGATCCCTCAACTACTGGATGACCCATCCTATGAAAGCACCTAGAAAATACAAATAAACACTAACTTGTGATCTAAATTTAGAAATTTAGAAAGCGCACATGCTCTACAATTCCACTACCAATGAGTATATAAAGAAAATAATCACCAACTTGCCAGCCACAATAAATTTTGAAGGAATGTTTCATGTAAGGTGGCTTGCCTGGGAAAAGGAAATTATTGAATATCGGTAAAGAAAAATTACATACATTGTAATATTGTATGATTATCTAGCATAACTTGGCTCCGAAGTTGAAAAGAAGAATAATGAATGTTGATGAATCATAGCTCATATCCCATAAAATTATCCTTTTTAATGTCTAATCAAAATCCTAGCCTAGATTATGTACCACTCAAGTTACACAAACTACCATCATTGCCTTGGAACCACCATATCTAAGTTGCAATTTTAAATTTTGAACTGACAACTTGGCATCTACATTAAATTATGAAGCAATGTTTCACATAATGTGACTTGTCTCTGAAAAGAAAGATAATGAATGTTTACAATTCATAGCTGAGATCTTGTACAAATTAACCTTTTTTAACATCTAATCAAAATCTTGTCATCGTTAAGTCTCATTAATTGTAGTTCAATGTTCAATGTCACTATAACTTCACGGCTAAGTTACACAGTCTGCTAACATGACCTCAGAACCCCCATATCTTACCTGCGATCATAACTTTTGAAGTCACACACACTATCAACTTGTCCTTTGCATATCTTTGTGGCCTTTAACTGCAAACTACCAGCATAACTGCCAAAGTCACACACACCATCAACCTAACCATTCTGTATCTTCGTAACTTTCAACATTGACCCTCCTTTTAGCCTGCCAAAACTACGCACACTGTAAACTTGAACTTATCATATCTTCATGGCCTAGAACTCTAAACCACCAACATAACAGCCAAAGTCACGCACACCATCAACATGACCATTACTAATCTTCGTAACCATTAGCCATTGACCCTCTTTTTAGCTTTCTGAAGCTATGCAAAATGTCCTCACAAATTGGTCATCGACTCATCAATAAATGACATGTAGCACCCAACATAACACATAGTCCTATCACTATGTTTTGAATATTCACCAATTTATATTTTTTATAATATAAATACTATTTTATATTCGCCAATTTATATTTTTATAATATAAATATTATTTTATATTCGCCAATTTATATTTTTTATAATATAAATATTATTTTATATTTGCCAATTTATATTTTTATAATATAAATACTATTTTATATTCATCAATTTATATTTTTTTATACTATAAATACTATTTTATATTCGCTAATATATATTTTGGTAGTTATGAAACAAAAACACAATTCACTAAGATAGTTTCACATAGTTTCATGGACCATCATTGATTCGCCAAAATTTTCCTAATAGTTTTAGGGAGCATGAATGATTCTCCATTTGAGATTATTATTTTTTCTTTGAAAAGAAAAAAATTTGCTAATAAATTTTGTTCTTCTTTCTAACTTTCGTCACTTTTTTACACCTTTTCTTAAGGGGGGGTTTCTTAAAGATTACCCTAGATATATTTGTTCTTCATCTCTTTACCTTCTACTTTTTATAGATGTTTGGGTATAGTAACTTACAAGATAAGTATTGTCAAAACTTAGTTGACATCAATGACAACATATTACCGATTTAATCATCTTACATATCTAATCAACAACTCAGTGATCTCAAATCACAGATCTTCAAGTTATATAGTTCATTCAAATCAGTTGTAGTTCATCAATCTCTCCCTTTGGCATTGATGGCAACACAAGCAATATGAAATATGCCAAATACATACCAAATATGTAGTCTACAACTCTATAAACAAATCCTCTCCCTATGCTTAATATGTTTAATCACTACATTACATAGAATTTGCAAATACAGACTATCTTCTATAGATATGATCTTTTTAGCTTCTTCTGTTCTCTGTGTTCTCAGCAACAAATCTTCAATGCTCTCTCTCTCTCTCTCTCTCTCTCTCTCTCTCTCTCTCTCTCTCTCTCTCTCTCTCTCTCTCTCTCTCTCTCTCTCTCATTCTATGTCATATGTTTCATATTGAGATTTCTTTCCCTTTGACAACAATGCCAAAGAGCAATATAAAACACATATCTCTTTAGTAGCTAAATGACTCACTCTTATTCGGTGCACTTACTGTATCTATGTATATTGATGTGCAAATCTAGTCCAGTACTCCATCCTTTCATATCCTTAGACAAAATCTAAACTATGAACTCTTCTGCATCAACATGAATGATCTGATAAGATTAGGCTGATGCAACCTCCGGATCACCTTAGTGACCAATAGACATGGGATGAACCCCAAGTCTAGTCCTTGAATATTCATATGTTTCCTTCGGTAGAGGCTTTTGTAAATATGTCTCATTCATGCCTTCCAACACTTGCTTGATGGATGCAATATTTGAACAGTTAGTAGCAGTAGCAACATACTCTACTTCAGCTGTAGACTGAGAAATGCAAGATTGCTTCTTACTTGACCATGTAACAAGTCTTTCACCAAAGAAAAATGCTCCTCTAGTGGTACTCTTTCTATCATCAACATTTCCAGCCTAATCAGCATCGGTGTATACTTTAAGTTCAAACTTGCCTTCCTTAGGATACCATAATCCATAATTTTCATTTTTCTTCAAGTATCTTAAGATTCTTTTTGTAGAAACCATGTGTGACTCCCTAGGATTTGCAAAAAATCTAGCAACTATCGTAACAGCATGTGCTATATTAGGCCTAAGGAAGAAGAAGTGTATATAGAACAACCATATTGGTTTCCTCTATGTGAAGACAAAGACATGGTGTGCAATTTAATGAAAGCCATGTATGGGTTAAAGAAATCTCCTAGGGCTTAGTATGAAAGGTTGGACAAGTATCTACTTGGACTTTGATTCAGAAAATGTAATGCGGGCAGTGATTTGTATCTAAGAACTACTAAAGATGAAATCCTAATAGTAGAAGTATTTGTGGATGACATTATATAAGAAGTTTGCTAAAGAAATGGGAAATGAATTTGAGATGTCCATGATAGGTGAAATGAAACTCTTTCTTGGACTACAAATAACTCAGAATAAGAATGGTATTTTCATTTCTTAGAACAAGTATCTCAAAGAATTTCTTAAGAAGTTTGGAATGGAAGATTTTAAACTAGTAGGAACACCTATGGTTACTAGAAACAAGCTAATAATTGATGATGAATAAAAATGCATTTTTCAGACTTTGTATAGATCAATGGTTAGAGGGCTACAATATCTTACTCACACCAGACTAGATATTGCTAATGCTATTGGAATTGTGGTTAGATATTAGGCAGAACCCAAAGAGACTCATCTAGCTACTATGAAAAGAATACTGAGGTGTCTTAGAGGAACCATAGACTATGGTTTATGGTATGACAGGATTGATAGATTTGAAACTCATTATTATATTGATGTTGATTGGTCAGGAAATATTGATGATAGAAAAAGTACTAGTGGTGGTGCATTTTTCCTTGGGAAAAAGTTGGTTTCTTGGCTAAGTAAGAAACAAGATTGTATAGCACAATCTACTTCTGAATCAAAGTATGTTACTGCTACTATAAATTGCACTCAGATTGTTTAGATGAAACAAATGCTAACAGACTATTGGTTCTTCCCTGTGATCTTCACTTGCAGATTTATACTTTGATGGATGATTTATATTATGCTTTGACTCTATCACCACTCCAAAGTCTACAAGAAAGAGGTCCAATTAAAAAGCATCAGAGATCCTCCTACACTTTGAGCCTTATTGCTTAGGCGGGTGTACCCTTAACTCACTTCTCTAAAAGAGTCTCAAAATGATATACACCTATACCTCTTACAAACTGGTTAAAGATTTTATCAAATGAATGTTTGTGTGTGTGGTTGTTAACCATGAAAACCTCAAGAGGATAGACTAGTGCCTTATCATAGGGCTAAAAATCATCTAATTGCATACCTCAACTGAATACCTTAACTCAAACACAATGGAATCCAGGGTAAGTGCTTTTCCTATTACCCCTCTCCCTCAAACACAAGGACATCAAATTCTTCACCTGGTTGCAAACTCACTGAACTCACCTAAAAGATTTTAATCCTAACTCTGTTAGGAAATCAGAGATGACTTCAAAATACTCTTTGTTTACCATATGTTAACACACTTTGTGACATTAACATATATGAGCTCAGAACCAAAGCAAGAAGACATACACAAAATGCAAGATTGGGATCCAATGGTATTCTCATTAACAAATTTAGGATCAATATACAATCAACATGACACAAAGGTAGAAAAAAAAGGCACAAAGTTAGACTTCTCTGTCAGTATAATATAGTCAACAACCAAGGACCAAAAGAAAAGACTTTGGAACCCCTCCAAAATTAAAAAAAAATTGCAACTTATACCCCCCTAGTCATCTTGGAATTCTGCAACAAGCTACGGATGACTAGGGTTAGGGTTTCAACCACCCAACCTACTGAAAATAGTCTAAAAGTTATTACAAGGGTGGGAAACACAGACAACTAGGAGAGAGGAAATACTAGACTGATCCTCAATCATGTAAATCTTCTCTAAAAGTACAAAGGATCACAAACAAGGCTCTAAATGACACCTTGCAACATGCCTTGAGCACCAAACTAAACAGTACAAGCCCTAAAGATGAGCACACAACATCCTGGACCACACCACAAATAGCAAACCAGTCACTTCTCACCAAACTAGGTCAATTTTGCAATGAATTTCAGTCCTTCTGGTCATAGGAAACCCTTGCAAAATTCAAATTTGAATCACAATAGTCACTTCTTTGGCACTTGCAGAGAAACAACGACCCACATTTAAACTTTCATCTACTTTAAGTCATGGCCATCCGATCTCTTTTACTTTGTGGGCTTTATGATTTTCTTTTAAAACTGGCCCTAGCTAAACTTAGCGAACCGCCTTTCCTTATACAAATGAACGAACACTTCAAAAATTGTCAGCACTGCTAAAATTTGTCAGATCCACTAAAATTTAGACACCACCCGGGCCCACCTAATGCCACATGTCACAGTCTCATTCGCAACTCACACCTAGTCACACTGACATAGGACCCACTTTCCTTAAGCCTTCAAAATGAACGGTTGGCGTAAGATCTGATGGTTCTGAAAAATTCCATGAGAACTTACACCAACTGTAGGATTCGATCCTCATCACACATTCCTCTGACAATGGTCCCACTTACTACGTCCAAACAAGATACCAGATCAACAAATGGTGCATGATCTAAAGGGGTAGGAATACTCCTTAAGATCATGCGCTGACCATAGATTAAAAACCTTCTCTGCAGGCCCCACTGACAAGATCAACATCAGCAATCTCTTGACCAATGAAAGAATTCCACCTATGCCAATGTGTCACTCCGGACCCACTGAGAACAATAGACCACCTAGAGAAATGGATGGTTGGCGTATGATCTTAAAGACTTTGAAGATTCCACATGCTTACATGCCAACCATTGGATTAAAGAATCTCACCATTGCTGACAACCCTCTGACATGCAATAAAATTGACGGATGGCACATGATCTTAAGGGGATAGAATATTCTTTAAGATTATGCACCGACCATAGATTTAAAAGTCTTCATTGTAGGCTCACCTAACACAATCCAACTCACCATCACATGGACAAATAAATACCCACCAACTCAGTACACCGTGGCACACAGAGACCACTTGGCAATCGGACCCACCGTAAAACTGTAGCCGAAAAGTAAAGTAACATCAACGGCTGGCGTAAGATCTTATGGCTCTGATAGATTCCATAAGAACTTACACCCATCATTGATCTTCTAACAATGTCAGGGCCTGCTGAAAAATCTAAGCTCAGGTCCCACTGATAACACGCACAGTCATTAACCTGTGGACCAATCAGGAAATGTTGACAAGGCACACCTGGTAGTCAAGACCCACAAAGAACCTCTGTGCTAGATTCCAAATCGATGACTATCACATAATCTCAAGGGGATATAATATTCTTTGAGATTATATGACAACTGCTAGATCGTTAGCCTCCTAACAAGATGACCCCACCTCACCAAATAAGTCCTTCTTCCGGCCAATAGGATGTTGCTGCATGTGCTGAGTTGGGAGTGGTCCTGATGAAGGGTGCTCCCCTTAATACCACAAACACATAACAAAAATAGAGAAACAACAACAATATGCAAGAACAAAAAATTGGCTTCTTATTATCTCCACAAATGTGGAATTACAAACTTTCAGAATTACAATATGCAAAGCCACATGGGCATTCCCTTACAATATTCTGTAGGACAAAGCATCGAACTATTACCCAGATCTACTACCCAGAACTATTCTGAACTGCCTACGACAATAATACAGCCTTCCTTATATAGGCAATTTCTACCACCCGAGAAGGTTCCAGAAATTTAGCTAAGGGCCGACCAAACTTAGAATTATTTTATTTTTCAATTTATTACATCAAAGTCGGCTCAAAATAACTTTTGAAACCCAAACAGAAATTTTGAAGGAAAATTATTTTCTGCCATTTCAGGTGACCCGACTTCCGGAGATCATAAGTCATCACCAATTGACCCGATTGACTATTATAACCTCATTTCGGAAATGCCACGAAGCGCTCTACAGGCTTGACAAGCGCAAGCGCTCGTCACCCAAATTTTCAACCTCATCCAGGGCCTCTAAAGCCTTCAAAACTGAGTTCAAAGTTTCTGTACCCTGCTGCCAATACCGAAAATCTTCAATATCTTCACAACTACACCTGATCTAGCCATGAAACTTTGCTGGCAGACTTATATGACCAAAATGAACCTCCAAGAAAGAAATCAGATCATTCTGGGCACATACAAAAATTACCAAAAATAGTAACTTTCCTTAAATAGCAGCTCTGCACAAAAAAGCCCTTATTAAATATAAAAACATAAATATTTTTGGGTGATGCAAGATTGCTCTTACACCCAGGATGCTCCTGCATCAGACACCCGGGTAATTTGAGAAGTGACCCTGTCACGACTCAGGTGTGTAGAGGAAAACCAAGACGGTTAACCTCCTCCTTTGTTAGCCATGATGAATCTTCAACAGGTCGTCCTTTCCATTTGACCAAATATTCTTCATATGTCCTATTCCTTGTGCTTCTGCCAACACGACTGTCCAGTATGTCTTCAATCTCCTTGATATCTGAACTGGTTGCTGGAATATTCCACTGTGTTGCTGCAACCTCATCTTCAACACCTCCTTCATGATACTCTGTCAAATCTTAAATGTTAAACACTGGTGAAATATTCAACCCAGCAGGCAATTCTACCTCATATGCATTTCCTGAATCATGCTTCTTCAATATCTTACATGGTCCAAACTTCTTCATTTTCAACTTGTTATATGTACCAACTAGAAACCGCTCCTTCCGCAAATGAACCATGACTTCATCACCAACCTGAAATTCCTTATACCTCCTTTTCTCATCTGCCTTAGCCTTATACTATGCGTTCATCTTGGTAATATGCTTCCTCACCTCCCCATGGATGTTCTTCAAATGTTCTACAAAATCCTCAGCCTCAGCACTACTTATTTCTCCTTTATCTATCTTTCTCAACTCAGATGCATTTCTTGGACTACTTCCATATATAATCTAGAATGGTGATTTACCAGTGCTCCTGTTGACAGAATTATTGTATGCAAATTCTGCCTGTGGTAAAATCAAATCCCATCCTTTTGGCTTATCTCCAACCAAGCATCTCAGCAAATTTCCCAAACTCCTATTCACCACCTCTGTCTGTCCATCAGTCTGGGGATGATGTGATGAACTGAACTTCAAATCTATCTTCAACTTCTTCCACAATGTTCGCCAGAAATATCCAACAAACTTAGTGTCCCGATCTAAAACTATGGTCTTTGGCAAACCATGAAGTCTCACTACTTCTCTGAAAAATAATTCTGTTACATGAACAGCATCATTAGTCTTCTTGCAAGGAATGAAATGTGCCATCTTCAAAAATCTGTCAACTACCACAAAAATTGAATCATGTCCCCGCTGAGTCCTCGGTAAACCAAGAACAAAGTCCATGCTAATATCCTCCCAAGGCTTCTCTGGTACAGGTAATGGCTGATACAATCCTGTATTCTACTTCACTCCTTTCGCCATCTGACATACTCTGCAACTCTGTACAAACTTCTTCACATCTTGCTGCAACTGTGGCCAATAATAATTCTCACTAACCAAACCAAGGGTTTTATCATGACCAAAATGTCCAGCCAATCCTCCACTATGCTTCTCCTTGATGAGATTCTCCCTCATAGAACTTCATGGAATGCACAACTAACTCCCTCTGAATAGCATATCATCCTGGATGATGAAATCCAACAATTTCGTCCTGTCTAGAGTAACAGGTTCTGTACAAGCTTTCCAAGCTTCACCAAAATCAGGATCCTCTGGATACAAATTCTTGAGTTCCTTGAACCCAACCACTTCAATCTACATTTCTGTCATCAATAGTTGCCTTCTGCTAAGAGCATCTGCAACCCTATTAGACTTTCCACTCCTGTGTTTCAAAACAAATGTATAACTCTGCAAAAACTCAACCCATTTCAAATGCCTCTGATTCAACTTTCCTTGACTATTCAAATATTGCAAAGCTTGATGATCAGTATACAAAACAAACTCCTTAGGAAGCAGATAATGTCTCCACTTCTTTAATGCCTGAACTATAGCATAAAATTCCTGATCATAAATAGAATATTTCCTCTTGGCATCATTTAACTTCTCACTGAAATAAGCAACAGGTTTACCTTCTTGGCTCATAACAGCTCCTATTGCAGTACCACTAGCATCACAATCTACTTGAAACACCTTATTAAAATCTGGAAGTGCTAAAACTGGTTGTTCTGTAACTTTTTGTTTCAACAATTGAAAACTCTTTTCTGCCCCATTAGTCCACTTAAACTCTTTTCTATCCCCTCTCATTGTTTCAGTCAAGGGTCCACAAATACTGCTAAAATTTTTGATAAACTTTCTGTAAAAGCTAGCCAAACCATGAAAAGATCTTACCTCAGTAGCACTCCTTGGAGTAGGCCATTCAAGGATAGCTTGTAACTTCTCTGGGTCCATTTTTAGACCTTCTCTTGAAACTACAAACCCCAAATACACTAACTCCTTCTTCACAAAACTGCACTTCTTCAAATTAATCAGCAATTTCTCTTCTCTCAACTTCTCAAATACCATACGAATATGCATCATATGCTCATCTAATGTCTTACTAAAGATCAAAATATCATCTAGGTAAACAATGACAAACTTACCCAAAAATTCTTTCAGAACCTTGTTCATGAGCCGCATGAAAGTGCTCGGTGCATTGGTTAGCCCAAAAGGCATGACTAACTACTCATATAGTCCTTCCTTTGTCTTGAAGGTAGTCTTCCATTCATCTCCTTCTCTGATCCGAATCTGGTGATATCCACTCTTCAGATCTATCTTTGAGAAATACATAGCTCCACTCAAACAATCCATAATATCATCCATTCGTGGCAATGGAAACCTGTACTTGATTGTAATCTTGTTTATTGCCCTAGAATTTGTACATATCCTCCATTCTCCATTCTTCTTTGGTGGTAATACCATTGGTACAGCATAGGGACTCAGACTCTCACGGATCAATCCTTTCTGTAACAGTTCATGTACTTATCTGTTCAACTCCTCACTTTCTGCAGGTGTCATTCTATGTGCTGCCTTATTCGGCAAACTCACTCTTGGGATCAAGTCCATCTGATGACTGATCTTCCTGACTGGTGGTAATCCATCAGGCACATTATCGGATACAATATCCTGAAACTCATTCAACAAATTTGCAACTTCTACAGGAACATCTTCTACTTTCTCTTTACCAGCTTTTGGAATTAAAGAAAAACATACATGCTCATGCCTCATACCATCTAGGAAATTTCTTCCATCAACAAAAGTTATATTTACACTACCACATACCTTTTCTTCAGTCTCCTTCAATGGTTTTAGCTTATGCCGCACTCCATCCTTTGTCAGGGAATAGGTATTCGCATGACCATCATGTACAGCACATCTGTCAAACTGCCATGGTCTACCCAACAACATATGACATGCATCCATAGATATGATATCACACAATACCTCATCTTGGTATCCGCCAATCTTGAACTTCACCAGGCATTGTTCTTTGACCATGACCTTGTGGTCATCCTATACCCAGGCAATCCGATATGGATGTGGGTGTTTCTGTCTCTTGAGCTTCAACTTTGTCACCATCTCTTCTGACACCAAATTGTCAGTGCTTCCACTATCAACAATCACATCACAACATTTACCTTCACACTTGCACCTAGTGCGAAACAGGCTCCTCCTTTGCTCAGGTTCATTCTCACCACTCAACAGGACTCTTCTGTTAATCAACGTTTCTCCTCTTTCAGCATCTTCAGAATTTGATGATCTGGCATCTTCATCTACATGTGCAACTCTGGCCTGGCCTTCATTTCTCCTGTCTGTTCTGCCTTGGCACTGAGGACATTCAAATGCCCTATGACCTTCTTCTCCACAGTGAAAACATGTTCCACGGAAGCCACCTCTTCCAGATCCTTGTCCTCTTCCTCTTCCTCTCTAATCTCTATTATTCTGATCTTGGAAGTGATTGGAATTATTTCCTTGCTGATTCTGACTGCTACTGGCCTCATCCTTCTTTTTCGGATCTTCATTTCGGCCACCGTATGACCGTCCACCAGATCCTCCACCGCGACCTCTTCCATTTTGTCTTCTCTCAAACTTCTTATTCAGCTTTTCCTCTACTTTTAGGGCAAATTGGTATGCCTCTTCAATACTGTTCATTCGAACCAGATTCAGCTCCTCCTGAATGCTTGGCCTTAACCCATTAAGGTATCGGGAAACTTTCTCCTTATCAGCTTCGGCATGGACTGTTCTGATGAGGAGTCGATAGAACTCCTCTGTATACTCCTGAACAAATTTTCCTGCTTGCTTCAAACTTTGCATTTTCTTTAGTAGGTCAAGCTCATAATCAACAGGAATGAATTGTCACTTCAATTTATCCACCATCCGATCCCATCTTGTGATTTTATCTTTCCCTCTTCTATTTCGCTCCAACTGAATTTCTTGCCACCAGATCTTCGCATGACCTTTCAATCTGGCCTTCACAAATTTGACCCTATCAGGATCTTCAACATCTTCATACTCAAAATATTCCTCACATTCATTGATCCAGTCGATCAATTCCTCTGGGTTAAGATTTTCACAAAATGTAGGAACCTCAATCTTAGGTCTTTTCCCAATCTTGGAAATCGCTAGAAAAAGTCTTTCTTCCTCCTGGTTCACAATTTAAGCTTCTCCTTCTTGATATTCTTCTTCGGCTTCATCCTCGCTTTCGTCTCTGACATTAAGATTCATTCCTTTATGAATCTCTTCTTGCAATGCTCACACTTGTCTCTGCAGCTCTGTAACCTCAGGTGTTACAACACCAGCTCTTCCGCCACGTTCCCTTCGTGGAGACATTTTCGCGATGCACGCTGAAATCCTAGCCACGGTCCTGGTGCAAACTGTCTCACAGTTGGTGATCTTTTTACACACTCAAGAAATCCTGCTCTGATACCACTTGATGAAGGGTGCTCCCCTTAATACCACAAACACATAACAGAAATAGAGAAACAACAACAATATGCAAGAACAGAAAATTGGCTTCTTATTATCTCCACAAATGTGGAATTACAAACTTTCAGAATTACAATATGCAAAGCCACATGGGCATTCCCTTACAATATTCTGTAGGACAAAGCCTCGAACTATTACCCAGATCTACTACCCAGAACTATTCTGAACTACCTACGACAATAATACAACCTTCCTTATATAGGCAATTTCTACCGCCCGAGAAGGTTCTAGAAATTTAGCTAAGGGCCGACCAAACTTAGAATTATTTTATTTTTCAATTTATTACATCAAAGTCAGCTCAAAATAACTTTTGAAACCCGTACAGAAATTTTGAAAGAAAATTATTTTCTGCCATTTCAGGTGACCCAACTTTCGGAGATCATAAGTCATCACCAGTTGACCCGATTGACTATTATAACCCCATTTCAGAAACACCACGAAGCGCTCTACAGGCTTGACTGGTGCAAGCGCTTGTCACCCAAATTTTTGACCTCATCCGGGGCCTCTAAAGCCTTCAAAACTGAGTTCAAAGTTTTTGTACCCTGCTGCCAATACCGAAAATCTTCAATATCTTCACAACTACACCTGATCTAGCCATGAAACTTTGCTGGTAGAATTATATGACCAAAATGAACCTCCAAGAAAGAAATCAGATCATTCTGAGCACATACAAAAATTACCAAAAATAGTAACTTTCCTTAAATAGAAGCTCTGCACAAAAAAGCCCTTATCAAATATAAAAACAGAAATATTTTTGGGTGATGCAAGATTGCTCTTACACCCAGGATGCTCTTGCATCAGGTCCTGCCTATAATGAAAAGCTTACGTCACAGAAATAGATCAATGACGGTCTCATGTTCGCAAGCCTCTGATAGAATGCATGAGAAGATATGCCCACCATCAGATTAAAATGGTGTCAGAGGCTGGGCCCAGGAAAATAAAGCTGAGGACTTTAGGAAAAATAAATTTTGTAGGGTGCTAGGAACTTAGGAAATATTAAAGGGACCTGCCGAGATATAAAGTCTAACCATGAACTATAAGGTAAGTCATTTAAAAGGCACATATAGAAAAGGGGTTTTAAGTAGCCCATGAAAAGGTTACATGCAAATAGAACAAAGCTAGGGAACTATTTGAATTTAAAACCCAAGGACTAGATTTTGAAAGTTTTGCCTAAGGGTTTATGCCAGGGACCATGAAAACACTGTAGAGAACATGGGAAAAGACCTAGAGACATGAAAATTTTTGCACATGTTAACAGTGGCTTTGTCTAGGGATGTATGCCTCCTACAGGCATAGCAAGGACTTAGAATCAGTGGTTAAAGCAGACCATCCCACTGGACAAAAATGGAGACAGCAAGGAACAAGCAAGGTAGAACAGGCAATCGGACCAAAAACTGATAGACTAGGGCAAAACAGGGCAAGGGAAAGCAACTTATTTATATAAATTTACAAAATGTACAACCCTAGCTACTGTTCATGGAAAACAAAGTACCTCAATTGAAGAACCTCTTCAAGAATTATCCATGAACTGGCAATTCTTAAATATCACCATTAAAATCCTTGATGATGTAAGAATCTTGGCCCCATTTCTCATGAATCAGATATGGCCCTAACTAGATGGGATCAAATTTACCATGCTTCCCCTTATCCTCCATTTTGGCATTCCAAACTAAAACCAAATCACCAGGTTCAAACTTTCTGTCAACAGTCTTCTTATCATATAAACTCTTAACCTGCAACTGCAATCTGGCATTCCTTGCAACTGATTCTCTTCTAATTTCATCCAACCTAATGAGGTCCTCAATTCTCAACTGCATCTCATCATCTATGTCATCATCATATAGCTGCACAAATGTGTACATCTCCAATAAGTTATTTTGAGGCATTCTTGCACGAACTCCATATACTAGGTCAAATGGTGCACAACCAATTGCCCTCTTCACAGTTACCCTATCTGCCTATAGAGCTAATGGAAACTTTGAATTCCATGCCCTCTTATTCTTTTCAAGAATTCTTTTCAAGATTTTAATCAAACTCTTATTAGTAGATTCTGCCTGGCCATTTCCTTGTGGATGATAAGGTGAGGAATTAGAAACCAGAATTCCCAAACCTTTGTAAAAGTCCTTATATTTAGCAGACCTAAAGCACATAGCATTATCACTTACTATCCTCTTAGGACACCCAAACCTTGTAACAATATTATTCATGAGAAAATCAATTACCACCCTACTAGTTGCATTCCTTGTAGGTATAGCTTCTACCCACTTTGTAAAGTAATCAGTGGCAACTAAGATCCATGAGTGTCCTCCACTTGACTTGTTTGGTATCTCCCCTATGAAATCAATTCCCCACTATTGGAAAGGAGCCTGAACTTCTACTAGTTTTAATGGTACACTACCTAAAAACTTAAGCTTACCAGAGAACCTTTGACAAGCATCACACCTCCTCACCAATTGTTCTACATCTCTGAAGATTGTGGGCCACCAGAATCCTGCTCTCAAGATCTTATGAGCAGTTTTTTTCCCATATAATGCCCACCACAAACTCCCTCATGCATTTCTTTCAACAATACATTAGCTTGACTTTCATTTACACATTTCAACAGTATGCAATCTAAGTTCTTTCTATATAATTTGCATTTCACAATTACATACTTAATGGATTGTAACTTCAATGTCCTCTTCTAATTATCATTCATTCTATCTAGACATCTCATGTTTCTCAAATAATAAATAATGTCCTAATACCAAATACAATCATCCATATCACATGTGTAATCAATTTCAGAATGATTTACCTGGTTTGCATCTAGATTGGATTGGGCCATCAATTTTGCCAATCCTTGTCCTCTAACCAACTTAGTAATCTAGATCTCAACATTGAATTCTTGAATCCTATTGATCCATCTGCACCTTCTTCCAGACACCTCCTGCTATGAGAAAATATCCTTCACAGCTGCACTTGGCACAAAAGCAATCACAACCGTTCCCATCAAGTAACACCTAAAAGCCTTGATTTCCTTCACAAGTGCATACTCTTGTTTCTCATTTATGTCATACTTCAACTCTGTAGCCTGTAAAGATCTACTGAAAAATGCAATAGGCTGCTCAAAACCATTCTTATTCTTTTGTAACAAAATTACAACAATAGTATGAAAGGATGCAAAGGAAAAGATATGCATTGGGACATTATAATTAGGTGCCTTTAGCACTGGTGCATCTTTGATAGCCTGCTTGATATTTTTGAAAGCCTCATCAGGCTCACCCTCCCAATTGATTGTAGATCCCTTCATCAATATCTTAGAAATAGGTCTAGTAACCTCTGCAAAGTTTGTCACAAACCTCCTTAGAAAATTGACCTGACCAAAGAAGGACTGAATCCCTTTAACATTTTTTGGTCTCTAAATTTTATCAATGGCTGCTACCCTCTCAAGGTCAATTCTCACCCCTTGCTTCCCAACTAAGTGGCCAAGCAACTTACCTTCTGTGACACCAAAAGCACATTTCCTTGGGTTTAATGAAATGCCAAATTCCAAGGCCCTCACAAATATTTTTTTCTAAATGAGCACAATGGTTCTCCTCCTTCTTGGAATAGGCAATTAGATCATCTTGATATACCACAAGTAAATCATTAATAAAATCTGAAAAGGCAACATCCATTGCCCTCTGAAAAGTAGCACCAACATTCGTGAGAGTAAAAGGCATTCTCACATAAACATATGTTCCCCAAGGTTTTGTGAAAGCTATCTTGAATTGTTCTAATTCCTTTACAATGACCTGATTGTAGCCAGAGAAACTATCCATCATTGACATCAATTCTGATCTGGTTACTCTCTGTAACATAGCGTCCATATTGGGCAGACAATAATTATCCTTTAATGAACTGATGTTCAAATTTCTGAAGTCCACACAAAGCCTGATGTCACCATTCTTTTTTCTTACAGGAACAAGGTTTGACACCCAAGAGGAATGCCTTATAGGCTTGATAATGCCAGCATCTCTCAACTTCATTAATTCTTCTTGCATCTTGGGTGCCAAAGTGGGATTAATAGGCCTTTATTTTTGCTAGAAAGGTTTAGCATCTTCTTTCAATGGAATAACATGCTGAAATAAATCCTCTCTATAAACCTTTAGGTCATCATATGACCATGCAAAAACATGCCCAAATTTCCTCAATAATTCAATCAAAGGTCTCTTTACCTTCTGAGATATATCTCTACCAATGTATACTTTCTTAGGTGCCTCATGTGATCCAAGATTTATCTCCTCAAGATCAACATGATCTTCTCCTTTGATATTCTTTTGAACTCTATCCTGGTCAAAGGTAGTTTCCAAAACAACAAGTCCCTTGGGCACTTTGTTAGTTCTAAGTTGAATGACCTCATCACCTAAGACAACCTCCCTTCCCTCTACTGACTCAACCAAGGCTGAACAATCAAATTCTTGACCATGATACTGATCCTTACAATCCATAAACTTCAAAATATCATTATCATCATCAAAAACTTGCCAATTCTTAATATTATCTGGTATACTAGGCCTAGCCTGAATTTCAACTTTAGAGATACCAGAAAATGTAATATCATTTGGATTGATTGCAATATTAGCTAACAAGTCAGCCATCTTGTTGTTACTCCTATCCTTCCACTCAATATTGAAGGCATCAAAATGTTCAATAAAACCCCAAATTGCATTCCTATATTGTTTCAACCTTCTCTTCTTGGAAGCATATACTGACCTGACTTGGGACACCACCAACTCAGAATCACCAATAACACTTAGACATTTAATACCATGCTTTTGTGCCAACCTCAATCCTAACAACAAAGCCTCATATTCTACTATATTGTTGGTACAAAAGAAATTCAATGTGAAAGAAAACTTGTAGGTTCTTTCATCAGGAGAAATAAGTAAAATACCTACTCCTGCACCATCTTTGCAATTTGCACCATCAAAGTACATTACCCACAAATCATCCTTCACAGAATTAGCACCTACCTCAGTAGAAATAGGTGACAAAATAAGTTCATTTTCAAATACAGGGATCTTTGTCGTAAAAGCATTGATATCAGTATCCACAAAACATGTAGTTTCATTATCAACATTTCTCTCAATCATGTGGCATACTCTTGGCTCTCATTCAATCTTGACAAACTGATCATCAATCTTGAAGGTGGCATAGGAAAGATCACACTGTAAACTTCCACCCATGGTAGCACTCCAATTTCTAGATAGCAGCATCCCATAATGAGGAGGGATATCTACCACCAAAGCACTCATTGTTAGCTCTTTCTCTGGATATGCTGCCAACCTATATGGCATTGCATTGATAGTCCCAATAATTGGCACCTCCCTCTGATCCATTGCACAATACCTACCTTGCACTGTGTCAACTTTAATGCCCAACCTCTCCATGATTTTGAAAGGCATGATAGTATTAGAGGCACCACTATGAATCATACAATTTCTCAACTTCATCCCATTCACAAGAACACTCAAAAAGAATGGATCAATATTCTCAAGGATGGCATTGACAGAACTATCCAAATATATTGGAGGAATTTGAGACACAATTCCCTGAGCAGCAACATCTTTCAAGGCTTTATCCTAAGATCCATTGCATACAAGATCATTTTTATGAACATTACTAACCCATGCAATAGCTTTATCTTTATGTTCAGGGATCCTCAACAATTCTGACAATGGAACCTTAACTGTAATTTGTGACAATACAGAAAACATGTCAACAGGGGTAGAAGGAGGAATTTCAACCTGTACTACCTTAACAACCTTTTTCTTATCTAACACATTAGGTGTATTGACCACCCTCATTTTTTCAATCTTAGCCATTGTGTTAATTGGCTTCTCAATCTCACTAGAGATCTTTTCAATTCCAACTCCCTTAGGTTCACAATTCTTATTTTTTACATTCTTGAATTTTACCATGTGATCACCTTTTGATTTGTTCTCATTAGGTTCTCCAGAGTTGGTACTCTTTATAAACATTCCTGCAACTTTCTCATTTGTATTCCTTGCCACCATACCTCTAGTTTGCACTTGGGCAATCATTTCTGCAGCAATCCTGTTGGTTCTTCCCTATGATCTTCACTTGTAGATTTATACTTTGATGGATAATTTATATTATGCTTTGACTCTATCACCACTCCGAAGTCTACAAGAAAGAGGGTCAATTAACAAGGATCAAAGATCCTCCTACACTTTGAGCCTTATTTCTCAGGTGGGTGTACCCTTGACTCACTTCTCTAAAGGAGTCTCAAAATGATATACAACTATACCCTTTACAAATTGGTTAAAGATTTTGTCAAATGAATGTTTGTGTGTGTGGTTGTTAACCATGAAAACCTCAAGAGGATAGACCAGTGCCTTATCCTAGGGCTAAAAATCATCTAATTGCATACCTCAACTGAATACCTTAATTCAAACGCAATGGAATCCAGGGTAAGTGCTTTTCCTATTACCCCTTTCCCTCAAACACAAGAACATCAAATTCTTCACCTGGTTGCAAACTCACTGAACTCACCTAAAAGACTTTAATCCTAACTTTGTTAGGAACTTATAGATGACTTCAAAATACTCTTTGTTTACCATATGTTAACACACTTTGTGACATTGACATATATGAGCTCAGAACCAAAGCAAGAAGACATACACAAAATGCAAGATTGGGATCGAATAGTATTCTCATTAACAAATTTAGGATCAACATACAATCAACATGACACAAAGGTAGGAGAAAGGCACAAAGTCAAACTTCTCTATCAGTATAATATAGTCAACAACCAGGGACCAAAAGAAAAGACTTTTGAACCCTTGCAAAATAAAAAATTCTACAACTTATACCCCCCTAGTCATCTTGGAAATCTGCAACAAGCTACAGATGACTAGGGTTAGGGTTTCAACCACCCAACCTGCTCAAAATAGCCTAAAAGTTAATATAGGGGTAGGAAACACAGACAATCAGGAGAGAGGAAATCCTGGACTGATCCTCAATCATGTAAATCTTCTCTGAAACTACCGAGGATCACATATAAGGCTCAAAAGGACACCCTGCAACATGCCTTGAGAACCAAACCGAACAGTACAAGCCCTGTAGATGAGAACACAACATCCTAGACCACACCGCAAACAACAAACCAGTCGCTTCTCACCAAACCAAGTCAATTCTACAATGAGTTTCAATCCTTCTAGTCGCAGGAAACCCTTGCAAAATTCAAATTTGAAACACAACAGTCACTTCTTTGGTGCCTGCAAAGAAACGATGGCCACATTTAAACTTTCATCTACTTTAAGTCACAACCGTCTGATCTCTTTTACTTCATGGGATCTATGATTTTCTTTTAAAACTAGCCCCAACTAAACTTAGCAAACCACCTTTCCTTATACGAATGAATGAACACTTCAAAAATTGTTAGCACCGCTAAAATTTGTTTGCTCTACTAAAATTTAGACACCACCTGGGCTCGCCCAATGCCACATGTCACAGTCTCATTTGCAACTCATGCCCAATCACACTAACATAGGACCCACCTTCCTTAAGCCTTCGAAATGAATGGTTGGCATAAGATCTCATGGTTCTGACAAATTCCATGAGAACTTACGCCGATCGTAGGATTCAATCCTCATCACACATTCCTCTGAAAATGGTCCCACATACTATGCCTAGACAAGATGCCAGATCAACGCATGGTGCATGATCTGAAGGGGTAGGAATATTCCTTAAGATCATGCCCCAACTGTAGATTTAAAACCCTCTCTGTAGGCCCCTCTTATAAGATCCACATCAACAATCTCCTGACCAATGAAAGAATTCCACTTGCGCCAACATGTCACTCCAGACCCACTGAGAATGATAGACCACTTGGAGAAATGGACGGCTGGTGTATGATCTTAAAGACTTTGAAGATTCCACATGCTTACATGCCAACCATCGGATTAAAGAATCTCACCATCACTAACAACCCTCTAACATGGAATAAATATTGACGGATGGCGTATGATCTTAAAGGGATAGAATATTCCTTAAGATTATGTGTCGATCGTAGATTTAAAAGTCTTCACTGCAGGCCCGCCTAACACAATCCAACTCACCATCACGTGGAAAAATAAAAACCTGCCAACTTAGTACACCATGGCACATAGAGACCACTTGGCAATCGGAACCACCGCAAACTGTCACCGAAGAGTAAAGTAACATCAACAGTTGGCATAAGATCTTATGGCTCTGACAGATTCCATAAGAACTTACGCCCATTGTTGATCTTTTGACAATGTCAGGGCCCATTGACAAGTCCAAACTTAGGTCCCATTGATAATGTGCATAGTCATTCACCCGTGGACCAATTAGGAAATGCTAACAAAGCACACCTGGCAGTCAGGACCCACTGAGAACCTCTGTGCTAGATTCCAAATCAACGACTATCGCATGATCTCAAGGGGATGGAATATTCCTTAAGATCATGCGACAACTGCTAGATCTTCAGCCTCCTAACAAGATGACCCCACCTCGCCAAATCACTCTCTCTTTCAGCCAAGAAGATGTTGCCACGTGTGCTTAGGTGGCAG
Organism: Chamaecyparis obtusa; assembly: GCA_027943335.1. Classification (NCBI taxonomy): domain Eukaryota; kingdom Viridiplantae; phylum Streptophyta; class Pinopsida; order Cupressales; family Cupressaceae; genus Chamaecyparis; species Chamaecyparis obtusa. The sequence goes on from BSBK01009015.1 coordinate 173,789, forward strand.
TGGTCCCACCTGCAAAGAAAAGGGTTACATCATAGAAATGCATCAACGGCGGTCTCATGTTCACAAGCCTATGATAGAATGCATGAGAAGATACACCCATCATTTGATTAAAATGGTGTCAGAGGCCGGGCCCAAGAAAACAAAGCCGAGGACTTAGGAAAAATTAAACTTTGCAGGGCACTGGGAACTTAGGAAATATTAAAGGGACCTGCCGAGACATAAAGTCTAACCGTGAACTATAAGGTAAGTCATTTAAAAGGCACATGTTGAAAAGGGGTTTTAAGAAGCCTATGAAAAGGTTATGTGCAAATAGGACAAAGCTAGGGAACTATTTGAATTTAAAACCTAACGGCTAGATTTTGAAAGTTTTTCGTAAGGGTTTATGCCAGGGACCATGAAAAACACTGCAGAGAACAGGGGAAAAGACCTAGAGCCATGAAATTTTTTGCACATGCTAACAAATCCTATCTATCTCTTCTCTAGAAGGTCTTCTAAAATTTACTGGCTTAGAGGAAGAGTTCATATTACATGTTTTCTGATCAATGCTTTCACTATCAGAAAAAATCTCTTGATGAAAAAGGCCCTGATTATGTCTCTTCACATTAACATCTGCCTCTTCATCAAAATCAGAATCATCTTCATATCCTAGATATGAAGAAACCATGTTGCATCCAACATCATCTTGTTCTTCTTCTTGATCTATCTCCTCATTTTGACAATCTTGATTTGCATCCATAGATTGTGCAACCACATAATGCTCTGTAAAATGAGGGGACTAGCATGCAACACACCAAGGTATGTCCTCCTTGATATTTATTGAAGCTTTATGTAGAGGGTTAGGGACACCTCTTTCATTATTTCCTCTTGCAGTAGGGACAATAGGCTTGCCATCCTTCCATTGGGTGTTGTAGGGGTAGTTCTGCAATCTATTTTGCTTATTGAAATTGTTGTTGAATTGAGGCCTTTCATTGGTAGGAGCATTGATGTTCCTATTTGCAGGTGCCTTCAAGTCCTTCAATGCATTAAGCACCTTATCCAATTTATCTTCTTCTTGCCTCCTAGATCCAACATTCTTATCATTTTCCCTTTTGTATTTCTTATCCCCAAACAACTTTGGGTCATCTCTCTTTCCACCCAACTTTCCTGATATTTTCATGTTGTTCTCAATATTGACAGCAATCCTAAAAGCATCCCTAAGAGTTCTTGGTTCTTTATCCCTCAACAAATATCCCATCTTCCCATCAAATGCATTGAAGTATGTAGTTAGGAAAACATTGTCATCTAACCGCATAACTTGGAACAACTTATGCATACCCTTCTGAAATCTCATGTTGAATTCAGCTGTAGACTCATTCTGATTTTTCCTTATGGTATTGAATTCATTCAACATGAAGCTAGCATTAGGCCTATCACCATACTTCTCTTTGAAACATCTCTCAAAAGAGTCCCAAGTATCAATACACTTATCAAGGAGCCTCTTAAACCAATCTCTAGCATCCTCCATTAGAGATTGAACAAACAATTTCATGACTACATCCTCATGCTTTACCTCATAATCATTAAGCATATCAATAAATAACCTAAGATGCTCCTCACAACTAATAGCATTATTACCAGCAAACTTAGGTACCTTATCTCTAATATCATTTGGAAAAGCATTTGGATAGCCAGGAATTCCATCAAAACTTATTTGTCTATAGCCTTCTAGTTGCATAGGTCTTCTTTGAAAGCTTGAACTAGTGTTAACCCTAGGATCAACATTAGCATCTACATTTATTTGTGCATTTGACTGCTGCCTAGGATCTACACCTATCCTAGAAGATGAAGAAGGAAATGAACTAGTAGCATTACTAAGTGGAATAGCAGTAGTCATAGATGGCATACCTAGTTCAGTAGCAGATGGGCCAAGAGCATTGGCTATTGAAGCCTTCAAAAATTGGATCTTTCTTTTCTTCTCTGCAATGGAAGCTTCAACCTTAGCCCTTTCTAGTTCTCTTGCAAGGTCCTCATCTTCTTTTCTTCTTCTCTCAATTTCAGTGTCCTTATTTGAATCAGGTGGTGGGATCTTTGGTATTGTCACTGGTTTGCTTGCTTGGTCACCCACCATCTTTTGCTTTCCTTTCTCATTAATAACAATAGCAGGTCTAGTGATCCTATGCCCATCTTTATCTTTAGGCAAAGGGACATAACTTTTCACTTGTATAACCATAGGGCCCTCCCTATCAAATTCATGATCTTGTAAGTAAGCACTCTTGCTCAGTCCTCAGGGCATCAAGATCACCAAAAACATCATGCTGTAAAGTTCTAGGAGAAGAAGCAAGCATCTTGTTTCTCTCCTTCATTTCATTGATCTTTCTAAGAAGAGACTGCCTCTCTATCAGAGCATTTACCTTTTCAGCCTCTCTCTCCTTCTGTAATCTCTTGTGTATGGCATCCTACTCTGCCAATTGCAACCTTAATGCATTCAAATCATCAAGATCTACCATAATGTCATCAGAACTAGATGACACATCCATATCAGGAAGATTTTGATATGGGAAGTGGACTTGCCTATGTCTCATGGGTTCTCTTCTAAAATGATCTTCATCAAGATCTAGGTCAACCTCCAAACCCATCTCTCAACTTGTTCATCCTGACCTGCAGGCAATGGACCTTTGTCCTAAAATGCAGCCTCTGGGGTATCATAAAAATTTTCTTTAGAGTGACCACCATATGATCTAGAAAATCTATCCTATGAACCATCCTCACTTGAGGAAACATGTGGTACTCTAGCTCTAGCATTTCTTTGTTCTCTTATGGGAGCACTAGTAGACTCACCATTCCTTCTAATCTAGCTCTTCTTCTCCTGTCTAGGTAGTTGCTCCAGAGTGACCTCCGGATTCTCTCTAACAAATGACCTAGTATTCCTCCTCTTGCCATGATTTACACTTAATAGGATTGGTTCTAACCTTTGAGTCACCACCCACCTAGATGGGAAAACTTTGAAACACAATAGGAAAAGAAGAAAGCATTTATACCTTTCTCTCTAGATTCTCCCTAGCAGAATCACTGTCTTGTTGGTGGCTCAGATGGGTAGATCTATCTGGCAGTAAGATTTTGAATATTACAATACAACTACAACCAGAGACCCTAACAAATAAAATTCTTCATAGTTGTCTTCCCCAGCGGAGTCACCATTTTGTTGGTTCTTCCTTGTGATCTTCACTTGCAGATTTATACTTTGATGGATGATTTATATTATGCTTTAACTCTATCACCACTCCAAAGTCTACCAAAAAGAGGGCCAATTAACAAGGATCAGAGATCCTCCTACACTTTGACCCCTATTGCTCAAGTGGGTGTACCCTTGACTCACTTCTCTAAAGGAGTCTCAAAATGATATACAACTATACCTCTTACAAACTGGTTAAAGATTTTATCAAATGAATATTTGTGTGTGTGGTTCTTAACCATGAAAACCTCAAGAGGATAGACCAGTGCCTTATCCCAGGGCTAAAAATCATCTAATTGCATACCTCAACTAAATACCTTAACTCAAACACAATGGAATCCAAGGTAAGTGCTTTGCCTATTACCCCTCTCCCTCAAACACAAGGACATCAAATTCTTCACCTAGTTGCAAACTCACTGAACTCACCTAAAAGACTTTAATCCTAACTTTGTTACGAACTCGGAGATAACTTCAAAATATTCTTTGTTTACCATATGTTAACACACTTTGTGACATTAACATATATGATCTTAGAACCGAAGCAAGAAGACATACACAAAATTCAAGATTGGGATCCAATGGTATTCTCATTAACAAAGTCAAGATCAATATACAATCAACATGACACAAAGGTAGAAAAAAAAGGCACAAAGTCAGACTTCTCTATCAGTATAATACATTTCAACAACCAGGGACCAAAAGAAAAGACTCTGGAACCCCTGCAAAATCAAAAAAAATTTGCAACTTATACCCCCTAGTCATCTTGGAATTATACAACAAGCTACGGATGACTAGGGTTAGGGTTTCAACCTCCCAACCTGCTCAAAATAGTCTAAAAGTTATTACAGGGGTGGGAAACACAGACAACCAGGAGAGAGGAAATCCTGGACTGATCCTCAATCATGTAAATCTTCTCTGAAAGTACCGAGGATCACAAACAAGGCTCAAAAGGACACCTTGCAACATGCCTTGAGCACCAAATTGAACAGTACAAGCCCTGCAGATGACCACACAACATCCTGGACCACACCGCAAACAACAAACCAGTCGCTTCTCACCAAACTAGGTCAATTCTGTAATTAATTTTAGTCCTTCTGGTCGCAGGAAACCCTTGCAAAATTCAAATTTAAATCACAACAGTCACTTCTTTGGCACCTACGGAGAAATGATGGCCCACATTTAAAATTTTACTTCATGGGCTTTATGATTTTCTTTTAAAACTAGCCCCAGCTAAACTTAGCAAACCGCCTTTCCTTATATGAATGAATGAACACTTCAAAAATTGTCAGCACCGCTAAAATTTGTCTAATCCACTAAAATTTAGACACCACCTAGGCCCGCCCAATGCCACATGTCACAGTCTCATTCGCAACTCACACCCAGTCACACTGACACAGGACCCACCTTCCTTAAGCCTTTGAAATGAACGATTGCCATAAGATCTCATGGTTTTGACAAATTCCATGAGAACTTACGCTGACCATAGGATTCGATCCTCGTCACACATTCCTCTTACAATGGTCCCACTTACTACACCCAGATAAGATGCCAGATCAATGGATGGCACATGATCTGAAGGGGTAGGAGTACTCCTTAAGATCATGCACCGACCATAGATTAAAAACCTTCTCTGCAGGCCCCGCTGACAAGATCCACATCAACAATCTCCTAACCAATGAAAGAATTCCACTTGCGCCAACGTGTCACTCCAGACCCACTGAAAATAATAGACCACCTAGAGAAATGGATGGCTGGTGTATGATCTTAAAGACTTTGAACATTCCACATGCTTACACGCCAACCGTCGGATTAAAGAATCTCACCATCACTGACAATCCTCTGACATGGAATAAAATCGATGGATGGCGCATGATCTTAAGGGGATAGAATATTCCTTAAGATTATGCACCGACTGTAGATTTAAAAGTCTTCACTACATGCCCTCCTGACACAATCCAACTCACCATCATGTGGACAAATAAAAACCTGCCAACTTGGTACATCATGGCATATAGATACCACTTGGCAATCGGACCCACCATAAAACTATGGTCAAATAGTAAAGTAACATCAACGACCGGCATAAGATCTTATGGCTCTGATAGATTCCATAAGAACTTACGCCCATCATCAATCTTCTGACAATTTCAGGGCCCGCTGACAAGTCTGAGCTTAGGTCCCATTGACAACGCGCACAGTCATTCACCTGTGGACCAATCAGGAAATGTTGACAAGGCACACCTAGTGGTCATGACCCACTGAGAACCTCTGCGCTAGATTCCAAATCGACGACTATCGCATGATCTCAAGGGGATGAAATATTCTTTGAAATTATGCGACAACCACTAGATCTTCAGCCTCCTGACAAGATGACCCCACCTTGCCAAATCACTCCTTCTGGCCAATAGGATGTTTCCGCATGTGCTAAGTTGGCTGTGGTCCCGCCTGTAATGAATAGGTTACGTCACAAAAATAGATCAATGACGGTCTCATGTTCACAAGCCTCTGACAGAATGCATGAGAAGATACGCCCACCGTTGGATTAAAATTGTGTTAGAGGCCGAGCCTAGGAAAACAAAGCCGAGGACTTTAGGAAAAATAAATTTTGCAGGGCGCTGGGAACTTAGGAAATATTAAAGGGACCCACCGAGACATAAAGTCTAACCGTGAACTATAAGGTAAGTTGTTTAAAAGGCACATGTAGAAAAGGGGTTTTAAGTAGCTCATGAAAAGGTTACACACAAATAGAACAAAGCTAGGGAACTATTTGAATTTAAAACCCAATGGCTAGATTTTGAAAGTTTTGCCTAAGGGTTTACGCCAGGGACCATGAAAAACACTGCAGAGAACAGGGGAAAAGACCTAGAGCCATGAAAATTTTTGCACCTGCTAACACAGACATTGCAATAACTTTTAATAAGCCTATGGTTATCCATTGTGATAACACTAGCATAGTAAATATGTCAAAGAATCTGGTGATGCATTCTAAAACTAAACACATCTCTATCAAGTATCACTTCTTAAGAGACAAGGTGGTAGAAAAGGAAATCAAGCTAGAATATATCAATAAAAAAGAGCATATTGTAGAAATTTTTACATAGCCACTACCAAAATATACGTTTGAATATCTTAGGGATATGATAGGGGTTCAGGCCCCTCCTAGTCAGGACTAAATGATGCAAAGGTGCAACAGTCCAGAGGTATTCAGAGCTTCATCATTTTCTGGATTGGATGTAGGGATCTACTGCTCAGGGGGAGTGATCATGGAAGAAAGTTTATATGTGAAGGTAGTTGAAGGTTCATGGCACCCTTTTCCATTGTTGTCAAAGGGAGAGTATTGCTATGAGAAAACCTCTACTGTTTGTGGAGATTTTTCAGTTGAAGGACTTTGGATTGATATAACTTTGAGTCTTTGGGATAAGATTTTCCCATATGTTGACAGCAATGCCAAAGGGAGAAATTGTTGGATATTTCTAATGCATGGGTGGTGATTGAGACATTTAATATGTTTAATCACTACATTACTGAATGGGCACTCATAGTGTTGTCATTTGTGATTTGTCACTGATGTCAACATATGCTTCTATGAAGGAATCAGATTGGTAATCACAGTGTATGGTTAGTGCACAGATATTTCAGATGCTGCGAAGTTAGATGAGAGTTAAGGAGGATGTTGTGATTTTATATATGAGATCAAATCATTAGATGTTGCATATTAAGAAAGTTACAAGTATTTTTGTAAAGACTGGTCACTAGACTGTGATAGTGAAAACTCATAGAGTTAGCCTCTCGGTTTTTGGTATATCTTTTAGAAGACTTAGATTCAACATATGTGAACTTGAAGGATGAAAGATAAGGTATTGAAGGATGCTCATTACTCATCATAAGTTACGGAGTCATTGGTGATTTCATCTGTGGCGTGTGTTCTTGAGATGGTTTATTTTGAAGCCGACTCAGAGAATGAAGTGTGTGTTTTGTTTGGCAATCTTAAATTAAGGATGTAGGTCCTTAATCATTGTAATGAAACCATTATAGACATGTTTTAGATATCATGTGTATCTTAGAAAGGGTTTATGTAATTATTTGTATTTAGGAAAGCCTCATGGGCTGACCTGTCATTGGTAAATTGTAACAAGGTATAAATGAAAGATCTTTTCTTTGGAAAAGATATGGTTGGATAGATGTGATAGAAGAGGATTGTGAAAGCTATGAGCTTGTGTCTATTGTATGTAAAGAAGAGGATTACTAGTGAACTTCATTGGAATTGATCAAGAAAAGACAGTTGCTTGCAAATAGTTCAAAAGATTGTGTATTTCTTCATACACACTTGTTGCAAACTAGTGAGTTCTCAAGGTGGATTTAACCTTCTTTGGGCAGTGAGCCCTCTTTTGTTCTTTGACTCCTAATAGGGTCTTTCCTCTTACAAGGACTATGTACTATAATGTTTCAATAAGCTCCTAACAGGGCTATATCTTCTAACAAGGATTACTATACCTTTAGTGCATTATTTGTTGGTGCTAATTCCCACCAGGGTTTTTGCCTTTGACAAGGTTTCCCCAAACCCAAAATATTGTGTGATTGTGTTGGCATTCATTGTTTTTGATATTGATAAGCTTAAAGATTAAAGTTTAATATTCTATTATACAACTGATTCACCCCCCTCTTAGTTGTATTTTGGACTGTTATTCCTAATAGGTTTATCTCTTGTAAAAGAAATAATTGACATTGGAAGCACATAACATCAAGGATTAACCTTTAGAGCTCTTTCAAGAGTTCATTAATTTTTAGGACTTCGTATTCATCCAACTTTCAATTTTGAAAGATAATCACGCATGCAACAAAATGTAAATGTTACAAGATGAAAAGAAGAAGAAAGACACTTAAATACATTCACATAATGTTAAAATATTTTTGTATCATTATTGTATATTCTTCATTGGAATCACAAATATGAACTATGAAGTTGCAAAACATATAGTCCTTTTAAAATAGGTATAAACTTAGTAACAAAAACTATTTAATGGGAAACTATACTATCTATTGAGACTTAGTGACTATAGTCTATTTTGTTGTTGCTAAAGGATTTATCATATACTGCTTTCATTCAAACAGGAATATAATAGAAATTAAAGTTATCAAAATCGTAATAATTATGTTTAGTCTCTAAAATAACTATAGTATACCTTATTGACATGTCAAGCATATTTTATTGAAATTTCAAGCATACATTCAAATGTCTTTAACTCTACGAAGACGATCTAAATCACCAAACATAATCATTGAAAGACCAATTCTCTCAATCTCATATCAATTCTTTTAAATAATATAGGATCAATCAAAGAAAAAAAAACAAATGGACACAAGCTCAATTGTATTTGCACCAGTTTTCAACACCTTTATTTTTCCAATGAAAAATAATTTCAATCTGACATTGTTTTATATATAAGGCAACAAATTTTTCTATGAACAAATTTATGGGTCCACACACGACTAATGAATAATGCAATACCAGAAATACAATAGACCAAATTTTCAATGAAGATAACCCAAATCAAAGAAGTCAACTTATTCAACCAAATATAACATGTTATCAAAATATAGTACCAAAATTTATAAGTTTAGTTTAACAAATAGAAAGCCCTACAATAGTCATAATTTTTTTATATATTGAAAGTTTAAAATTTGCATCATCTTAAACATTACATGAATAGGCAAGTTTCTAACATCATCTTCACTCAAATTATATGATAAAAATTTACAGAAACCAATGCCCAAAATCTAAAAAATATCCAACCAAAACTAGTTTTCATATAATTCCATCAATCATATTGGATTATAGATCCTACCCACTTCTATAATGATATAATCATATATAAAAACACATGGACACTAACCATGACCTAAACAATGGTACAAATACTAGATATTCAACCTTCAATTTCTTTAACAGACATAAATTACCATTGTCCAACCAGTCAGAACAAAAAAAAAATCTGGAATTTGGGCATGGTTGAAAAAAAGTTCTGAATTTTTATAGCTTGCAATTCAGTCAATTTGTTGTGATCAAGTACATAGCTAAGTCTTATTTCAATGTTCAAATATTTGGAAAAATTGTTGTGTGAAAAATATTAGTACAGAAAAATAACATTGGTCAGATGAGAGATACCCTTGTACCAAAATGTGTAGTTTGAATCAACCAATAAGCAATAACTTAATGACTATATAAAAAAACCTACAGAGATTCAACAACCCTAACCATTTTATTTAAATCTTCTCCGAATCTCTTCAAAATTGGGTCTACTTATTCTTTCATATTGGTTATTAACAATGTTGATGTTATCAAGATATTGTTCATTGCTTGATACAAACTACACATTTTCATACATGAGTGTCTCTCATCTAACCAAACTTTGTTTTCTGCACTGATAATTTTCAGATAAATTTTTTTCCTAATATATAAACCTTCAAATAGAACTTATCTATGTACCTGATCATAAAAAAATCACTCATTTGGAAGTCATATAAATTAATATATATTTCTCAACCATGCCCAAATTCCTATTTTTCATCAACACCCAATAATTCCACTTCCCATTGTTGCCCATTTCAGCCTAGCAACACCATATGTTCATCTTGGTTTGTTATAAATAGTGAAACAAATGAGATATGCCTTGCATTCACGATTGCCACAAGATCCCAACAAATACATGTTTGCTTTGCAGATTAACAACAATCATTAGATAAAAAGCAAACTGTCAGTCTTTTCCAAAAAATTAACTGACAATAGTCAAAACAATTAAAGCACATCCATGAAAAATCTAAGAAATATTTTGTTAATTAATACTCTTCCAAATTGTTTACAAAGTCAAATAATTGTATTCAATGCAAACTTTTGGATCATCGGATTTATATGCCACTAACTACTAAATCTGTTGAGCAAGATCAGTGTGAATCTCAATTCTCCGAAGCAATCGAAAAACTTAAGACCAATTTAAAAATTAATCTTTTCTTTCGGTAATGAATATAAAATTAGACATATTTACCAATTTTTACTATAATAAAATGTTATTTTAAACTATAATTAATTCATGTTATATTTTACAATTTTTTCACTATAATTTACTATTATTCCATTTATAGTTATAAGTTATTACATATATTTAACATCATTAATAATATATTTTAGAAGTTTTAGGTAAAATTATGCTATTCATGATTAAATTTTCTAATCGAATGCAATGTTTTAAATTATCATCTTTTGAAAAAACCAAAAATTGTAACATTTCTACTATGTAAAGCGACTCCAAAGCTATGAATTAACTTTCCAGCAACCAGAGTTAGGTTCATGGTTTATGAGACACGCGTTGATTATTTCTTCATTTCTATCTATTTTACATTCTGTAGTGCTAGCAAATTCATCACAAGTGGTACTTCCTTCCATTTTACATTTTGCAGTGCTGACGAATTCGTCAGAAGTGAGAGAAGGATGAGGTAGTGGTAGTTTGAGTAGGTTCTGACGAGTCACCCATTTACCGATGTGGCATTATATTATTATATTTTGCAGGAACCTGACGAGATCACAAGGACAGAGTTGGCAACATGGCACCTGGTCGCCTATGTAGTTGATGAAAATAGCGGTGAAGGACAACTTTAGAGATCTATCAATGAGTTTAGTTGGTGAATCTCGAAATGGTCGATCGATTAGAGAATACATTTAGAGAATTGGAGATAACCTTGGTCTCAAAATATCCTAGTTAAATCTATTAACTCCCAAACATATCGAGAATGGGAGAATGCCTTAGTCGTGCATTCTCCCAAGACTTTGTTTTATGGAATATCAAAATACTTTAAAGATGCACCTTTTCGCTTTTGCACGTGGCATCAGAGATATGCTTTGCATCTTTTTCTTTTTAAAAAAATCCATATGAGTGTTAAATGCTATATCAAGAGTAACATTAAAGCTATCATTACACATCATTTATTTAACCCATCAGTGATTTAATTCAACTCAGCATAGTAGATAGATAATTATTGTAAGGGTGGCTCTATAGAAGACCATCACATCGCTTTATTGACATTCCTTGAAATATCATCTCTTGCAATTAATGTAATGAGTGCAAAGAACATTACAACAACACCCTATTATTTTATAAAGTGTCAAATAATACTGACAATTAAAATACTTGCACACAGAAACAGTTGATAGAACATCATAAGAACATACAATAACGTGAAACTTGAAGAGAAGCCAACAATAGAAGAGAAGACGAAGGATGGTGACAACAATATCTGGTATTTAAGCTAACTTATGATATTTACATTCATTTTTTACCATTTATAACCTCCTTCATTTCTTGCATATTTTGTCTATTTCAATACCTAAAACTATTTAAGAAAGTTCATTGGCAAAAATAATTAGAATAATATAGATAGCTACCAATATGTTGAAATCGATTTGAACCAATATAATCTGAACAAAATATCTTTTAGGCTAAAAATATCTTGATTTGATAAATATTGAAATATCACAAAGATTGAATTTACTCATTAATAAAATGATTTGATAAGTTGTCTTCAAAATTATGAAAAAGGTAAAATTAGGGTTATAAATCCAATGCTCTACCTTTACCAAAATTCTTAGTTTTTTAACATATATAGAATACATAATTATTTCTCTAATAAAGAAGTACAAAATAATTTATTTTTTCATTATAACTTAGATATTACTTCTATGAAATTGTCTTCTTTCTACGGCATCACAAAATGACCAAGAATCAATTGGTTTTCATTTGCTTATTAATAATTTTTGAACGACATTGTAGAAATGTTGCGATAGAGAACAATTTTCATTAATGACTTCTTTCAACACATGGAAATTCATAGAAAACATGAAGAAGATAGAATTTCAGGATTGTTAGCACAAAGATTACTAGAAGGAAAAAGACTAATAACATCTCGTCCAATATCACAATGAAATTTTTCCACTTTTATAGAGATCCATATATTTTAGAACTAGAGTCTTGTGACACATGCAATCCAACACATATTCATCATGTCCCAAGCAAAATATGGTTCCAACTAGCATCAATAGCATCTGAAAGTGAATACTCTTCTTTGATAAATGGCCTAGGTCAATTATGGATAGAGAAACTAGTTCGAACTCCACAAACCAATACAAATTCTTTATAGAACCTTTTCTATCATGGTCAAATGTATCACTTGCATTTTGCATCAAAGTTAGACACATTATGGAACAAATAGGTCATACAAAGATGGGGAAAATAGGGTTGTTACTTTTGTATACCCATACGTGAATGTATAAAAAATATTGTAAGGGAACAAATACCTATATGGACCTGAACCACTTGTAAAATCTACCCAAATATTAATTTTCATACACATAAATGGGGTGTACTACGTCAAACAACTGAACATCTATACTAGTTTGATGATTTGAATCCCATGAATGGTCAACCCATTGGTCCTAATGTAATTTTTTAAGACTATAAGTTTTCTCAATTTGCAAAATACTAGATCTGTACTACTTATGTATAATGAGATACTAAATACATAATAAATCTAAATAGATATATAATACATAATATAAAAATATATAATGATAAGACTATTATACAACAAAATAGACAGTCTTTATATCTTTGAATAATTATTTATATAGATATGTATGCCACCACTTGTTATCTTTAAATATAAATGACTTTTGGTTATAGTCATAAGTTGCACTTCCATGATTCTAACCGAGTATTTTTAGCATATCAATTAATACTTCAGAACTGAGGTACCTAATAGTTGTTCAATTATATCAATGAAAGCTATCTTCAAAAATGGTGTTTAACTTTATAATCAAGATACCATCTAAACCCATAGAATATATGTCAGTACTATTTTCTAGCTACACATGGATCATATATCAATTCAGGCTTATATATCTTATAACCTAATTAAAATTACAATATACACATAATGGTTTATAATATGTTGAAATGAAAAATCACATTATATTATTTAAATTTAACTGTGCATGGCTATACTTATAAAGTCCCATTGACATGCTATCATCATTATTATAGAACTCTTTTTATTTCTAAATAAACTGAGAGAACAAAATAATCCTTATGTAATCCAGGCACCAGGATATAGTTCTCTTATAATGAACAAATATCTAAACTAAATATTGGTATTCAATAATTCTCTCATTAAAATTTAATATAAGAAGTCGTAAGAACTGAACCATCATTTAATAGTGTGTATATACATCGATACAATACCATAATAGATTTTTTTTATTTATACAATTTATGTTTCAGCATTGTCACATGAGTTTGTGTTTTACAGTTTTTTTAAGGATATCAATGGTTGTCCTAAATGTGCCACACTATGACTGTGATGAAGGACCATGCATTTTGAAAACATCAAACACAAAGAAAAACCCTGTAAGAAAACTTTGGACCTATCCACTTAGCAAGAAGGTTGGTAATGGACATGTATTTTATGTTTAGAAAAAATGTACATACAATACATTATAGTATGTAGTAATGTAAAGTTGATATTGCAGGGTAACAATGGCTGCGGTTATTTTAGGTGGGCAAATGATGTCTCAAATGCATATGTCAGACCATTTGCACCACTTGTCAATGAGGCTCATCAATGTAGCTTGCACTCTCAAGAGGCTGCTATTTCTGAGATTATGTCAATGGCAAAGGCTGAAATAATTTTTTTACGAGGACTTCAAACCATTTTAATTTCATTTATTTGTATTTTGATTGTATTTGTTTTCTAGAACCATATAAAAATATGAACTTTGAATGTATCCCAAATTATTTGAAACAAAATGTGGACACGTAACTCATTTTCAATGTACTATAATATAAGTGCTAACTTGTTTATAAAGTTGTCATGTCAAAATTTATATATGTCATCACTTGGTTGTAACATTGTTATGTGAATTATATAGTTTCTACTTCAAATTGACTATCAATTCAAAAATCTAGAAAATTTAAAAAAAAGCAACAAAATTGATTATAATTTTAAAATTAAAATTTGTGACAAAATAATTGTAGTTTATAATCTTAATTTTTATAAATTAATAATACATAATTTTATTTCAAAAATAAAAACCTTTTTGCATGTGTAACCAATCTCAGTTTTGGAAGAACATTAGATTCAGGCAGTTTCTATTTGACAGCATATGTAGAAACATGTTGTGGACTTAATGATTCTCTTTTGGAGTAGAGTTTCACTTCTTATATTTCATAGGGTATATAATAGAGGTATTAAGATTGAATTATGATGGTGTGTATACTAACTTAGCTATCCTGCTAGAATAATTTAACACACGTGTACTGGTAAAGGCTTTACTTAAAGGTTCTATTGTTTACAACAAAGAATATTCTTACAAGCACCTCTACATTTACATAAATGCCAATTATCTTGCTATATTCCATAGTCGTTGAATGTTTTGTTATTAAACCATTTTGTCTAGATATTGTGCAACCAAGGATATAATATAGCAAATGCAGATAGAATTGAGCCAACATTTGTGGAAATATCTAATGTGACCCATTATGCAAAAATAAAAACAATATTTAAATATTTCAAATGCATACCTGATTACGGACTGTGATATAATTAATCACATGATAATTTCTAGGATAATTTTCAAATGTTTCCTAGTTTTATCAAGGTAGATGGAACTATAAAGGGTATGGAACAATTCTTACAATAAATTAATGGTGAGGTGTCAGCTAGAACTGATACTATTTTGAATACAGAAGATAATGCCCGTAAT
Source organism: Chamaecyparis obtusa (assembly GCA_027943335.1). Lineage (NCBI taxonomy): Eukaryota > Viridiplantae > Streptophyta > Pinopsida > Cupressales > Cupressaceae > Chamaecyparis > Chamaecyparis obtusa. The sequence goes on from BSBK01009015.1 coordinate 188,809, forward strand.
TAAATTTGAAATGAGAAGAGACAGTTTGAAAAGAAGGGCAAAGATCCTAAGGCCAAGTTATTTCCAGGATAATTTTCAAATGTTTCATAGTTTTATCGAGGCAGATGGAACTATAAAGGACATGGAACAATGGTTAGAACAAATTAATGGTGAGGTTTCAGCTAGAATTAAGGTTGTCACGATTCCAAACCCACCTTAGGATCAACCAGCTCAAGATGTTCCTAAGTCCCCACCTCCCTCAAAGAGACAAAAGTAAGAAGAGAGGCCTGAACATGTTGAAGGGGATTACTCTCCATCCCAATCACCTTTGAAGATCATGGATGATCAACAGGTCACAAAATAGGTACAATAGTTGGGAGCTCTAGGTCATATAGAAAACATTTTAAGAAAACCTTTATCAAAGAATACATATAAGTATTGATTGATCTTTCTTGCATGCCCAAATGTCTATAATTGAATTCAGTTTCTCAGAAAACAAGTTACATACATTTAAGATAGTTTTTCAACATTTGAGCCTATGGTAGATCTTATGTAGAAGATGGTCTGACATAAAGATACATTTGTCATTAATATTAATGGACAAAAGAATAAGAGATAAAAAAACTTTCTTTCATTGTTGCTGAAAGATTTATCATATACTGCTTTCATTCAAATGACAATACAATAGAAGGGTAAAAGTAAAAAACTCTGTCCTACTAGAGTACAAACTTAGGGGTTTTGACTGGAAGCGGTCCAATCGGACTCGGCTCGGCCGGAACCATGTGGCACCCACTAGGTGCCATTTCACATCTATGTGACACAAGGGTTTCGACCAAAAGGGGTCTGGTTGGAAGGGTTTTGACCGAATCCCCAAAATGCTATATAAGGAAAGAAATTTGAATGCATGGCTCATTTGGTTTGAGTAGCTGTCAGATTTTGTAGATAGCTACAGCGGGTATTTTGGCTAAAAGAGGTAGGCCATTTTTTAGTTTTTTATTTTAATGTTTTTTAATGTTTTTTTTAAGTTTTTAAAGTTATTTTTTATTTAATATTAAATAATTTTAATTTTTAAAAAAAATTTATTTAATACTTGTTTTTGTTTATGTAGTTTTTTAAATTAATCTATTTTTATTAGATATGTTTTGAAATATTACAAAACATTAGGAAAACATATATAAATTACTAGAAACATGATATTAAAACATTCAAACCAACATAAACCTTAACATTAAATAAACATGAACCCTAACCAAAAACCTAATTTAAAAAGACCTAATAGGACCTTTTAAGATCTAATAAAACCTAATAAGACCCTTAACATCTAAGAGGGCTCTTAACATGACTAATATTTCCTATTAAACTCTAACACTAGAAACTAACATAAACAAAAATTGTAGAAACCAACTAAGACCTAACAAGTCACTAATATTTGACCAGTTAGGACCCATTAATTGAGTAATTAAGACTTTTAACATGTGACTAATATGAATAATAACACCTAAATTGATTAATATTACCTAATAAGACTTAATACCTACTAATAAGACCTAGAATAGTCCACCCTTAAGAACTAATAGGACCTATACTTGATCAATTAGGTCCCATATGAGCTATTAAGACCTAATAGTTCTACCAGTTAATACCTAACATGTGACTAATACTTGACCAATTAGGACCTATTAATTGACCAATTAAGACTAATTAAGACTTAACATGTCACTAATATGACCAATTAATATAGGTAACACAATTAATATGACCCCTTAAGATCTATTAGGATTAATACGACATAAATAACATAAACAAAAATTCTAGAAACCAATTAAGACCTAATACCTAACCAATTAAGACCTAACAAGTGACTAATATTTGACCAATTAGGACCTATTAATTGAGCAATTAAGACTTTTAACATGCGACTAATATGACTAATAATACGTAAATTGATTAACATTGCCTAATAAGACCTAATACCTACTAATAAGACCTAATAGTCCACCCTTAAGAACTAATAGGACCTATAGTTGACCAATTAGGTCCAATATGACCTATTAAGACCTAATAGTCCTACTAATTAAGACCTAACATGTGACTAATACTTAACCAATTAGGACCTATTAATTGACCAATTAAGACTAATTAAGACTTAACATGTGACTAATATGACCAATTAAGATAGGTAACATGATTAATATGACCCCTTAAGACTTAATAGGACTAATACGACATAAACAACATAAACACAAATTCTAGAAACCAATTAAGATCTATTAAACTCTAACACTAGAAACTAACATAAACAAAAATTCTAGAAACCAGTTAAGACCTAATACCTTTAACCAATTAAGACCTAACAAGTGACTAATTTATGACCAATTAGGACCTATTAATTAAGCAATTAAGACTTGTAACATGTGACTAATATGACTAATTGTTACCCTAATTTTCATATGCATGCAAATTTGGCCAAAATCTACTCCAAAATCTCTGTTTTACTCCTGCCAAGCATCCCTAAAAGTTTCATGTCTTTGTGTCTGGTTTCTTGGCCTCTACAAATTTTCTAACTCCCTAGTCTGAAAGTTAAAAATTCATAAAAGTAGCCATTGTGCTCAAAAACCCTGCAAACCCTATTTTCCATTCTATTTGGTCATTACTTTATTGGCAACTTAAAATCCTCAAATACCCATGTGCGCTTTAATCATATTGGTTGGTCGCAGGCTCTCTCTTTTTTCTGGCAGTCATCTTTTCCTTTCGGTGACTCAGTGAATAGTTAGCATCTTCCTTTAGTCACGTGATCATGTAATGCTTGGCGGTCTCAGCTTCCTAGCAGTTAACATCCATGCAAGATCTATGGCTATCGTTATGCTGTTAGGTGAAGATGCAGTCTCTTTAAGCATAGTGGTATAACGATGACTGTTGATCTTCATTCCAACATAGTGCTTCAATTGCTCAGTGGGTCCACTGCCACATCATCCGACGTGTTTGATTTTTATTGTTCCACATAATGATGATTTTGATATGTCAGTGGGGCCATGTCAGAGTGTCTGCAGGGATATTAGTAGGAGGAGAATCAATGGATGGCATATCTTCTCATAGCCCTTTTCTGACACATGCAATCTTATGCCGATCATTAGATTGTCCAAGTGTTTGGGTTCTATCAGGTGGGTCCATGCCAAGTCAGGATGACATGCTAGTTTGTGATTGGCCACAATATAAAGACTTATCAGGTGGGTCCAATGCTACATATTGTTGATGTGCTCACATGTGATTGGTTGTTGAGTGCTAACAATTGATTTACAATTGGAGTTGATGTCTCAGAGTGGGGTCCCAGTTAAAAGGTGATCAATGGCTAGCGCATGTTCTGAAGGAATATTCCTAAGGCATGAGATCATGCACCCATTGTTGGATGTGAATCTAAAATCTCAGTGGGTCTAATGTCAGAAGGAGGTCAAGGTGTCTGTTGATGGAGAGGTCAAGAGCGAATGATATGTTGACAGGTGGCAAATGGGCCTAGGGTTTGAAAGGTCTTTGGTCACATAGTCACTGAATGACTTAAAGGATGAGACTCGAGGTGGGTCCAAACATTCTGTCATGCTGATATGCTTGATTCTCATTGGTCCAAACATGCCAAGGTGGACATTAACCTTTCAAAGAAGGTTTGCAAATGTTATAAAGTTAATTTGAGCCGTTCATTTGCCGAGAGATAAAGGACATCAATGACTATGTTTTAAAGTGACCACCTAGCCATTAGAAATTCAAATTCAAACATTGTTGCGAGGGTTTTCTATTAGTGATTGATTCAATAGGATGCAACAACAAGGTAGCTCAGAAAATTTATGTCTGCAGGACATTTGTAGTTGAAGGGGATGATGAAGTCTGGGTGGCCGTCATGGGTTGATTCTTGTCTCAGAGAGGTACCTTTTTATACATTCATGGCAAGACTTTGTGCAGGAAGGTTGATAGATCTAGGTTTCTTGTCTGTAGGTGGTGTAGTACAGGGATGGGCATGCAAACTTGAAGTCTGATCGGCCATGATGTTGCAAAGAACCATTTATGATCAGATTCAATTGAGTTAGGGTTTGATATTATTCTATTGCAAATCTTGTAACCCTAGTTAGGTTTTGACTCCTGCCTACATACAAAAAAGGAGATGTATATAATGTATTTTTGGAGCTTTTGAGCTCAGAATTGACTTTTTCTATAAAAAGAGAGGTTCACAATTGTAGAAGAAATTCATCTTTTCTTAAGGGTCATCTGTGGTATCATTTCTACCCTTTGGCTTATACAGTTGTAAAGTTTCCATTGATAATACAAACATTACAGAGGTATTTTGTGACAATCCTTCATGTCCCTATGCTTCCTTGTTTGAATTATCTCTTATTGGATTAAAGTATATGATGTTTTCAGTGACATCTTAGGGTTCTTGATCCCTCTCTCTTTCTGCAACTATTGTGTGTTATTGTGGATGATTGGATGTGAATGCTTTTGAGGGTACACTTCAACCCCCTAACAATATTTTCCCATTCCTATGCCGAGTTGTAGAAGTGAATGTTCATTTGCAGGTCATAAATTGTGTCTAAATTCTCCAAAATGCTATTGTTTGTGAAATCTTTTCTTTCCCTAAATAGCCTCTTTCTATTGCAGACCCTTCTATGAAACACTTATGGAAGCCTATTCAGTGAGTTGTAATCTCCTAGACCTAAGTTGTTCATTAATTTCATCTTCTATACTGAGATCCAAACCCTTCATTTCAGTGTATCACCTAGTAGGTAGTTTTCTTTCAAGTTATTTCTCTTTCATGCATTCTTTCTATCCCTTTCCCTCAAAAGTTTTTACTTTCTTGTCAAGAAGCAAATTAAGGTGATTATCCAAGAGGAACCAGCCTAGAATCTAGAGGTCTCATCTCAGTTAGCATAGGTCCCACAACTTGGAGATGATTCCCATGTTATACTAAGTTATCAAGACTACGAGAGCTTGAAACAAGGGTGCAAACTTAGTGTATAACAATTATGGCACACCCCGGTGGGACAAGAGGTCATAGTTTTCATAGGTCTTGCTGGTTTTGATATGCATCTAGTAGGTTATAGACCTTTGAGAGGTCATTTTTTTGCATATCTGGCAACTCTGAGTTCACATCCACTAGTTTCAAGGAGATTCAGTACCTAAGATGGATTACCATCCTTCTTTTCATGGAGACATCCCTTCATTTCATGGAGATCAACTTTACTAGGATAGTGGTACTTCTGATTTCATGCAGGACTACCCAATTGCAACAATGGAGCAACATACACCTCATGCTTACCCCCCACCCACCCAACTTCCAGTATCATGGCAACATCAATAAACATATCAAAAATCTCAAGAGGAGATGCTCTCCTTGAAAGAGTATGTTCATCATGCCCAGATCCAACAACAACAAGCTTTGGCTCAGCAAGATCAAGGTTATAGGAGGTATCTGGCAAAGTAATACAAGAGAAATGAGGCTAAGATCACTGAAGGGTTGGAAGCACAAAAGAGACACTATGAAGAGGCATTGGAAACATAGAAAAGGCATATGCGGACACAGGCAAAGGAGTAGTTCGATGCTAGATGGAAGCAATGTGAGGAAATCATAAGAATAATTAGCAGCTTAGAAGGATGCCTATGAAGAATTAGAGGTTCATAAGAATAATTGTGAAAAGGTGATTCAAGACCAAAGGAATTTGATGGAGGCCATGTTTGATAGAGGCAATGAATTTCAAATTGAGAAAGCAAAGGAGAAGAGATCTTATGAGGAGTTTCATGAGAGAGAGCTACAAGATCTCAAGAAAAATATAAGATTATTGGCTTCTACAACTAAAACGTATAAAAGAAGCTATCAGATGTAGATTGAGAAATGTTTTCAACTCGAAGAAGAAAAGGAGAGCATGGAACAGAAGATTGCTGATCTCAAGGAGGCTCCCTTTGAACAAGCTAAGACAAATGAGTTCTTAGAAAATCATGATAATTGTGCTGACAATAGTATACTTCTCCTACAAGAGAATCCAGAAGAAGAAGAAGAAGATCAATTTTGGGAAAAGACGGAATACTTTTGCTTGCATCTTGATGACAAGCCCACACTTCTAGAGAACACCTCCAATCTACAAGAGATAGTCATTTCCGGTCAGCATGATGAAGAGATCAATCAGACTGAAGTAATCTCTTAGGAGCCTGAGTTTATCAAGGAGAGCTCCAGGTCTAGCATCTCTCATGGTTTCCCTATTAGGTATTTGACCAGAATGGAGGTTATCAAAGGAGTACAAATTATGCCAACATCCCAATATGATATTCCACCAGAAGCTGAGGCTGAGAATGAACCAAATCAGCCTGTTGTCCCTATTGACCAAGTAAGTAAATCCCTGCTGCTGATCACCATCTCCCTTTAGAGTGATAGTGCTTACAATCAGCTTGACCAAGTGAGTAAAATTCATTTTAGTCAAATCCTTGTCAAGCAAGTGATTCTGCATATCTCCTATGTTCATCCTATAATAGCTTTCCAGAAGCATGTGGATTATTGTGGGCTGAGAAGGATGGGAAGTTATTTTTCACAAATATTAAATGGTTTTGTTTGACCAGTGTTATGTACTAGTTTTCTTAAGTTAGGTTAGTTTATCCTATTTTCTTCATGTTTCCTAGCTTAGTTTTCCCACTTTCCAAGAAGTGCTCGAGCACATTTTTTGTTCCTCCCAGTTCCAGGTCTATCTCTTTGCCAAGAAAGTTTTGTGCTCAAATGATGCCCCCCATGCCTAATGGATATGTCAAGGCCACTGGTTCTCCATGTCTAGTAGGATGAAATCCAGGAAAAATCCCCAAAATGTTACCCTAATTTTCATATCCATGCAAATTTGGCCAAAATCTACTCCAAAATCTTTGTTCTACCCCTGCAAAGCATCCCTAAAAGTTTCATGTCTTTGTGTCTGGTTTCCTAGCCACTGCAAATTTTCTAACACCCTGGTCTACAAGTTAAAAATTCATAAAAGTAGTCATTGTGCTCAAAAACCCTGCAAACCCTATTTTCCATTCTATTTGATCATTACTTTATTGGCAACTTAAAATCCTCAAATACCCATGTGCACTTTAATCCTATTAGCTGATCGCAGGCTCTATTTTTTCTTTTTCCCCGTGGTCATCTTTTCCTTTTGGTGACTCAGTGAATGGTTAGCTTCTTCCTTTAGTCGCATGATCATGTAATGCTTGGCAGTCTCGGCTTCCTAGTAGTTAACATTCATGCAAGATCTATGGCTATCGTTATACAATTGGGTGAAGATGTAGTCTCTTTAAGCATAGCGGTATAATGATGACTGCCGATCTTCATTCCAAAATAGTGCTTCAATTGCTAAGTGGGTCCATTGCCACATCATCTGACGTGTTCAATTTTTATTGGTCCACATAATGATGATTTGGATATGTTAGTGGGGCCATGTTAGAGTGTCTGCAGGGATGTCAATAGGATGAGAATCAATGACTTACATATCTTCTCATAGCCCTTTTCTAACACATGCAATCTTACACCTGCTGTTAGATTTGCCAAGTGTTCAGGTTATGTCAGGTGGGTCCATGCCAGGTCAGGATGACATGCCAGTTTGTGATTGGCTACAATATAAAGACTTGTCAGGTGGGTCTAGTGCTACATATTGTTAATGTGCTCACATGTGATTGGTTACCAAGCGCTGATGATGGATTTAGAGTTAGAGCTAATGTGTCAAAGTAGGGTCCTAGTTAAAAGGTGATCAACGGCTGGCGCATGTTCTGAAGGAATATTCCTGAGGCATGAGTTCCTGCACCCACCATTGGATGTAAATCTAAAATCTCAGTGGGTCCAATGTTAGAAGGAGGTTGAGGTGTCTCCTGACAGAGTGGTCGAGAGCGAATGAAATGTTTACAGGTGACAAATGGGCCTAGGGTTTGAAAGTTCTTCAATCGCGTAGTCATTGAATGACTTAAAGGATGAGACTCAAGGTGGGTCCAAATGTTCTGTCATGCTGATATGCTCAATTCTCATTGGTCCAAACATGCCAAGGTGGACATTGACCTTTCAAAGAAGGTTTGCGACTATTATAAAGTTAATCAAAGCCATTCATTTGCCAAGAGATAAAGGATATCAATGACTATGTTTTAAAGTGACCGGCTAGCAGTTAGAAATTCAAATTCAAACATCATTGTGAGGGTTTTCTACCAGTGATTGATTCAACAGGATGCAGTGGTGAGGTAGCTCAAAAAATTTATGTCTGCAAGACATTTTCAGTTGAAGGGGATGATGAAGAAGTCTGGGTGGCCATCATGGGTCGATTCTTGTCTCAAAGAGGTACCTTTTTATGCATTCATTGCAAGAGTTTGTGCAGGAAGCTGATAGATCTAGGTTGCTTGTCTGCAAGCAGTGTAGTATAGGGATGGGCACACAAACTTGAAGGCTGATCGGCAATGATGTTGTAGAGAACCATTTATGATAGGATTCGATTGAGTTAGGGTTTGATATTATTCTATTGCAAATCTTGTAACCCTAGCTAGGTTTTGACTCCTGCCTATGTGCAAAAAAGGAGATGTATATAATGTATTTTTGGAGCTCTTAAGCTTAAAATTGAATTTTTCTGTAAAAAGAGTGGTTCAAAATTGTAGAAGAAATTCATCTTTTCTTAAGGGTCATCTATGGTGTTAGGCCATTTTTGAGTCAGTGCAAAATTCTTTGAAAATGGCCTCTCCCCTGCAAATTTTGAAGTTGTCCTGCCAGGCCTGCATAAACAGTTTTGTCTTGCAAATTAGATCTACTTGGTTTTAATGTGTGCGTTCTTAGCTGTAGGTTCTTCATGTTGTCACCAAGCTCTAGCTCTGAGCACACGTGCTTAATCATAAAACCCAGGAAGATATTTAAGTTTTAAGGTCTACAAGAAATAATTTCAGAATATGCCTTAGTGTCAAAAACCCACAATGTTTTTGAAAACCCATGATGTTTTTGGTCTCCATGTTACCTTTTGGTTTGCATGAAAACCCTATTTGTTTTTGGTCCTTCATATTTCTTCCCTTTTGTTGGCACTCCTTGTTCATCGGTCCTAACTGCGCAAGTGCGATCAGTTGGTGGGACCCATTTCTTCTTAGTTGTTTGATGCAATTAATGTTCAAACAGAATCTGTGGCTATCGCTTGTTCACATGGAAAATTTGCATGAGGTTTATTTCTCTCAAAGTTACAACCGGTTGACACATGTCCCAGCGGACCCATCTCAAGAGCTCTAACAAATTGTTAACGAGTGTGCAGGATCAACAATCCTCGCTATACTGTGAGGAAAATATGCAAGCTTTTTAATCTCCACACTTTAACGAGGGCCGTCGATGCAATTCAAAAAAATATGTTCGGTGCAATCCTGCTATCAGAAGAGGTTATGATGTGGCATCTTTTGGCCTTGTCACATGATCGCAAGAACCATTTTGACTGCTTGTGATCATGCGACAAGGGTGCCATGTTGTGCTGGGGGCCGGTGGCAGGTGGTTTGCAATGGGACCTATCTGCTCGATGGTGATGATGTGCTTGATTCTCATTGGTCAATACGGTGATGAGCTGGATGTTGTTAGTGGGGCCACAGTTTTCAAATGAAGTAGAGCATCTGCAATTCTGTGAAGATCATGTGGTTGTCATTATACTGCTAAGGTCAGATCCTCGACTTTTAGCATCATGGTGTAATGATGACCGTCAATTTTGTTTAAAGAAATATAATGCATGTGGAGCCTGCAAGATGGAGAGGATCTACGACAGGGACTTAATGTTGGCCTTAGTTCAACTTATGGATTATCGATGCGTTGTTAGATTTTAGGCAGTGATGTGGCAGATGGTAGGATGCATGTTAGCAGCTTGTCGCATGTTCACATGAGCCAATTTTCTTATTATGCGAACATGTGACAAACCCTTTTGTGGCAGTGGCAGCGACAGTGGTTATGAAGAAGGTAATGGGAAGTGGCATGTCGCATGTTCGCATAGCCCTTTTTTGGGCTATGCGATCATGCGACAACTATTATGATGTTGTTGTTGTGGAGTTAAGGTGGGTCCACGGTGCTAGTCGTGCTGATGTGATGGATTCTAACTGGCTATTGTCCAGCTCCCCGTTGGCACCCAAATTCAAATATGATTGCAGGGTTTCTTATAGAGAGTTTTTGCGACAGGAAGTACTAAAATTTAATGCTTTAGTGGCTGATTTTGATCTGGTTTAGTGGTGATGGTTGTTGCGATGTGGTCCAAGGGCTTTGTGATCGATGGCATGATGATTTTGTACCTGGAGAAGTCTGGTTTTGTGCTCGAGAAGCTCTTTTGTAGGTGGTATTTGTACCGTTTTTCATGGCTATCCCTAGTGTTCTCTACTGAGCTCGTAGATTTTCATAATTGCAGATCTGCTTGAGATTTGTTTTCTCTAGGTTGCTTGGTTTCCTGCCCCTACAGTAAATTCTTGATTGGTTCTGATTGGTTGGGTAGTTGAAACCCTTACCCTAATCATTCGTAGCTTGTTGCATCTTGTTTTAGGATCCCAAGATGATTAGTCATATATATTACAGATGTTTTTCTATAAGAAGGGTTGGATGGTGTAGTTTTCTGCCTTGTAAATACTTCTTTTTCTCTGCATACAGGTTGTTTCCCTCTTTCCTCTCTAGTTTTTTGAGAATATAATGAAGTTGTAACAGATGTCTTATGTATAAGGATTCAATATATTTGTTCTGCTATCAGATTGTCTCCATTTGGGTTTTAGGCTTATTGATTATATCATCAAGGCTGATATAGTCTTTCTACTTGTATTTCTAGTGAGTGTCTATAGTAGAGTTGTTGTCGCAGAAGCAACTAGGTCTAGGACTGGTTTTCAGATATGTATGAGCTGGATATCAAAGATATGTCATGCTTGTCTTCCAGTGGATGTTGGTCAATGTATTGCTTGTTCTTAGGTCTTCCTTTGGATAGGTAATAACGTATCTAGGTGCACAGGTGGTTTGGTAATGTATGATCTAGTCAGGGTGAGTGAGTTCTCTTCTTATTTCATAACTTTGTTACAGTGAGGTATTTGACTCTACTGCCCATTGGATAAGGCACTGGTTTATGGGGGACTAGCAGTATTTCAAGGGACCATTCAACCCAACATTAAAATCATTTAGTGAACCATCTTTCCCTTTCATGTTGTTAGGATAGGCTTCTAGGTTTCAGACTCATTGTATACAAGCAGGTTATTGCATAAGGTGTGGTTCATTGGGGTATAGGATACCTAAAGGATTCTGAAAGCTATTCTACAAAAATCCATCTATAGGCCTATTGTTTTTCATGAGGTATCTTGAATGTGCAGATAAGGCAATACCCGCCTAAGTGAATGTGGAGCTCAAAGAAGGAGAATGCCCTCGGTCCTCATCAATTGGCACTTTTTCCCTGTCAACCTTTGGAGTGAAGACTAACCAGTTTGTTAATCATAGTGTAAACCTGGCACCATGTGGGAACAAGTTTAAAAGCCAACAAAATGGTGACTCTGCTGGGGATAACATAAAGAAAACCTATTGAGGAGCTCTGGTTATGGTTACAAATTTTGCAATATCATATCTTTTGACCAAATTGGTTTGGCCCATCCAAGTCACCAACAAGATGGTGACTCTGCTGGGGACTGGACAACAAATCTTGTTAAAGAAATCATAATCTCTAGTGGCCATAATATAGAGTCTGATATAAAAAATACACTTGTAAAATCTTCTCACTGCGTGCTGAGTGGCGGATCTGATTTTCTCTATTTGATCAGTGTTCATTCTGATAAACAGTGTGGTTACTTATGGAGTTTTGTATTGGTTGGAAGAAGAAACAAATAATTAATTTTCCTCTTTAAGGAGGTGGTGACTCTACATTGCAAAGAACCTGATGGAGCTGCATGATGAGCTCTAGATCTACCCTGCCTTCAAGTCAATAAAGTCTTTTGCTACAAAACTCCCAGGTATTTTTCAAAGATCTAAAATGTATCCCTGTCAAGTGTCCAGCACTATTGTAAAGGGATGGTAGTTAGTGGGGGGTTCCTCATGGAGGAATATAGGCCCTTTTGTTTTGATGGCATTGAAGGTGCCTCTAATGAGTTTTCTACTCAGGATGGGGAGTGCTTGCCTAAATTCCTGGCTGGTCGATCTATTTTGGCAAGCCAACATGTTGATGATGTCATGGATCTTTTTGGTGAGATGGATATTAAGCATGAAGATGTTGCTATGAGGCTTTTTGTGCATACATTTTTTGATAGTGCAAGGAAATGGTTCCTGTCCTTGCCTTCATGTTCAATCCTTTCTTGGGATGTGCTGAGAGCTGAGTTTGTAGAACATTTTAATGAGGTTGCTGCTCTCAAGATGAAGATTGCAAAGAGATAGATTGACATCTGTTAGTTAGAGGAGGACAAAAGATTGAGAAGACTGGTGGTTCCTGATGATGTTCATGAGGAGGCCAATGCTTTTAATGTTGAATCTCATTATGCTGAAAGTGTTGACTATGAAGCTGATATTGAGGTCAGTACATGTGAGAGTGTTGAAGATGAATTTGAGGTTGACAACATTTCCATCATGTCTGTAGATTTTTTTTGTTTTCAACATTAGGATGCTTTCTTCTTGTCCCGGATTAATGATGTTTTGTGTGAGAGGTAGGAACATGGTTGTGATGCAGATGATGAGTCCTGCATTGATTTATTCACACAAGATGATTTAAAGCCAGAGGTCTCTATTCTTTTTTTGGACAAGGAAAATATTTGCAATAACAGTGATGTAGCTGATGAAGAGGAAAATGAAGCCCAAAGTCCATTGAGCGGTGAAAAGATATCAGCACTCTTGGCTGATGAGTTTCAAAGGTATGCATCTGGTATGGGTTTTGATTTGCAGCTCTGCTATGATATACACTTTGACACTGATAATGAAGTGGCCAGTGTTCAAAGTGACCATGAAGATCCTTGTATATTAGTTTCCTCCTCTGGTAGTGACTCTGCAGAAAGAGAAGTAGAAGGACATGACAGTGTGTTTTCCTGTCATCAAGATTACAATGATGAACAAATTTCTTGTTCAAACCCCTTTCATGTTTCTGCAAAATATGATACTGAATGTGACAGTGTTAAGGACCTAGTCTTCAATAGTTGGGACAGAGTTTCTTTTACTGAAAATGATGGTGCAGATTGGTTCTTCCCCTATCACCATAAATTTGAGATAAACCTTCACTTGGTTCATGATCCAATTCATGAAGATGTCATTGATGAACCAGGTTGCTTAGTGGCTGAAGTAATGCATGAAGGTAAATTAGGGGGTTCAAGTCCTTTTCAGCCAGGTAATTCTGATGTAATGCATGATGCTTAGTATGTTTTATTTTCTGATGCATTACAAGGTGAGCTTTTTATTTTTTCCATTCATCAAGAAGTAGATGATGTTCCATACTTCTTAGAGTTTTAACATAAATGTAACAGTCACAACTAGAAAAATATGGGTAATGATCATTATATTTTCATTCTTCAGCCCATGGTTATTCACATATGTTTGCAGCAGCATGATCATGAAATTTGTAGGCAGTTGGTCACATATATAGATGAAAATCAAATTTTTGATTCAGGAGGATCTCTAATTTTCTTATGATGGCCCGGGGCCATCAAATTCCCTGGGCCATCAAATAAATTTGTAAATATTGTAAATTCTGTAAATATCTTTCCTTTCCCATTATGTGTTTTCTTTTTGGTTCCCTGGTGCAGTTGTCAGTTTTTGAGTTCCCTATTTTTGTCCAGTTGGTGGTCTACTCTCCCATAAATCTTCAATTCTCACATGGGCACAAGTTACCCATCATCCCCAGACAGAGCCACTATTAGGCCATTTTCCAACCAATGCAAAATTATTTGAAAATGGTCTCTCCCTTGCAAATTTTGAAGTTGTCCTGCCAGGCCTACATACACATTTTTGTTGCGAAGTAGATCTACTTGGTTTTAATGTGTACATTCTTAGCCATAGGCTCTTCATGTTGTCACCAAGCTCTAATTATAAGTGCATGTGCTTAATTGTAAAACCTAGGAAGATATTTAAGTTTTAAGGTCTGCAGGAAATAATTTCAGAATATGCCTCAGTGTCGAAAACCCACAATGTTTTTGAAAACCCGTGACATTTTCGGTCTCCCTATTACCTTTGGGTTTGCATCAAAACCCTATGTGTTTTTGATCCTTTCTATTTCTTCCCTTTTGTCAACACTCCTTGTTCATCGGTCCTAACTACGCAAGTGCGATCAGTTGGTGGGATCCATTTCTTCTTAGTTGTTTGATGTAGTTAATGTTTAGAAAGAATCTATCACTATTGCTTGTTCACATGGAAAATTTGCACAATGTTTATTTCTCATGAAGTTACGACTGGTTGACACATGTCCCAGCGGGCCCATCTTAGGGGGCTCTGACAGATTGTTAACGGGTGTGTAGGATCAATGATCCTCACTATATCGTGAGGAAAAGATGCAAGCTTTTTAATCTCCATGCTTTAACAAGGGTTGTCGATGTAGTTCAAAAAAAAATATGTTTGGTGCGGTCCTGTAGTCAGAAGAGGTGATGACATGGCATCTTTTGGCCTTGTCGCATGATCGCAAGAGCCATTTTCACTACTTGCGATCATATGACAAGGGTGCCACATTGTGTTGGGGCCCAGTGGTAGGTGGTTTGCAGTGGGACCTATCTGCTCGGTGGTGATGATGTGCTTGATTCTCATTGGTCAACGGGGTGATGAGCTGGATGTTGTCAGTGGGGCTACAGTTGTCAAAGGAAGTAGAGTGTCTGCAAGTCTATGAAGATCATGTGGTTGTCATTATACCGCTGAGGTGAGATGCTCAACTTTTAGCATCATGATGTAACGACGACTGTCAATTTTTTTAAAGAAATATAAGGTGCGTGGAGCCCGCGAGATGGAGAGGATCTACAGTGGGGACTTAATGTTGGCCTTAGTTTGATTTTTGGATGACCAATGCGCTGTTAGATTTTATGCGGTGATGTGGTAGATGGTAAGATGCATGTTAGCGGCTTGTCACATGTTTTCATGAGCTAGTTTTCCTGCTATGCAAACATGAGACAAACCCTTTTGTGGAAGTGGCAGTGGCAGCGGTTATGAAGAAGGTAATGGGAAGTGGCATGTCGCATGTTCGCATAGCCCTTTTCTGGGCTATGCGATCATGAGACAATTGTTATGATGTTTCTGTTGTGGAGTTAAGGTGGGTCCATGATGCCAATGGTGCTGATGTGCTAGATTCTAACTGGTTGTTCGGCTAGCTGTTTGCAACCAACTTCAAATATGATTGTAGGGTTTCTTGCAAAGAATTTTTACGATAGGAAGTACTAAAATTTAATGCTTCAGTGGCTGATTTTGATCTGGTTTGGTGGTGATGGTTGTTGCGATGTGGTCTAGGGGCTCTGTGATCGACGGTGTGATGATTTTTTACCTAGAGAAGTCTATTTTTCTGCTCGAGAAGCTTTTTTGCAGGCGGTGATTTGTACCAGTTTTCATGGCTATCCCTGGTATTCTGTACTGAGCTTACAGATTTTCATAATTGTAGATCTGTTTGAGATTTGTTTTCTCCAGGTTGCTGGGTTTCCTACCCGTACAGTAAATTCTTGATTGGTTTTGATTGGTTGGGTAGTTGAAACCCTTACCCTAATCATCCGTGGCTTGTTGCATCCTATTTTGGGATCCCAAGATGATTAGTGGTATTTATTGCAGATGTTTTTCTGTAAGAAGGGTTGGATGGTTTAGTTTTCTACCTTGTAAATACTTCTTTTTCTCTACATACAGGGTGTTTCCCTCTTCCCTCTCTAATTTTCTGAGAATATAATGAAGTTGTAATAGATGTCTTATGTATAAGGATTCAATATATTTGTTTTGCTATCAGATTGTCTCCATTTGTGTTTTAGGCTTATTGATTATAGCATCAAGGGTGATATAGTCTTTCTACTTGCGTTTCTAGTGAGTGTCTGTAGTAGAGTTATTTTCGTAGAAGCAACTAGGTCTAGGACTGGTTTTCAGATATGTATGAGCTGGATATCAAAGATATGTCATGCTTGTCTTCCAGCGGATGCTGGTTAATGTATTGCTTGTTCTTAGGTCTTCCTTTGGATAGGTAATAACATATCTGGGTGCACAGGTGGTTTGATAATGTATGATCTGGTTAGGGTGAGTGTGTTATCTTCTTGTTTCATAGCTCTGTTGCAGTGAGGTATTTGACTCTACTACCCATTGGATAAGGCACTGGTCTATGGGGGCCTAGGGGTATTTTAAGGGACCATTCAACCCAACATTAAAATCATTTAGTGAACCATCTTTCCCTTTCATGTTGTTAGGATAGGCTTCTAGGTTTCAGACTCATTGTATGCAAGCAGGTTATTGCATAAGGTGTGGTTCATTGGGGTACAAGATACCTAAAGGAGTCTGAAAGCTATTCCATAATAATCCATTTGTAGGCCTATTTTTTTTCATGAGGTTTCTTGAGTGTGTAGATAAGCCAATACCCTCCTGAGTGAATGTGGAGCTCAAAGAAGGAGGATGCCCTCAGTCCTCATCAATTGGCACTTTTTCCTTGTCAAACTTTGGAGTGAAGACTAACCAGTTTGTCAATAATAGTGTAAACCTGGCACCGTCTGGGAACAAGTTTAAAAGCCAAAAAACTAGTGAATCTACTATGGAGAAGAAAAAGAAAACCTATTAAGGAGCTCTGGTTATGGTTACAAATTTTGCAATATCATATCTTTTGACCAGATTGGTTTGGCCCATCCGAGTCACCAAAAAGATGGTGAGTCTACTAGGGACTCGACAACAAATCTTGTTAAATAAATCATAATCTCTGGTGGCCATAATATAGAGTCTGATATAAAAAATACACTTGTAAAATCTTCTCACTGCGTACTGAGTGGTGGCTCTGATTTTCTCTATTTGATCAGTGCTCCTTTTGATAAACAGTGTGGTTACTTGTGGAGTTTTGTATTGGTTGGAAGAAGAAACAAAGAATTAATTTTCTTCTTCATGGAGGTGGTGACTCTACATTGCAAAGAACCTGATGGAGCTACATGATGAGCTCTAGATCTACCCTACCTTCCAGTCAATAAAGTCATCTGCTACAAAACTACCATGTATTTTTCAAAGATCTGAAATGTATCCCTGTCAAGTGTCTAGCACTATTGTAAAGGGATGGTAGTTAGTGGGCGGTTCCTCATGGATTTATATAGGCCCTTTTGTTTTGATGGCATTGAAGGTGCCCCTAATGAGTTTTCTAATGAGGATGGGGAGTGCTTGCCTAAATTCCTTCCTGGTGGATCTATTTTGGCAAGCCAACATGTTGATGATGTCATGGATCTTTTTGGTGAGATGGATATTGAGCATGAAGTTGTTTCTATGAGGCTTTTTTTGCATACATTTTCTGATAGTGCAAGGAAATGGTTCTTTTCCTTTCCTTTATGTTCAATCCCTTCTTAGGATGTGCTGAGAGATGAGTTTGTAGAACATTTTGATGAGGTTGATGCTCTCAAGATGAAGATTGCAAAGAGAAAGATTGACATCTGGTAGTTAGAGGAGGATAGAAGATTGAGAAGACTGGTGGTTCTTGATGATGTTCACGAGGAGGCCAGTGCTTCTGATGTTGAATCTCACTATGCTAAAAGTGTTGACTATGAAGATGATATTAAGGTCAATGCATGTGAGAGTGTTGAAGATGAATCTGAGGTTGACAACATTTCCATCCTGTCTGCAGATTTTTTTCCTTTTCAACATCAGGATGCTTTCTTCTTGTCTTGGATTAATGATGTTTTGTGTGAGAGGCAGGAACATGGTTATGACACAGATGATGAGTCCTACATTCATTTATTCACACAAGATGATTTAAGGCCAGAAGTCTCCATTCTTGTTTTGGACAAGGAAAATATTTGCAATAACAGGGATGTAGTTGATGAATAGGAAAATGATGCCCAAAGTCCATTGAGCAGTGAAAAGATATCAGCACTCTTGGCTGATGAGTTTCAAAGGTATGCATCTGGTATGGGTTTTGATTTGCAGCTCCGCTATGATATACACTTTGACACTAATAATGAAGTGGCTAGTGTTCAAAGTGACCATGAAGATCCATGTATATTAGGTTCCCCCTCTGGTAGTGACTCTGCAGAAAGAGAAGTAAAAGGACATGACAGTGTGTTTTCCTGTCATCAAGATTATAGTGATGAACAAATTTCTTGTTCAAACCCCTTTCCTGTTTCTGCTAAATATGATACTAAATGTGACAGTGTTGAGGATGTAGTCTTCAATAGTTGGGACAGAGTTTCTTTTGTTGACAATGATGATGCAGATCGGTTCTTCCCCTGTCAAAAAAATTTTGAGATAAACCTTCGCTTGGTTCATGATCTAGTTCATGAAGATGTCATTGATGAACCAGGTTACTTAGTGGCTAAAGTAATGCATGAAGGTAAATCAGGGGGTTCAAGTCCTTTTCAACTAGGTAATTCTAATGTAATGCATGATGCTCAGTATGTTTTATTTTCTGATGCATTACAAGGTGAGCTTTTTATTTTTTCCAATCATCAAGAAGTAGATGATGTTCCCTACTTCTTGAATTTTGAACATAAATGTAATAGTCATTACTGGAAAAACATGGGTAATGATCATTATATTTTCATTCTTCAGCCCATGGTTATTCACATATGTTTGCAGTAGGTTGATCATGAAATTTGCAGGCATTTTGTCACATATATAGATGAAAAATTGAATTTTTGATTCAGGAGGATCTCTGATTTTCTTATGATGGCCTGGGGCCATCAAGTAAATTTGTAAATATTATAAATTCTATAAATATCTTTCCTTTCTTGTTGTGTTTTTTCCTTCCAGTTCCCTAGTGTGGTTGTCAGTTTTTGAGTTCCCTATTTTTGTCTAGTTGGTGGTTTTCTCTCCTAGAAATCTTGAATTCTCACATAGGTACAAGTTACCCATCATCCACAAACAAAGCCACTGTTAGGCCATTTTCCAGTCAGTGCAAAATTCTTTGAAATTTTGAAGTTGTCATAAAATGCAGGAAGTTATTTAAGTTTTAAGGTCTGTAGGAAATAATTTCAGAATATGCCTCAGTGTTGAAAACCCACAATGTTTTTAAAAACCCATGATGTTTTTGGTCTCCCTGTTACCTTTTGGTCTGCATGAAGACCCTGTGTGTTTTTTATCATTCATATTTCTTCCCTTTTGTCGGCACTCCTTGTTTTTCGGTCCTAACTATGCAAGTGGGATCAGTTGGTGGGACCTATTTCTTCTTAGTTGTTTGATGCAGTTAATGTTTGGATAGAATCTGTGGCTGTCACTTGTTCACAAGGAAAAGTTGCATGAGGTTTATTTCTCCCAAAGTTACAACTGGTTGACACATGTCCCAGTAGGCCCATCTCAGGTGGCTCTAATAGATTGTTAATGGGTGTGCAAGATCAATGATCCTCGCTATACGGTGAGGAAAAGATGCCATCTTTTTTATCTCCACACTTTAACGAGGGTCGTCGAAGCAGTTCAAAAAAAAAATATGTTTGGTGCAGTCCTACTGTCATAAGAGGTGCTGACGTGGCATCTTTTGGCCTTGTCGCATGATCGCAAGAGCCATTTTCACTGCTTGTGATCATGTGACAAGGGTGCCACATTGTGCTAGGGCCCGATGGTAGGTGGTTTGTGGTGGGACCTATCTGCTCGATGGTGATGATGTGCTTGATTCTCATTGGTCAATAGGATGACAAGCTGGATGTTGTCAGTGGGGCCATAGTTTTCAAAGGAAGTAGAGTGTCTACAAGTCTGTGAAGATCATGTGATTATTGTTATACCACTGAGGTGAGATGCTTGAATTTTAGCATCATGGTGTAAGGATGCCTATCAATTTTGTTTAAAGAAATATAAGGTGTGTGGAGCCCGCGAGATGGAGAGGATCTACGGTGGGGACTTAATGTTGGCCTTAGTTTGATTTGTGGATCGCTGATGTGCTGTTAGATTTTAGGCAGTGACATGGCAGATGGTAGGATGCATGTTAGTAGCTTGTCACATGTTTGCATTAGCCAGTTTTCCTCCTATGCAAACATAAGACAAACCCTTTTGTGGCAGTGGCAGCAGCGGCAGTTATGAAGAAGGTAATGGGAAGTGGCATGTCGCATGTTTGCATAGCCCTTTTCTAGGCTATGCGATCATATGACAACTATTATGATGTTTCTTTTGCAGAGTTAAGGTGGGTCCACGGTGCAAGTGGTGCTAACATGCTGGATTCTAACTAGCTATTGACCAGCTAGCCATTAGCACCCAAATTCAAATATGATTGCAAGGTTTCTTGTAGAGAGTTTTTGTGATAGGAAGTACTAAAATTTAATGCTTAAGTAGCTAATTTTGATCTGGCTTTGTGGTGATGGTTGTTGTGATGTGGTCCAGGGGCTCTGTGATCGATGGCATGATGATTTTGTACCTGGAGAACTCTAGTTTTATGCTCGAGAAGCTTTTTTGCAGGTAGTGATTTGTATGAATTTTCATGGTTATCCCTAGTGTTCTGTACTGAGCTCATAGACTTTCATAATTGCAGATCTGTTTGAGATTTATTTTCTCTAGGTTTCTTGGTTTCCTACCCCTACAGTAAATTCTTGATTGGTTTTGATTGGTTGGGTAGTTGAAACCCTTACCCTAATTATTTGTAGCTTGTTGCATCTTGTTTTGGGATCCCAAGATGATGAGTGGTATATATTGCAGATGTTTTTCTGTAAGAAGGGTTGGATCGTTTAGTTTTATACCTTGTAAATACTTCTTTTTCTCTACATATAGGGTGTTTCACTCTTTTGTCTCTAGTTTTCTAAGAATATAGTGAAGTTGTAACAAATGTCTTATGTATAAGGATTCAATATATTTGTTCTGCTATCAGATTGTCTCCATTTGGGTTTTAGGCTTATTGATTATAGCATCAAGGGTGATATAGTCTTTCTACTTGCATTTCCAGTGAGTGTCTATAGTAGAGTTGTTTTCATAGAAGTAACTAGGTCTAGGACTGGTTTTCAGATATGTATGAGTTGGATATCAAAGATATGTCAGGCTTGTCTTCTAGTGGATGCTGGTTAATGTATTTCTTGTTCTTAGGTCTTCCTTTGGATAGGTAATAATGTATCTGGGTACACAGGTGGTTTGGTAATGTATGATCTAGTCAGGGTGAGTGTGTTGTCTTCTTGTTTCATAGCTCTATTGTAGTGAGGTATTTGACTCTGCTGCCCATTGGATAAGGCTTTGGTATATGGGGGACTAGGGGTATTTCAAGGGACCATTCAACCCAACATTAAAATCATTCAGTGAACCATCTTTCCCTTTCATGTTGTTAGGATAGGCTTCTAGGTTTCAAACTCATTGTATGCAAGTAGGTTATTGCATAAGGTGTGGTTCAGTGGAGTATAGGATACCTAAAGGAGTCTGAAAGCTATTCCACAATAATCCATCTGCATGCCTATTGTTTGTCATGAGGTGTCTTGAGTGTGCAGATAAGGCAATACCCACTTGAGTGAATGTAGAGCTCAAAGAAGAAGGAGGATGCCCTCGATCCTCATCAATTGGAACTTTTTCCTTGTCAGACTTTGGAGTGAAGACTAACCAGTTTTGTCAATAATAGTGTAAACGTGGCACCATGTGGGAACAAGTTTAAAAGCCAACATGTGGTATCATTTCTACCCTCTAGTTTATACAGTTGTAAAGTTCCCATTGATAATACAAACATTGCAGAGGTATTTTGTGACAATCCTTCATGTCCCTATGCTTTATTGTTTGAATTATCTCTTATTGGATTAAAGTATATGATGTTTTTAGTGATATCTTAGGGTTCCTGATCCATCTCTCTTTCTACAACTATTTTGTGTTATTGTGGATGATTACATGTGAATGCTTTTGAGGGTATACTTCAACCCCCTAACAATCTTTTCCCATTCCTATGCCAAGTTGTAGAAGTGAATGTTCGTTTGCAAGTCATAAATTGTGTCTAAATTCTCAGAAATGCTATTGTTTGTGAAATATTTTCTTTCTATGAATAGCCTCTTTTTGTTGCAGACCCTTCTATGAAACACTTATGCAAGCCTATTCAGTGAGTTGTGATCTCCTAGACCTAAGTTGTTCATTAATTTCATCTTCTATACTGAGATCCAAACCCTTCATTTCAGTGTATCACCTAGTAGGTAGTTTTCTTTCAAATTATTTCCCTTTCATGCATTCCTTCTATCCCTTTCCCTCAAAAGTTTTTACTTTTCTATCAAGAAGAAAATTAAGGTGATTATCCAAGAGGAACCAGCCTAGAACCTGGAGGTCTCATCTTAGTTAGCATAGGTCCCACAACTTGGAGATGATTCCCATGTTATATAAGTTATCAAGACTATGAGAGCTTGAAACAAGGGTGCAAACTTAGTGTATAACACCTAAATTGATTAATACGACCTAATGAGACCTAATACCTACTTTAATAAGACCTAATAGTCCACCCTTAAGAACTAATAGGACCTATACTTGACCAATTATGTCTAATATGACCTACTAAGACCTAATAGTCCTACCAATTAAGACCTAACATGTGACTAATACTTGACCAATTAGGACCTATTAATTGACCAATTAAGACTAATTAAGACTTAACATGTGACTAATATGACCAATTAAGATAGGTAACATGATTAATATGACCCCTTAAGACTTAATAGGATTAATACAACATAAACAACATAAACAAAAATTCTAGAAACTAATTAAGACCTATTAAACTCTAACACTAGAAACTAACATAAACAAAAATTCTAGAAGCCAATTATGACCTAATACCTTTAACCAATTAAGACCTAACAAGTGACTAATATTTGATCAATTAGGACCTATTAATTGAGCAATTAAGACTTTTAACATGTGACTAATATGACTAATAACACCTAAACTATTTAATACGACCTAATAAGACCTAATACCTACTTTAATAAGACCTAATAGTCCACCCTTAAGACCTAAGAGGACATATACTTGACCAATTATGTCCAATATGACCTACTAAGACCTAATAGACCTACCAATTAAGACCTAACATTTGACTAATACATGACCAATTAGGACATATTAATTGACCAATTAAGACTAATTAATATATAACATGTGACTAATATAACCAATTAATATAGGTAACATGATTAATAAAACCCCTTAAGAATTAATATGATTAATATGTTTATTAAATTTGTATGTACATGTATATATAGATTTTATTTTTAAACTAGATGATCTTAAATTTGTCACATGTATGTTTAAATTTGTAGTTTATGTATGCATGTTTAAATGTGTAACATCTATGCACGTAACATGTATGTTTCTTAAATTTTTATGTACATGTGTGTGTGTGTGTGTGTGTGTATGCACGTAACATGTATGTTTCTTAAATTTGTAACATGTATGCCTCTTAAATTCGTATGTACAAGTGTAGAGATCTATACATATATTTGTGTTTATCTATTACATGGCATTGGGTAGAGGTTTAATAGATTTAGGAGAGCCTAGTGTTCATGGGGGGGGGGGGGGGGTTGTGGTAGTGGTACTAGTGGTCACTCTTCTCATAGATCAGTTCATATAGCACAGGCTAGAGAGAAGCTATTTGTAGATACTATTGATAGATTGAGATGAGCATTACATGTTTTGGATCATACATTAGCTTCATCCACCACCATTCCTAATAGGGAAATGGTGAACATTACTAGAGATGATTTGATGTGTATGATTAACACAGTTCAATCATACAACCCGTATGATACTATCAACATTGATAAATTCTATACTTCTTTGTCTCGCAGTGTTACTGGCACTATGAAGTACAAGGAGATCGATACAACTATTTCCACCCCTATGGTGAAGGGCATATTTCCTCATTATCGAGACATGAGTAAGGTGAGAGGGTACATGGTCATGAGATGTAAGGATGACCTGGTGGGACGACTTATATATCCTGGTGCCACTATATTTCTACAAACAATTGTTTGTAGAATTTCATTTGTAGCTTGATGTTAATTATATAAATGTTCTTGATTATGTTGGGCAGTGGAGAGGGAGATTATCTGACAGGTTCAGATCACTTAATGCCCCTGTGCCTTCTAATAAGTGGGAAAGGGTGGGTCCAAACCTTTTGGTTGTACCAAAAGGTTTGGAAATGGCAGGAGCAAGTGTGCCAGATGATAGGATGAGGAGGGATGTTTATTCTAGTATAGCAAGTATCACCACACAGGTTCAGGAGATGTTGTTTGACCGTGTGGGGAGATATATGTTATATTCTTATTCCATAATTCCTCCGCCTACACAAGATGCATCATCTAGTGGTGATCTATATGATATAGTTGGCATACCATCTCCCCTCAAGGTTACAACTATATTAGATATGGACAATTTGTGATGTATGAGTGCATTATTCTTAGTGGGATTTCCCTCAGGGAGGTTCCATCATTTTTCAGGACCTATATTATTACTAGATTAGGTTCTTAGTAGATTGCACCACCGACAGATCCTCTGCAGATTGCACCACCAACAGGTCCTCAGTAGACTGCACCACCGACAGGTCCTCAGATGACTACACTACCACCTGTAGCTCCTCCACAAATTGCACCACCTACAACTCATCATCAGACCATGCAGGCCACTTCATCACGTCTAGGTCGTCAACTTTTTAGTACATTGCTTACAAATGAACGGATTGATCCTGCGGCTATATCATTAGAATTTTCAGATTTGAGTGCTTTTGGCAGAGCATTAGAGGCTGCTATGGTATATATAATTAAAATTAATTTTTATTTATTTAAAAAACTTACATATATATTTGAAATTTGATTAATATATGTTATATATGTGTACTCCAGGAGGTTATCATTGATGATGCGGCACCATATGGAGATTTACAGACTCCATGTGATCCTATCCATCATGATACATAGCTACATTGAGATGTTTGTTCAAAAAATTAATTTTTCTATGATCATAAGTATATAAAATTTATTATACATGTATGTATGTATGACATATTTTATTTATTGTACACAGACATTAGGAGGAGGTGCACCGGCATTAGGTCATAGATCAGGACATGGCCCTAGTTGAGCGACCATTTTATTTTAGATATTTCATGTGACATTTCATATATACATGCTATAACATTCCATAGATATTTCATTTTAGACATTTCATATATGCATGTAGATATTTTAATCATTTCATATATGTACATCGTATATGGTTGTGTATTATTTCATATTTTATACATTATATTACATATTTTAGACATTAGATGTTACATATTTTATACATGTACATGTACATGGTATATGGTTGTGTGTTATTTCATATTTTATACATCACATTACATATTTAAGACATTACATGTTACATATTTTATACATGTTACATGTTATATGTTAGTGTGTTATTTCATCTTTTAGACTTAGTTTTATACATGTGTTATGTATACATTATGTTAAGGTGAGGTAATTAATCAAAGCATACAATTAATTAACTAACATACATGTAAGTAAAAAATAATTAAATAAGTAACTAACTAACTAACATAATTAAGTAACTAACATAATTAACTAACATAATTAAGTAATCTAACTAACATTACTAACGAACATAATTAGGTAACTAACATAATTAAGTAGCTAACTAACTAATTTCTTAAGGGGAGGTCTCAAGGGGAGGTAATGCATGAAAGTATATAATTAATTTTAAGTAACTATCATAATTAACTAAAGCATAATTACCAATTAGGAAAATTAGTTAAGTAACTAACATAATTAATTAAGTAACATAATTAACTAAACTAATTAAGTAATTTAAATAACATAATTAACTAACATAATTAGGTAGCTAACATAGTTAACTATCTAACTAACTAATGTCTTAAGGGGAGGGCTTAAGGGGAGGTAATGCATGAAAGCATATAATTAATTAAATAACTATCATAATTAACTAAAGCTTAATTACCAAAAGCATTAATCAAAACACACATTTAATTAACTAACTAATTAATCAAAGCATACAATGAATTAACTAACATACATACATAAAAACATACAATATATATATGAGTTCAAACATGAAAATTCAAACTATAGAGTTCAAATATGAAAGTGCAAGAGCTACAAAAAGAAGTTTATCTTGAAGTTTATAGAGTTCTAAAGCTCCTCGTGCATATAGTTTGGATCCTTTCTATCTTTTATTATCTCCAAAAGTTTTTCATGTTCTTCAATAGACAACCTCCACTTCTGATTGCCATGTTTTCTTTTTAGCAATGTCTCGAATTGCAACTTTGTTGCTATAACCAAGTGACTCTAATGTAGAAATTTTTGGTCACATAGGTATTCAATAAATTGAACACCATTTCTGTCGATCTTTCTTTGCTGATAATAGGTTCCTTCAATAACAACTGAACCAATTTGATATGTCTGCCCATCACCATCTATAGTTTGTTCTATCAAATTTTATTTTGCTTTTGTGCATATTAGTAGATAATAATCTACAATTTCTACATTGTCAGGATCCACAACTACATCAAAAATATCACCTATACAAATAGATTTTATTAAAATTAAACATCACTTATATGATAAATTAAAATTAAATAAAAGAACTACTAATATGATTTAGAAAAATAGAGGGGGGAGGGGGGGGTGAATCAATTGTTCTTAGGTCCATATATATAAAAAAAAACTTTACAATTCTTCAACAAATCATATCTAACAATCATCAGTTACTCGGTCATTACTGATTGCATAATAGAAACATATAACATTGCACTCCACTACCCAACTATATCTAACTTGTAAAACACAGAAATATTTAAACCAAAACATTCACACAAGTATTGACACTAGGATCTATAGTGGAAACCCAATTTGTGAAAAACCACTTTGTAACATGGTACTATTATTTTCACTCTTCTGAAGTGAACTCAGTTAAAAGCCAACCCTGTCAAAGGTTACAAAACACACTATCAGGTGTGACCCGGTTGAAGGATTTCAATGACTCTATTAGAAGTGAGCCTTGTTATAGAACTTACATACACTCCATTAGAATGCAACCTTGTTCAAAGGATTTAACATATGACTATTAGGTCAACCTCTATTAAAAGGATTTTGACTATTACAATGAGTAGAAAGTAGTAGGAGTAATGATCTAAAACCATACAACTCACTTTGTAAATATCAGATTCAATTCTATACACATATACTAGTTTACTGACTGACTCTTTTCCATCACCATCACTGATCTGCTCAGTATTCTCCTCAAGAAATCATAACTATTCTCCTTTTTTCTCTACTTATACAGTCAATAACACTAGTAGTATCCTCTCTCTCTCTCTCTCTCTCTCTCTCTCTCTCTCTCTCTCTCTCTCTCTCTCTCCCCTTAGCCTCCTACTTAGGTTTCCTAAATACAACTTTATTTAGGTCAATACATCATTTTCTGCTTGATCTCCTCCTTAGATCTTAGGGTTAGGTCATATTCATTGAATCTACTCACTTTATGTTCTTCATCTTATTTATCTAGAAACATCACAAATCTCTTAAAGATTTACAATAAAATATTTTATAGTGCATTAAATGCTTCCATACAATCAATAAATAAAGTCAACACATTTTAAATAATCCAAGAATTCAACGATGTCGGCCAGAAATCTGAATTCCCTTCAAATATAAAAATACTGATGCTCAGTCAATACTATGTCCAACTTCTCGCTCTATACTAGAAAGCTTGGCCAATACTAAAATTGTTTCCTTAGCTAACACTGTCTTCCTCAACAATTAACTGATGTTCGGTCAACACTAGATTCGCTCGGCATATATACTAACTCAGTAGACACTAACATCACTTGGCTTAAACTATATTTCTCCTCTTTTGCTTAGTTAAGCCTATCAGTTTAGTCTTCATTCTTAATAAGATAAAAAATACATTATCTTATCATTGTGAAACATAATCAAGTACTCATTATAGTATCAAGATAAATCAACCTTTCCTTAGGTGCTATTGTTACCAACCTTGCCTATCCCCTTCTCATCAATCAAATAGATATAGTACTTTCCTAAGTAGCAACAATCTTACCAATTAAGGTTTGACCTCAATGAAAAAACAACAATTGCTTCAATTACAGTTTCCAACAATCTCCCTCTTTGGCATTGATGGAAACACCATATGATATCACATGAATAACACATGGATTACCAACCAATCCAAAACTTATCTATCAATCAAAAATATTTGTAATATCCTTAGCTTCATTCTGATTCAAAATCTATTATCCATGCTTTTGTGACCATCCAAAAAATCCAATTCTCCCTCTATCCTGATCGTTCATCTCTGTCATGTGATTTTTATATATGTTCATCTCCCTCTTTGACAAAAATGCCAAAGTAGCAACTAAAGCATACATCCTTCAAATGTAGATATCATCTTTGCAGTTCAATGTTTCTCCCTCTATCATCTTGCTTATGACTCATTCTTGGCTTTGCTCTTCTTTTCAAAACTCTAGGCCAGTCCTAAAGTGTGACCTTCTTCCGCATCAACTTATCAGATATTCTTTGTAGCACATTTGTTGCACTGCTCCTAGCTTGACTAAATAGCCTCAGTTAGGGGAAGGACCCCTAATTGACTTCTCAGATATTCATGTGCTTCTTTAGGTAAATCTTTAGTGAATATGTCTGCTAATTATTCCTTTGTATTCACATATTCCATTCAGACATCTTTATCATGTACCAGTACTCTCAAGTAGTGATACTTGATTGCAATGTGTTTGGTCTTTGTGTCCATCACTAGATTCTTAGAGATGTTGATAGCACTTGTGTTATGATAGAAGATAACAATAGGTTCAGTGATTTCTTCTTTCATACCCATCAACAATTGCTTTATCCATATCAGATTTGAATAGTTAACAGCTGGAGAAACATACTCAGCTTCGGCAATAGATTTAGAAATGCAATTTTGTTTCTTCCTTGTCTAGGAAACTAATCTTTGTCTAAGAAAGAAAGCTCCACCACTAGTACTCTTTCTATCATCTACATTTCTTGCCCAATCAGCATCTGTATAAACTCTCAGTTCAAATCTTTCATCCTTCTTGTAATATAACCCATAATCAGCAGTTCCTTTCAAGTATCTCATTATCTCTTTACAACCATCATGTGTGTTTCCTTACAATTGGCAGAGAACCTTGCCACAATCCCAACAACTAGTGCAATATTTGGTCTACTATGTACAACATAATATAGTTTTCCAATCATAGATCTGTACAAAGTCTAGTTTACTTTTGCAGTTTCATCATTCTTAGACAACTTTTGTCTAGTAGCCATAGGAGTACTCACTAGTCTAGAATCTTCCATTCCAAAAGTTTTCAGTATCTTGTGAATATATTTAGACTATGTAATGAAAATTCCTTTTTCCATCTGATATACTTGTAAACCAACAAAAAAATTTATTTCACCGAACATGCCCATTTCAAATTCAGATTCTATTTGCATTTCATGTGAAAATCTCTTACACAAGGCGTCTTGTCCGCAAAAAATAATATCATCAACAAGAAAATTTTCCAACAAGATTCATTTACCTTCTTCATCATTCATGTATAGATTGCTTGTATCATTTTTTCTTGAGAATCCAATCTGTATTAAGTAGTTATGCAATCTCTCATACCATGCTCTGGGAGCTTTCTTTAATTCATATAGTGCTTTGTTCAGTTTGCAAACTATGTGTCTTCTGTTTAGATCAACAAAACCTTATGGCTGTTCAATGTACACTTCTTCTAATATACCATTTAAAAATGTAGACTTTACATCCATTTGATATACCTTGAAATTTTTATAAGCAACATATCCAAGCAGAGTTCTTACTCCTTCCAATCTATCTATAGGGGAAAATGTTTCCCCATAACCTATTCCTTCTTCTTGCGTGTAGTCTTTGCATACTAGTCTAACTTTGTTTCTTGTGATTTCACCATGTTCATTCAACTTATTTTAGAATACCCACTTTGTCCCAATGACATTTTTATTTTCAGGTCTTGGTACCAGAGTCCAGGTATCATTCTTCTCTATCTAGTCTATCTCTTTGAATTCATTGCTTGTATCCAGTCTTCATTCTCCAATGCCTCCTTTGTTGTTTTAGGCTCAAATTCACATAGTAAACATGTTGGATCCTTTTCCTTTCTTCTGGTCAAAACTCTAGTATCTTTGTCTCCAATTATCTGTTCAGGCTTGTGATGTCTCCTTACATATTCTGCCAGAATAGGTTTGGCTATCCTTTCTTATAATTCATCAGGATCCCCAATAAGATTGTCAGATTCAACTTCTGAATGCTCTCCAATCTCTTCCTGATACTCGACAGCATCTTCCTGTCGCTCGACAAGTTCTTTTTCTATTTTTGCACTATTTTCTTGATGCTTAGCAGCATTTTCCTGTCACTCGGCATTGCTTACCCAAGACTCAGCATCAAGTGCAAGTTTTTCACTTGCCTCTTCTTCCTCTATATATAAAAAAGATTTGTAACCTTTTGGTTCTCTTTTACTATCAGCTTCATTTCTTTCTGCATACTCATCAATCTTGACATTCACACTTTCCACAATTTTGTTAGTGTTAGAGTTCAAACACTTATAAGCTTTACTTTTTGTGGAATAGCCTAGGAATATACCTTCATCACTTTTAGCATCAAATTTTTCATTCCTATTGTCCTTTAGTATGTAACATTTTCTTCCAAAGATTCTAAAGCATTTAACATTCAGTGCATACCCATACCATAACTCATAAGGTGTCAGATTTGTACCTTTCTTTATCTGAACTTGATTAAGAGTGTAAACACTTGTACTTATAGCTTCCTTCTAGTACTTCTGTGCCACATTATTTTCAATCAACAATGTCCTTGTACAATCCAAGATAGATCTATTCCTCCTTTCTGCTATACCATTCTGTGGAGGAGTCCTTGGTGCAGACATTTGTCTTCTGATCCCTCTATTATTGCAAAATAGAATAAATTTATTGGATATAAATTCTCCACCTCGGTCAGATCTCAGACACTTCAAGTTTCTTCCTATCTCCTTTTCAACCTTAGCCAAATACCACTTAAAGAATTGAAAAGCATTAGATTTTTCTTTTAAGAACATTACATGCATCATCCTGGTATGATCATCAACAAACAAAATAAAATATCTAGCACCACAGTAACTTTGTACACCCATGGGTCCACAAAGGTCAATATGAACCAAATCTAAAGTATTCTCATAAGTAAAGGTTTTGCTCTTGAAACTTGACTTAGTCATCATTCCTAACTGGCATTATTTGCACATCACATTCTTAGGTTTCTTCAATCTAGGTAGACCTCTTACTTTCTTTTTCTTACTAATCTCTACCAGATTATCAAAGTTAACATGGCATAGCCTCTTATGTCATAACCAAATATGATCAAGTTGTGTAATCATACAATTTCCTTCAGATAGGTCAAGATAGAATAAATTACCTCTCTTCTGTTCTCCACTTCCGATCAGTTCACCAGTGGCATTAAATATTTTAGCCTTTTTGTGATAAAATTCTACTTGATAACCAGTACTATTAAGTTGTACAACACTCAATAGATTATACTTAAGACCCTCTACCCAATATGCATTTTCACATGAGATCTTATCAGTCAGCTTAATCAATCCTTTTCCTCTCATAGGACATGGTTCATCATTACCAAATTTTACACTTTTACTTCTATAATGATGTAGGGTATCAAACTTACTCTTGTCACTACTCATGTGATGTGAACAACCACTATCAATAATCCATTTATCATTTTTGTTCACATAGGAAATCAATGCAATTTTCTCATCCTCATCAGACTCATCTTTCATTGCAACATAGACAACCTCAATTTCAAAATCATCACTATCAGTGTTAGTTTCTTCTTCAGTAATGTAGAAAGATTTCTTACCTTTTCCTTTGTAGTCCTTGTACCTTTAGTAGCTTTTGTCATCCCTCTTTTCTTTGTACTTTTTATCTCTTTCTTCATCCTTACCATTCCTATCAGGACATCTAGCAGCTATATGACCAACTTTATTACATGAAAAACATATAATAGGGAGTTTACCTTGATATTTTCCTTCTCCCCTTCTTGGTCTTCTAGCCATAAGATCTTCTAGATCCTCAAGTTCTTCATCAGATGTGTCACTGTCACTTTCACTTTTACTTTTACTTATGCATTTCTCTTTCTCCTTCTTTGACTTATTCAGGACCATTTGTGACTTAAAAGCAATTTAAACATTTCCAATACTCCCAACAGTGAAATTATCATAGTTAGAAAGTTCAAAAGCAGTAAGCTTGCCGACCAAACTTTCCAAAGTAAGATTGTTGTTAGGGATACATCTAGATTCCTGAATTGCTAAAAGTTTGATAGCATAAATAGGATGTAGAGTTCTCAGTACTTTATCAATTATAGTTTCATCATTAATAGTTCCATTTTCTCCTCTAATAGCATTTACAACTTTTATTCTACCACAATATTGTGCAATATTCTCATCTTCCTGCATGTTCATTTCATCAAATTTACCTCTTAGGCTCGCAGGTTTTTCTCTCAACACATTTATGTCACTGCCATAGATGGTTGTAAGGGTGTCCCACATTTTATTTGTAGTGTTGTAGTCTTTGATGTCTTCAAACTTTGGGTAAGTTAGGGCAGATGTAATCTCCAACATTGCTTGGTTGTGTTCTTGCTTAGATTTCATTTCCTCAGAAGTTAGAGGTGCAATAGGTGTGGTTTACTCATGCTTAATGTAATATTTTGTAGAATCTCTGATGCCATCTAGATGTAACTTCATCAAACTTTTCCATGCGGGAAATTTCTCCTTATTCATCTTTGGTACCTCCTTCTTATACATCTTGATCATTTACTTCAAGTACCTTCAAACTTGTTCTCTATCAACAATAAGCACCATAGCTCTGATACCAATTGTTAATATAATTTAGAACAATAAAGAGGGGGGTGAATCATTTTTTCTTAGGTCTAGATGTATAAAAGAAAACTTTACAATTCTTCAACAAATCAGATCTAACAATCAACAACTACTCGGTCATTACTAATTGCATAATAGAAACATATAACATTACAGTCCACTACCCAACTGTATCTAACTTGTAAAACACATAAATGTTTAAACCAAAACATTCACATAAGTATTGACACTAGGATTTATAGTGGAAACCCAATTTGGGAAAAACCACTTTGTAACATGCTACTATTATTTTCACTCTTCTGAATTGAGCTCGGTTAAAAGCCAACCCTATCAAAGGTTACAAAACACATTATCAGGTGTGACCCGATTAAAGGATTTCAATCACTCTATTAGAAGTGAGCCTTTTTATAGGACTTTCATACACTCCATTAAAATGCAACTTTGTTCAAGGGATTTAACATATGATTGTTAGGTTAACCTTTGTTAAAAGGATTTTGACTGTTACAATGATTAGAAAGTAGCAGTAGTAATGATCTGAAAATATACAACTCACTTTGCAAATATCAGATCCAATTCCATACACATACTGGTTTACTGACTGTGACTCTTTGCCATCACCATCATTGATTTTCTCAGTATTCTCCTCAAAGAAATCATAACTCTTCTCCTTCAGCCTTCTCTGCTTATACAGTCAATAACACCACTAGTATCCTCTCTCTCTCTCTCTCTCTCTCTCTCTCTCTCTCTCTCTCTCTCTCTCTCTCTCTCTCTCTCTCCCTCAACCTCCTACTTAGGTTTCCTAAATACAACTTTATTTAGGTCAATACATATTTTTTCACTTGATATCCTCTGTAGATCTTAGGGTTAGGTCAGATTCATTGAATCTATCCGCTTTATGTTCTTCAGCTTCTTTATCTAGAAACATCTAAAATCTCTTAAAGATTTACAATAAAACATTTTATAGTGCATTAAATGCTTCCATGTAATCAATAAATAAAATCAACACATTTTACATAATCCAATAATTCAATGATGTTAGTTGGAAATTTGAATTCCCTTCAACTATAAAAATACTGACGGTTGGTCAATACTGTGTTCAACTTCTCAGTCTATACTAGAAAGCTCAATCAATACTAAAATTGTTTCCTCGGCTAACACTGTCTTCCTCGACAATTAATTGATGTTCAGTCAACACTAGATTTTCTCAGCATATATACTAACTCGATTGACACTAACATCACTCGGCTTAAACTATATTTCTCCTCTTTTACTCGGTTAAGCCTATCAGTTTAGTCTTCATTCTTACTAAGATAAACAATACATTATCTTATCATTATGCAACATAATCAAGTACTCATTATAGTATCAAGATAACTCAACCTTTCCTTAGATGCTATTGTTACCAACCTTGCCTGTCCCCTTCTTATCAATTAAATAGATATAGTACTTTCCTAATTAGCAATAGTCTTACTAGTTAAGGTTTGAGATCAATGACAAAACAACAATTGCTTCAATTGTAGTTTCCAACAAGAACATGTATGTGCACGCACCTGTAACAACTAAATCAGAAACTTGCTCATAATCAGTTGAATATATAGGATCATGAATGTTTATGTCAATGTCATCATCTTCATAAGGAGGCATCTGATTAACTCCTTCATATCCCATCATGAAACATATCCATTTGCAATATTCTCACATTGACTCAATGGATTGTCATCAATGTAGTGAGCAGAGAAACATGATTTTTCTCTTACTTGAATCAAAAGAGGCTTGTGTTGTCCTGTAGTGATCAATTGATGTAAACTTCTAATACCAACAATTCCTTGACAATTATAAGTATTAGATTGGTCTATATCTGTTACAAATATGAATTGAAAGTTGCACATTTTTAGATCAACAATTATAAAAAGATAGACATGAACATGAAATCAACATTTAATTTAAAATTTTACAACAAAATATAAATTACCTTTCACTTCCCAAATATAACGTTTGTTGTATATGGTGTCCCAAGGAGAAAAATGACTTTGACACCATTCAACAATTTTCTTTTAATTCTCTATCATGTTACTTGTACATTTTTGAACTATCAGTTATATATATATATATATATATATATATATATATATATATATATATATATATATATATATATATATATATATATATATATATATATATATATATATATATATATATATATATATATATATATATATATATATATATATATATATATATATATAACACCATTTCTACCTGCAAGTTAATGTTGGTAAAGTGCACACTTCACACATGCTCCTGCTCCATCGTCCTCTCCTTTTCTATGTCCAC
Organism: Chamaecyparis obtusa; assembly: GCA_027943335.1. Taxonomy (NCBI): domain Eukaryota; kingdom Viridiplantae; phylum Streptophyta; class Pinopsida; order Cupressales; family Cupressaceae; genus Chamaecyparis; species Chamaecyparis obtusa. The sequence goes on from BSBK01009015.1 coordinate 224,115, forward strand.
TTTGAAAGAAGTTCCACAAAAAACTTAACATTGCATCTAACATGTTGCATGGCTAGCCAATTAAAGGTTTTTGTAGATTTAATGTGGTGCCCAAAATTTTAGGGCAAAACACAACCAAAATTTTTTTTTTAAGAAGATAAAAGTGATAATGTTAGCGTTATTCTATAGTGAGGTTAACCAATTCCCAATTATGCTCATATCGAGACCAATCTGTTTGTGATGGTAAAATTACCAACTTATGATACTATTGAATATGAAATTAAATTGACGTTTTCCTCAATATCCAATTTCAAAAATATAATACTAATTCAATCTATAATTACGTCATACCCATTTAATCAATGTACTTTTTAGCCAATTAAAGAATTTAAAGGTAACATTAGTTAATGATTATAATTAAATAATTCATATATTATTAATTAATAATTATAATATAATAATTAATTAATATAGTTATTAATCAATTATTAAATTATAATATATTAACTAATAATATGTGCATACTATTTAGATAATAAAATTGCTTTACATAAAATCTATCTATTGTTATTAACAACACATTAATCTTCAAGATAACATAATTAATTAAAATCCTAAACTAACTTAACAATCTGCTAATCTACTAAATATCCTACTAAATAATCTTATCTACTAACCTGCTCAAACTTCCTATCAAAACAACCTACTAAATATCCTACACATACTACCTACTCTATCTCCCTTATTAACTCCCATCTCCCCTTTCTATTCTCCCCTCATCCACGTGCCAAGAGGAGTCTACATCCCATGAAGGCTATGGGAGCACATATCTAAGGAGGATGAGGTGTGCTTTGGGAGGAGGATTACAATAATGAGCAGGGTTTAGAGAGCCCACCTACCCCATGCTAAGTTCAAAAACAAAGGAAAATTTATTACAATTTTTCAACTTCCTCCAAAAGCTGCGTGAGTTTGAAGACAAGATATGTTTTTAAAACTAACCAAGAAGTCTTGCTAATGTGTCACCAAGGACACCATCCCATCAATGAAAAGGTTAGAATTAATGGCATAGACTTTGCATCCAACACCTGCGCCTAGCAAAAGGGGGAAGACTAAGGAATTCCATGAATATCCTTTATGGGGTGTGGGTGGACAAACCATGGAGATAACCATTGCATAACAAAAACAAGGCCACACATGGACCCAAATATCTCTATTTCATACAAGGCTCACATGGCCATTCTTCCCTCCTTATACCACCATTGCCACAAGGGCTAAATGCAAGGTTTCTTGGGGAAAATCACTCACCCAAGTTCATCTTTCCTCACACATGGAGGAGACTCTACACATGGAGTTGCCTCCATTTCCACACCCCCTCTTGACTTCTCTTCCCTCCCAAGGGTGAGTGAGTCCAAGAGATACAACCCAAAATCCAATTACATAAGAAAATACATTGCATGCTTGCTCTCACCATGACCAACCATGGGAAGCTAAAACACAACACGAAACAAGGCAAGCTTCCTCCATGACCAACCATGGGGAGCTAAAAACATCAACACAAAACATACACAACTTCTAAAACCATATGAGAGCAAGATTTCCTACCTCAAGTCCAATGCTATGGAAGGATTGTTGAGCCCTATTCCAAAACTCCAAGCTTTCTCCTCTAACTTTCTGGAACTCTCTAAAGATAGAGAATGGGTGAATGCCCTATCCTTTGCCAAAATTCCTCTAAAAAGGCCTCTAAAACCGACCCCAACAAACCTCATTAATTAGGCCCTTTCAAGAAAGTTGCAATTTCGTCCAAGGTTGCACATGAATTTTTAAAAGGGTCAAAAAGTCAATTTTAGGCTATTAATAAGGTGAAAATACCCCTAACCCATGGGTAGATAGAATGGGTTAACTAATAAGGCATAAAACCACTTTCTAAAGAAACTATTAACCCTCTAAATTCACTTCTAGGAATAAGATCGAGAATGGGAAATGGAAACTGCATTATAGTTCCTACGGCAAAAAGGCATGCTAAGATTTTCCTAAAACTCCTAGCATATGCTCTCACACAACACTCGACATACCTTGATAACATTTAACATTAGTGTCAAGTGACACTTTACGAAATAACATATCACACAAGGTACGTCCAATGTCACAACACATAACATTAATACACACATACATTTCAGATTACTGGTACGAATAAAAATACTTAACAACGAGGCCTCAGGTCTCTTAATAGATGGGGCCTTGGTTTAACTGGTTGCCCTACATTCGAAGTGATTTCCCTGAATGTGTTTTCCATGGTCCTTCCACCTGCAATACCTCAGTGCAGCATCAGTAATTCAAAGAAGAAACCAATACATTAAACATACATGATATAACAATAATCATTCAATTGCATATAATATTCATAATTACATTGCATAATTCAAATGAAATTCCATAGCATAATTCAAATATCATCAAGATCATCGGGTTCACAAAACATCATATAATAACATAAACCAAATCCACACACACTATGGATCCCATATGCAGAATCATCAAAATGAATAGTCTAACGAGTCAACATAGTATATCAGTAGTCGACAGAGTCCAAGTATCTCTAAAAACATAATCAAAATGATAGGCTAATATCTATAAAATAGGATCACTATGTGGGCCGAAAGTGGGCCTCACATCCACCCCCTGTAGGCATGAACATCCTCCTGGAGTTCATCGAAGAGGTGCGGATACTGGGCCCTCATCTGTGCTGAATCCTCCCATGAGGCTATGACCTCATCATAGCAATCCCACTGGACCCTAACCTAGTCCAGCGTTCTGCCTCGAAGTCCCAACGTCTGTCGAGCCAAAATGCGAATGGACGCCAGAGCCAGCTGGCCATCTGACTCCACCTGCAAGGCATCCCAATCAATAATATGAGACTCGTCATAGATATATTTCCGCAATACCGATACATGAAACACATTGTGGATACGTGACAGGCTAGGTGGCAAGGCTAGTCGATAAGCAATGGGCCCTATCCTCTCTAGGATCTCAAATAGACCAACAAAATGAGGTGCGAGCTTAGAGCCTTTTCGAAAATGGATTGGACTCTTGTGCGGTCGCACTCTCAAGAAGACTCTGTCTCCCACAAGGTAGGCTCGGTCTATCCTCTTCGCATCTGCATACTTTTTCTCTCTATCCTGAGCCTCTAAGAGACGCTGCCTAATCAGGGTGACCTACTGCTCCATATCTCGAACTAACTTAGGACCAATGGAAACTCTGTCCTTGATCCTATCCCAACTCAGTGGGGTCCTGCAAGGTCTACCATATAATGCCTGGAAAGGAGGCATTCCCAAAGATGCATGATGCCCATTATTATAGGCAAACTCCACAAGATGTAGGTACTCCTCCCACCTAGTCTGATGGTCCATAACATACATGTGGAGCATGTCCTCTAGAACCTGATTGACCCTCTTGGTCTGCCCATCTGTCTTAGGGTGATAGGCTGTACTGAAATTGAGCCTAGTGCCCAATGCTGCCTGAAGCTCTCTCCAAAAGGATGAGGTGAAAAGAGAGTCTCTATCGGAGATGATCTTATGAGGTATGCCATGAAGTCTGACAATATCTTGTAAGAACACCTGGGCTACTATGGGTGCTGTAAAGGTAGTACAAACTAGAGAAAAGTGGGCTACCTTAGTCAACCGGTCCACTATCACCATAATAGCATCATGGTGTCAGGAAGACATCGGGAGACCAACTATAAAGTCCATGGATATAACCTCCCACTTCCACACTGGAATATCATGTGGCTGTAGGAGTCCTCCAGGATGGCGGTGCTCTACCTTAACCCGCTGACACTCAAGACATCTGGCCACTATCTCAGCAATCTACAATCTCATGCCTGGCCAATGATACAGTTGTCTCAAATCTGCATGTAGCTTCTTAACCCCGGGATGTGCTGCATATGGTGCTCTGTGAGCCTCAAGTATAATGAATGCATGTAAATCTCCGGTATAAGGTACATAGATACGCTCTCAATGGCGTAGAAGCCCATCAGACTCTAAAGTATAACCAACATACTTCCCCTCCAAGGGTCTCTGGGATCGAATCATCTCATAAACCTCAGTATACCACTCATCTTCTTGAAGATGACGGAGGATCCGACCCCTCAAATCTATGCCTGCAGTCATAGAATAGATATCGTGTCGTCTCCTGCTCAAGGCATCTGCAACAGCATTCTCTTTCCCCTTGATGTAGTGGACATCAAAGTCATACTCACATAAGAACTCCATCCACCACCTCTGCCGAGCATTAAGGTTCGGCTGGGTAAATATATACTGAAGGCTCTGATGGTCTGAATGAAGCTCAAAGCGGTGACCTAAGAGGAAGTGATGCCATCGCACTAAGGCATGTACCACTGCTGCAAGCTCCAAATCATGTGTAGGGTAATTGAGCTCATGAGTCTTAAGCTTCCTAGACTCGTAAGCAATAGCTCACCCTCCCTACATAAGGACTGCCCCTAATCCATCTAATGAAGCATCTGAGCACACCACAAATTCTGCTGAAGGATCTGGCACTGCAAGAATTGGTGCACTGGTGAGTGCTCTCTTGAGCTCCTGAAAAGCCCTCTCACACTTCTCTGTCCACTCAAACTTCTTCCCCTTTCACTGAAGGGAAGTAATAGGATGTGCCACTCTGGAGAATCCCTCAACAAAATGTCTGTAATAACCAGCTAGCCCCATAAAACTCCTGACCTCAGTCACTATGGTAGGTGCTAGCCAATTCATAATAGCCTCTATCTTTGATGGGTCCACTGAGATCCCATCACCAGATATGACATGCCCCAAATACTTAACCTCTGTTCTGAAGAAGGAACACTTTGATAGGCTGCCAAACAACTGATTATCTCTCAAACACTGCAAAACTTGCCTCAAGTTGCCTTCGTGCTCCTTCTCATCCTTGGAATATATCAGGATGTCATCAAGGAACACAATTACAAACTTATCAAGGAAGGTGCGGAATACACCATTCATAAGGCTCATAAATATAGCTAGGGCATTCCTAAGACTAAAAGGTACCACGGTAAACTCATAGTGGCCGTACCTAGTGCAAAATGTGGTCTTATGAATGTCACTGTCAACTATCCTCAACTGATGGTACCCTGACTTAAGATCTATCTTGGAGAATACTTGGGCACCCTGCAACTGGTCAAATAAGTCATCAATCCTAGGAAGTGGATATCGATTCTTAACGGTAACCTTATTCAACTGTCGATAATCCATGCACAACCTAAGTGATCCATCCTTCTTCTTAATGAAGATCACTGGCGCACCCCAAGGAGAAACACTAGGACGAATGTGTCCCTTCTCTAACAACTCCTCAAGCTGAATCTTGAGCTCATTAAGCTCATTCATGGTCATCCTATAGGGAACTCTGGATATTGGTTCAGCTCCTGGCACAAGGTCTATGTGAAAGTCAACTGCTCTGCGAGGAGGCATACCAGGTAACTCTGACGGGAAAACATCTGCAAATTCCTGGAGAATGGGATGGTCCTCAAGAGAAGTCTCACTCTCATCCTCATCCCCTCTGTCACTGATAGTGATGGAAAATAACTGACACCCCTTCTGCATGCACCGCTTAAGTTGCATAGTAGATATCATGCGAAGAGATACTGGTCTCTGAACCCCTAAAATAACTGTAGCCATGCCATCATCATCTAAACACTCTATCTTCTTCTGACGGCAATCTAGCTTGGCTCTATGGGCATATAGCCAATCCATGCCAAGTACTACATCATATGATCCCAAAGGGGTAATCCTAAGGTCTATCGAAGTGGTCAACTCTCCAATCTGAATCTGACAATCTCTAACCAAGGAGATGACCGATACTCTAGAACCGGAAGCCAACTCAACTTCCCAGCTTTCTTTCTGCCTAGATGCCACTAGCCTGCAATGCTCCACTACAAAAGGAGATATAAACGAGTCGGTGGCTCCTAAGTCAAACAATATAGAAATACTAATACCTCGAATCATACCTGTTGACTCAATCACAGTGGCCTGGTGCTCAGCCTAGCAGTTATCCACCGCTGCAAAAAATCTATGGGACCTGCCTAAGTCCCCCACAGTGGGCTCTGATCTGGCTGCTCTCTATCCATTTCCCTGTGGACAATCTCTAGCAATATGTCCCATGCCCCCATAAGTGAAGCATGGTCCACGTACATGTACCTGTGTCCCTTGTGGCCTGCTGAACTATGATCCACCTCCTCTAGTAGATCCGGTAAAACCACCTCTAGAGGACTACTGAGTCCCGACAGAAGGGGTGTATGAAATCTCTGTCCTATGATCCCTCTTCTGCCCCTGATCCTGCCACTGCTTGGGCTTATTGCCCTGATGCCCCTGTGTACCTTTCTGCTTATGGTCCTGTCGATCCTGCTGCTGAGGCTACTCCTGCTGAGTCTGCTGAGGGGTTTGGAAAGACCCCAAAGAATACCTCTTATTCTTCTTCTAGTGGTTTCTCTGAAAACTAGAACCCTGTGATGCAGAATTATTGTGCTGAAACCGATCTCAAGAATCAGATGACCCCCTAACAACCTCTTCGGCTACCTTAGCCCTGTCAACTGTAAACCGTAGATCTCCAGGTGCCAACATATGTACCATACCTGCAATGTTGTGGTTCAAACCACTGATAAACCGGTTAACCTACAATTTCTCATCTCTCATGTACTCCACATAAGGGAGTAGGTCAATGAACTTGCCCTCATACTGGGCCACTGAAAGTCCCCTCTGCTGAAGGCTGTGAAACTCATCAATGCGCTTCTGCTGAAACTGCTCTGATAGGTACCTAGCCTTGAAGAGCTCTAAGAAAGTCTCCCAAGTCAATGTATTAAGGTCCAAGTGTCCCTTAAACTACTCATGATCCCACCATGAAGAGGCTCCAACTCTCAATAAGTGAATAGCAAAGCGGGCCTTGACATTGCTGTCATAGGCATGCAACCCAAAACATCTACCTAAGCTATGAAGCCATGACTCTGCCTCTATACCATCTGTGGATCCCTCAAAAGTGGGTGGGCCAAGGTGCATCAACTCTCTGATAGCATCTCCTGTGTCTCTAGCTCGTGTGCGACCCTCAACCCTAGGTGGTGGCTCTGGGCCATGTACTGACTCTGCCTGACCCTCTTCCCTTCTGGAAGGGCTCCTACTCCACTCTCTAGCCCCACCCCCTAAACCATGATCCTGCTGGTGACCAAACTGAGGTAGTCTTTCCAGAATAATACTGGCCAAGTTCTGAAAAGCTGTCAACAATTCTCGGTTGGGATCTGGTGGTGGTTCAGGAATGGGATCCTGATTCCCTTCTGGAATCTCTATCTCCTCAACCGGAATGGAGGGAGCACATCTACAGCCCCTCCCTCGTCCTCGCCCGCGTCCATGGGATTTTTGAGTAACTACTGGCATCCTACACAAGCACCAAAGTTCAATTGTTAATTGTAGTGGTTAAGGCTCCTAGTGTTGAACATCGCTCTGATACCAAAATGTGGTGCCCAAAATTTTTGGGCAAAACACAACCAAAATTTTTTTTTAAGAAGGATAAAAGTGATAATGTTAGCGTTATTCTATAGTGAGGTTAACCAATTCCCAATTATGCTCATATCGGGACCAATCTGTTTGTGATGGTAAAATTACCAACTTATGATACTATTGAATATGAAATTAAATTCACATTTTCCTCAATATCCAATTTCAAAAATATAATACTAATTCAATCTATAATTACGTCATACCCATTTAATCAATGTACTTTTTAGCCAATTAAAGAATTTAAAGGTAACATTAGTTAATGATTATAATTAAATATTTCATATATTATTAATTAATAATTATAATATAATAATTAATTAATATAGTTATTAATCAATTATTAAATTATAATATATTAACTAATAATATGTGCATACTATTTAGATAATAAAATTGCTTTACATAAAATCTATCTATTGTTATTAACAACACATTAATCTTCAAGATAACATAATTAATTAAAATCCTAAACTAACTTAACAATCTGCTAATCTACAAAATATCCTACTAAATAATCTTATCTACTAACCTGCTCAAACCTCCTATCAAAACAACCTACTAAATATCCTACACATACTACCTACCCTATCTCCCTTATTAACTCCCATCTCCCCTTTCTATTCTCCCCTCATCCACGTGCCAAGAGGAGTCTACATCCCATGAAGGCTATGAGAGCGCATATCTAAGGAGGATGAGGTGTGCTTTGGGAGGAGGATTACAATAATGAGCAGGGTTTAGAGAGCCTACCTACCCCATGCTAAGTTCAAAAACAAAGGAAATTTTATTACAAGTTTTCAACTTCCTCCAAAAGCTGCGTGAGTTTGAAGACAAGATATGTTTTTAAAACTAACCAAGAAGTCTTGCTGATGTGTCACCAAGGACACCATCCCATCAATGAAAAGGTTGGAATTAATGGCATAGACTTTGCATCCAACACCTGCGCCTAGCAAAAGGGGGAAGACTAAGGAATTCCATGAATATCCTTTATGGGGTGTGGGTGGACAAACCATGGAGATAACCATTGCATAACAAAAACAAGGCCACACATGGACCCAAATATCTCTATTTCATACAAGGCTCACATGGCCATTCTTCCCTCCTTATACCCCCATTGCCACAAGGGCTAAATGCAAGGTTTCTTGGGGAAAATCACTCACCCAAGTTCATCTTTCCTCACACAGGGAGGAGACTCTACACATGGAGTTGCCTCCATTTCCACACCCCCTCTTGACTTCTCTTCCCTCCCAAGGGTGAGTGAGTCCAAGAGATACAACCCAAAATCCAATTACATAAGAAAATACATTGCATGCTTGCTCTCACCATGACCAACCATGGGAAGCTAAAACACAACATGAAACAAGGCAAGCTTCCTACATGACCAACCATGGGGAGCTAAAAACATCAACACAAAACATACACAACTTCTAAAACCATATGAGAGCAAGATTTCCTACCTCAAGTCCAATGCTATGGAAGGATTGTTGAGCCCTATTCCAAAACTCCAAGCTTTCTCCTCTAACTTCCTGGAACTCTCTAAAGATAGAGAATGGGTGAATGCCCTATCCTTTGCCAAAATTCCTCTAAAAAGGCCTCTAAAACCTACCCCAACAAACCTCATTAATTAGGCCCTTTCAAGCAAGTTGTAATTTCGTCCAAGGTTGCACATGAATTTTTAAAAGGGTCAAAAAGTCAATTTTAGGCTATTAATAAGGTGAAAATACCCCTAACCCATGGGTAGATAGAATGGGTTAACTAATAAGGCATAAAACCACTTTCTAAAGCCACTATTAACCCTCTAAATTCACTTCTAGGAATAAGATCGAGAATGGGAAATGGAAACTGCATTATAGTGCCTATGGCAAAAAGGCGTGCTAAGATTTTCCTAAAACTCCTAGCATATGCTCTCACACAACACTCGACATACCTTGATAACATTTAACATTAGTGTCAAGTGACACTTTACGAAATAACATTTCACACAAGGTACGTCCAATGTCACAACACATAACATTAATACACACATACATTTCAGATTACTGTTACGAATAAAAATACTTAACAACGAGGCCTCAGGTCTCTTAATAGACGGGGCCTTGGTTTAACTGGTTTCCCTACGTTCAAAGTGATTTCCTCGAATGTGTTTTCCATGGTCCTTCCACCTGCAATACCTCAGTGCAGCATCAGTAATTCAAAGAAGAAACCAATACATTAAACATACATGATATAACAATAATCATTCAATTGCATATAATATTCATAATTACATTGCATAATTCAAATGAAATTCCATAGCATAATTCAAATATCATCAAGATCATCGGGTTCACAAAACATCATATAATAACATAAACCAAATCCACACACACTATGGATCCCATATGCAGAATCATCAAAATGAATAGTCTAGCGAGTCAACGTAGTATATCAGTAGTCGACAGAGTCCAAGTATCTCTAAAAACATAATCAAAATGATAGGCTAATATCTATAAAACAAGATCACTATGTGGGCCGAAAGTGGGTCTCACATTTAAATTGTCCTACAAAATTAAGTTGTACATACATACATACATGTCATCCTTTAATAATTTAACAAATAATTAAATGGCAATGAAAATAAATGGAAGTATCTATACACATACCTGGACAACCATCAAACCAAATCCAATGTTGTGAATCATTTATCCCATGATTCACAATATCTTCCAAAAACATTGCAAAACAATGAGCCACATAGCTCCTATCATGAACCTTATCATCACTGATATAGAAATGAACCTCCTTGATGATAATGCATTTATTTGAATTGGGACTTTATACCTCATCCAAATCATATTGTGCATGTCTATAGGTCACTTGGACAAATATTGCAACCTGATAAGAATGACAATATTGAGCTTGAAGCTCTTTTTGAGGGGAAAATGGATAGTTCTCAAAGAAATATACAATTGAAAGAATACAACTAGTTGGAAAACAATCTTTGGAAGCATGAATCTATTTAGCTTGTCATCATGCACCATGACAATGCTTGATATGTGGATAAATTAGAGTACGAAATCTGGTCATAAACTCAAGGTAGGGCAATTCACTCTCCTTCAATACAATTTTTTTGGATTCATCTCTGCTCTTTCTTCGATATGTCTCATATTCAAATATTTTCCACAAAACTAGTGTTGAAACATTAATATTCTCAATTTACAATGGAAATTTATGCAAATATCCACAATCACTGCATGCATTCTTTATACACTGTACTTTGAACTCATCTGAATCTTCTAATTTATCACATAAAATAGACTTCACAAATTGTGTCATACTTCCAGAGATGACCATATTTGAACCTAGAACTGTCATAACTTTTTTATATAATTGCAAGTATAGATGAAACTCAAGATGCTTTTGACAACAACAAGTTTCATAAACCTTATTTATGCGTACAAAGAAAGGGTGCAACCTCTCAAACAATCTTTGACTTATTGTCACATTTGAAAATTCTTTCTTGAATGGTTCAAATAATTCACCTTGTGTTGTATCCATAAAATGTTTTGGATGTGCATTTTTCATACCAATCTCTTCATCTTTCATCTGTATTGTATCCCTTATATTAGAAGAAACATGAGAGTGAGCGGTCCAATATTCAATGACCTATTTTTTTGCATGTTCAGACATTCTCTCTTTTCGAGGAAGCCTACAAATATTTACCCAATTTTTTTCAATGTTTTCATCTAACGTATTTCTCTTCCTGAAATATCTTTGAATAGTTCTTCTAGATACATTCAGTAAATCAAAAATTTCATCCACTTGTTTCCTCTATGTCAACCTCCTACTAGATAAAGCAGTCATAATTGCTCTATGTGCAACACTTAAATCAGCTCCTCGACTTGAGTTATTAATGTTGTTCAATGCATCTTGCAAATTTTGAACTATTATTCGATTTACATTGTCTCCTGAGTTTTTCTTATTGTAAACACCCAACAACTCCAAAACAAGAGTCATTTCTTTTTTCCTGAATAACCTAACAAATAATTGAGCTCTTGCAACCATACTTTTATTTTCAAAATATTCATCCCAAAGTTTTTTACAATGAGCTTTAATTGTACTTTTAGATAAAATTTCACTAAAAAATGAATCCTCATTCATCTCCATCAAATTGCCCATACCAAAAGATATATTTTCACCTCTAAAACTACCAATCGGTTTCCCTACTTGAATCGCATCTTCTTGAATATCAATACGTTCTTCCTAAACTTCAGCAGGTTGATCTTGATTATGTTTTGTGTGATATTTTTTGTCATCCTTTGTTCGATCATATTTTCTTAATCTATTCCTTTTATTACCCATTGCAAAAACTGTTCAAATTGAAAAATATAAAAAAATCACTTAACTGGAAAAACTCACACATTTCTATAAAATATTACGCTCATAAGAAACCAAAATATATGCATATTTATCATTCACAAAATCACAACAATGTAATTTTGCAAAATTTCTCAAGGACAATGAGAAAAAATATAATCACTCCAAAATCATCAACCTATCTTGGAAACACAATGAAGACAATATTTTCCAAAGAATAATTGCAAAAAAAGTTTTCAAACGCTACCTTAAACCACTAGTCAACAAAAACCATACAAAGAACAATCCAACAATCCAAAAATTTCCCAAAGCTTTCACAATCCTCTAATTCAATCTTAGAGCCAAAATCCTCTTAATAAAGAAAACCAAATAAGGGTTTCAATGCATGCAACACCATAAACAAGTAAACTACCCTGTGAAAAATAGAAAAGAATCACTTAACTTGAAAACACTAAATCAAAACTTGACATGCAATATTCAAATATAAAATAAAAATCATTAATAAATTTCAAAAAACTATTAAAAATCAATTAATTCAAGATAAAAACCACTGAACTCTTACAAATAAAATTAAAATAATTTATAAATTTTAAAAAACTATTAAAAATCTATAAAAAAACTAATTTTATTTAAAAAGTTGGCCGCATTGTGAAAATTTGGATTTAAGGGGCATGGCCATGCATGGGACCATGTTTGGTCACCTAATATGTCTGGCCAGACTGGACCTATGTGGAATCCTATTTGGCAGCCAAGTAAGGAAAAAAGGGTGGCTCTCATAAGTTCTCACTTTTGGACCTAAATTTTCTGTCAAAATTTACCTTTCTATAAAATCTAAAAATACCATTTTGTAGAGCTCAGAGTCAAGATTATGGTCATGTAGTTTTTATCATGTTTTGATTTCATATAATATATTGTAAGTTGAAAATACTTCAAGTGGGTATTTTAACATTTAAGAACACGCTCATTCGAAAAATATTAAAAATAACAAATCATGTCAAAAAAATTAAAACTTTATATTTAACACTAGATGAGAGAGTCATCTTCAAGAATATATTTTTTTAATGGTGTAGATTTAATAGGGAAAATTTGACGCGAACAAAAAACTGTTGATTTCGGGTAACACCGACTTTGGATAGTTATAATAGACAAAATATATACCGAAATCCAATCTTTGTTTTTTTATGCACTAGCTATACATGTCATCTATAACATATTATAGAATTAGAGGAAAAAAATAATATTTGCATATAGTTTTTTACATGAACTAGACCCTAGATTTTCAGCATATTTCAACAATTAAAAAATGGACTTCAAAAATTAAGAAACTATGTCAATTTTTGTTCAATTTTTTTTAAAAAAATTACAAGTGTAATCTTCGTCAAATTTTACACATTTCATTAGTTTACATCATCTTCAAATTCTAAACACAAATGCCACTTTTATGTCGTCAAAGTTGAAAATTTTGAATGTTGTCGTCCTTTTCCTTTATAAAAGTGACACAGGTTTGTACTTTTACCTAGAAATTGTTGTTATCAAAATCATAATAATTATGTTTAGTCTTTGAAATAGCTATAGTATATTTTATTCACATGTCAAGGATATTTTATTGAAATTTCAAGCATACATTCGTATGTCTTTAACACTACGAAGAGGATCTAAATCACCAAATAGAATCATTGAATGACCAATTCTCTCAATCTCATATCAATCCTTTTAAATAATATAGGATCAATCAAAGAAAATAAATTCAAATGGACACAAGTTCAATTATGTTTGCACCACTTTTCAACACCTTTATTCCTCCAATGAAAAAGAATTTCAATCTGACATTGTTTTATATATAAGGCAACAAATTTTGCTATGAACAAAATTATGGGTCCACACATAACTAACGAATGATGCAATACTAGAAATACAACAGACCAAACCTTCAATGAAGATACACCAACTCAAAGAAGTCAACTTATTCAACCAAATATAACATGTTATCCAAATTTAGAAGATCAGTTTAACAAATAGAATGCCCTACAATAGCCAGAATTATTTTTATATTGAAAGTTTAAAATTTGCATCATCATAAACATTACATGAATAGGCAAGTTTCTAACATCATCTTCACTCAAATTATATGATAACAATTTACAGAAATCCAATAACCTAAATCTAAAAAATATCCAACCAAAACTAGTTTTCATATAATTCCATCAATCATACAAAGAGTACAAAGTTTACCAAATAAATCTCGCAGAGAAGTGGACCTAAAATACTGTAGTTCACTTACTTAGAAAATAAGGTACATACATTTAACATATTTCTTCAACATTTGAGCTTATGGTAGATCTTATGTAGAAGATGGTCTGACATAAAGATATGTTTGTCATTAATGTCAATCGACAAGAGAATAAGAGCTGAAAAAATTTCTTTCAAATGTATGCTTTAATATCAATAGGTGATAAGTGTAGAAGAAAATCATCCTATTTGGGATAAAAAGATCTAGGTGTCATTTATTTTGTATGAATTATATCACATTACAAGCACATGCTAATTTTAAGAGACTGTGAGCTGACATTTCAGTTGTAATTGCGAGAAAAAAATAACTATTACAATACAACATATATTGTAAATCTTAAAATGGTCATATATTCTAATTGTAAATTGGGAAATTCTCAAGGACGACCCAAAAAAAATTTGTACATCATAGAATAAAGGAAACATAATTAGTTCAATGTACAATATATGTGTGTGATATATGATAATATCTTTGCATTATAGCTATATATGTGATCCAGTGAACCTGAAAGGTAATATATATACATCAGACAAAAACATTCGCATAAAAGTGCTATGTAGCTATCTAATTTTAGAAATAATACAAAGATCTTTTTCCCTAACCCTTCTGAAAATCTAACATGTAATAAAAAATAAATTTAGGCATCTAATGTGATACGGTGATGAACTTATGAAGAAGTTAAGAAAAATTCATGTTCATCTGTGCATTTCATTTGATTAACTGTTACCAACCAAAACATGTAACATTGAATGCAATTAAATGCATATTGAACAACTATCAGGTGTACAAATAAAAAATGCAAAAACATTGATGAGAATTATAAATTGATATGCAACAAATATGTGTTCTGAAACATTTAACATATACTCAAGACAATAAATGGTAGTTTTGACTTTTTGACATCTCATGAAATTTATGCACCTCTCTTCCTTTCTACTGCTCCTATACCCACACAACTACTATGACACTTGCCCTACTTCAATATATTGTTTCATCAAGAAGCATTCTTACAAGATGATGAATTCAAAAACTTCTTGTTATGGCATAAGAAACAACAAGTTGCTTCTACTATGTAGATAATATAGGAAGGCCAAGTGCCAGAAGAAGCCATTCAAGCTTTGAAGGATTATGATCCTAATCATAGTTTTTCTTCAGCCTGTGAATTCAAAGATTTTTTAATTATGATAAAGTTGAATATTCACACATGTACCTTATATTTAACATTCAAATATACATATAAACTTAAAGTACATAATAACAAAATTTATGATACCCATGATCTCTATAATTGTGTTTGTTAATTTCTTTGATGACTGTTATATTCTTCCATTGCTCTGATTACATCAAGCATTTCTTACTCCTGTGGTATGATAATATTGTCATTTCTTATTGTCGAGTATTAATAATTTTGATTTATTTAGAAATCCTTCCTATGTCTTCATATACAGTTGTTAATAAATCTCTGATTGCAATCAATTTGTATATATATCCTTCCTCATATGCTTCTTTTCTTCTAATACTTTTAAGATGAAATTCATAATTTTTCTTCATCATTTGTATATCAAGAGCATCTTGAGCATTGACTACATCAATATTGCAGCCCATATCTATAAAAATATTTTCCATATGAGTAATGCTCATATTGACTATTTCAATTAGATTTTGTACTTCTTCAAATTACATCTGTGCTCATATCTATTTTGAATTGAAAAATTCACTTCTGTAGAGGTGTGTCAGTGGATTTGACAATTCTTACATTCAAAGCTTCTTCACTATCCACATCCATTAATATTTGCAATAGATTTTCTTATCTACTATATATTATTTTATGTTCTTCAAGAAATTGCAAATCTCTATAGATTATATCTTTTAAATCAATATATATTTTGTAAAAAATGCCTACTTGAGATGCACACCTCTTGAATTGAGATATTGTGCCCATTCTCATGAGGGTTGTGCCATCTGTCTGTCTTCATGTATCTGCTTGATAATTTGTTCACTCGAATGAAGTGATGGATCAAAAATATCTTCTGTCTCACTTGACGTTTGACAAGAGATATGACCTAAAATTTTCTAGATATAATTAGATAGATGTTTGATAGTAGATTTAAGTATGTTCTTTTCATCTTTCAATTTCTCCAACGTCTCTCTTACCTCTTGATGTGTAAATTCCCACATATGAACTATACGATCATGGAAAGCAAGTCCTATGTCAATTTGATTTACATTAAAATATGTTGCATTTAGATCAGAAAAATTACTATCTTGTTTTGCTTCTGCAACTTCTATTATGACATGCCCTATTTCTTGATGTTTTTGAAGAGCAACTAATTTGCCTCTTTCATTTTTTTCTTTGAACTGGTAGTTTCACTTATGATTTGAGAAACTAAATCTTGAGTAGGAATTCTATCATCTTTTCTTTTTATTTTTTGTTGTATTGTTTCTTCTAACCATGAAGGAGTGCCTAGAATGTGTGAGGCAGAGGCTAAACTTTTAATATCAAATAATTTCCTGACTATTGAAGGTCTTTGTATTTCTTCACCTAAACTTTGATATTTTTGTACTATATTTCAAATACATGTTACACTAGGCTAAATTAAATCTATTATTTGATTTAGTGGTTCTTCTTCAACAGATTGCATTATTGCATTATGTTGTGAAACATCTATTTCATCTTCTTTTTCTATTTTTTTTGCTTCCTTTACACTGTCTATATTAATTAGTGCAAGTGAACCACTTCCACAAGTGTTGGTTATAGCTTTGTATTTATCCGGTGGTTGATCATCCCCTCTTGTAATTTGTTGAATGGACTAAACTATTGTCATAATTGTTGGTAAAGGTACAAGAACTGAAGCTGTTGTTTGAGCTTCTGTTGTTGATTATCCTTCTGTGCTTGATGTGACATTTGTTTTTTACTTGTACTGAATCCATTTTTTTGTTTTTTCCAATATCTATTCCATTCTCTCTTCAAGATTGTCTAATTCAGATTCTTCAAATTGTATAGGTTCCAAAGGTGTCCCTTTTATTTTTTTCAAATAAGGATTGGAAAACAATTTAGATTGATCATCATATAATCCTTTGATATCTATATCAATATTATATAGTTGAATCTGCTCAACTGTGAGTTGGGACCATGATCTTTCTCTCATTTCAAATTCAATTTTACAATTAGCCCATAAATCTTCTAATGAAGGAATGTGATTAAAACTAGGGCCTAGTTGCAGGTTTTGTTTTATATAATTTGAAGGGTCAAAATGATGCCTAATAACATTATATTCATCAAATTTATATCTTTTTTTAGATGATTTGATGAGATTCATTACATAAGAGATAGAAAAGCATGTATAAGCTCCTATCAAAATTAGAAAATGAATACCTGCTTTATGCCATTCACTTCATCTGTTGTTGACCTCGATGATTTGTTTGTATAACTCTATCAAAGCCATTTTATCATCTGAATATTTAGGTAATTTGTATGGAAACCCATTGAAAGCTCCAATCCTAATATATGTAATTATAGGATATTGTTTATAATAGCTACCAAATTGTATTATTTTTTGTGCAGCTAAATCTGATAATTTGCATTTTGGACAACCCTGAATTTCACGGCATAACTTCATTGAAAAAAAATCACTAACCCTTTTGAAATTTCCATAGCTATTTTCGAGTTGTATCCAAGGATAGAAATCATAAACTTGAATATTTTCATCATATTCAACAACATTAGGTAGGTCGTACCCTATATGTTGACATGCTAGGGCATAGATGAGGTAAGATGACATTGCAAATTTGTATAAATTCTTTGCTGAGATAAGCATTTCAGTAAGTCTATCACTTATGAGTTGTGCCCATTCAATATAAATATTTTTTGGAGCTATAGATTGCACAAGAAAATGCCACCATTCTTCAAAATTTAGGGCTTGTTCACTTCCTCTGATTCTATGCAGAAGTACTAGTATGTTAACAATCTATTTTTTTTTATTTGTTCTGTATAGGGTTTTCGGTAACTTTGAACTAGTTGCTCTAATGCTATCGAACCATTTATTTGAAATTAAAGCTCACCATCGTAACCTTTTCAAGTTAAAATTTGAAGCTGCTAGAGAGAAATTCCATTGTGAATACTGTTCTCTTGAAGGTAAAACAAAGAACTTCTATATTGACTCTTTGTTTAAACTAATGTCTACTTCATTGTTTTGTTTCTCTATTTCTCTAGTATGTGGATCAAATTTTTGGATGCATTCCATAATAATTTCTGGAACCTAAATAGTGGTTGGAAATCCTGTAGCTTGTATTAATCTACTACCAATTAGATTTTCTATAATGGGATGTACTGGTTCTGATTTGATCCTTCTGTGTAGATCATCTAAATTGTAAAAATATAGGTTTGTATCTGTGATTTCTTTCCATGCATTTTCTATTCCATCAAGATGATCATAACTATTTATTTTGCTAGCCATTCTATAAAGGGTTATAGGTTGGTAGCCATTTTCTCTTCAAGATATACACAGTTTAAACAATGAAATGATACATATGGATGTTTATTAATTTTAAGTTATAATTTAATAGAATGTATAAAAGATATACATGGTAAAAGGAATTAATATTCTTATTTTTTCAAGAAATATTCTGTTCACTTGTAGATATGATCAATATATATATTCAATATATGAAATATTAGTAAAGATGGTGCATAGAATGGTGTATGGCTTTAACTTCTTTTTTTTTTTATTAGTGTATTTTTGGAAGTACTGTCAAAACAATAAGTTTTTTTAGAATCGTTAATCGATATATTTGTCATGTCCACTAACAATTCTTCCTGAGACAAATAAATTTTTAAAAAAATCAGATTTAGAAGTCAGTTACAAATAAATCCAAAAATTGAAAGCATTGTATTCATTTTAAAAATTGAGTCATCTACATAATAATTCTTGGATTTAGTTGTTAATGACTTCTAAATCTGAATTTCCTACTAACTAGAACCCTGCTGAAGAAAAAATAAATTATTAAGCGACAGCAGAGTATTCTCTTAATCGTAGAAACATTAAATAGACTTTTATTTCTTCTCGCGACTTCACACCAACCACACAATCTAAATCTGACACTGCTCATTTTTTGAAGCAAACCCTTTCAAAAATACAATGGGTTAATAAAGATGATGTCATCAAACTACTATGGAGATTGACTGACTACTATTCGATTAAGATTGTCTGGTTGAAAATTGATCTCACATATCTTTAATTTTTGTAAGGTTTGGTTTCAAAAAATCATCACCATCAGATTTACATCCTATGGCGGGCAACAAGTCACCAAAAGAAATTAAAGATTACTAAGAGTTGCAATGATTTAGAGAATACTTAGCAGTCGCTAAATCTCAAAATGACACACCTTGTGTAAACTCAACAAAAACTTGAAAAGTAAAAACTTGTTTTGCGAGAAAGAAACTCCTATCAGTCACTAAGTATCTCAATAAAAAGTAAAGATAAAGAGACCTAAGAAAAACTATTAGATTAAGATCTAATAGTAGTCGCAAAGTCTCACAATTAAATCAAGTATTGAAAAATCTTACAATGACTACGAGATAGACTATAGTCACTCAGTCTTAACATTTAAAAAAAATTGTATCAAGACAATTAAAGGATGCCATTTAATTAAAATCTAACAATAGTCAGTAAATAGTTATAAAAACTCATAACAAGCTATAAAATTCAGCAACTGTCTTCTCTTTGTATACTCAATAAGTCTCTCAAATCAAAACTACTTGATTAGTGTCTAGATAAAATCATGAAAACCTCAAATATTGACCAACTTTTGTTCAAACCTCAATCGTTAAGTCACAAAATAAGTTTTAACTGCTAAATTTTTCACTTATTATAAGATACTTTCTTTATTCACCAGATCACTATACAAAATAAAAATATGCCAACTCTTTCAGTGACTACTACAATCTATATAATCGCTTGACAACCAAAAATAAAATAAAAATCATAATTTCAAGTAGATAATTTACTCAAATATATTTTCAATTATAATATTTTTAAAAAAAATCATATGTAAAATTACAATAGAAAATTAAAGTATTCTTTCTTTTCAACAAATTTAAATGTAACAATAAAAAAATATAAACCACATTTTAAACATATAACTCAAAGAATAAAAGCAAGTTAACATTTTTCTATAAATAGATAAATTAAAACATATTTTAGAATATTAGAAAAAATATATTCGCTATTCAATTACCTATATTTCATTGAAAACATTGGATAGCATTTCCACATTTGTAAAACTATTTTGATTCTATATAAAAAATCATTATCCTCAAATGTATTTCCTTTACAAAATTATTTATGCAAAACAAAATGTAAACCAGATAATAAAACAAGAACGTAGTTTACTGCAAATACGAACAACCAGCCATATAAAATTGAAAATATTTTCTTCTTCTTATCTTAGTTTCCAAAAGTATATGCTTTTGCGTACATAAATTAAACATACAAAAAATAGATAAAAATGACAAAAATTAATGTTATATTTTTTTAAGTTTAATAAAATATAAATATTATAGTAATTACCTTAGTTTTTTATCACCTTGCGAAATGTTCAACTATCTTTCGTCTTTGTCGACAAAAACTACGATGGCATTTAGGATAGATAATTGGCATCCTAATTGAAGTTGATTTGTTGTAGAAGCTTGATTATTCCAATGTTTTCTTTTAATTTGTACATAGATAGAACGTTCATGTTGTGGAAAGACAACTGGAAATATTGATGTGGCTTCAATTTGTTTATATTGCTTGATTTGTTTACATAGATTTACTCGTTGATTTTCAATATCTTTTTTCTAAACCTCTTTCTCTGTTGACATTGGCCATCATAGAAATGGTAAAATACCTATCTTTTCAATGTCTTATTTATTTACAAAACACTTACTATAGTCAAAACCTTGACTAGGTTGTGCGTATTCTAGCAAGAAATTAAGTCTTTTAATCAAATCTTTAGGAAAAAGAGAGATCATGACAAAATGAATAGTCTAAACATTTTCTCCTATTTCTAAACCCCAAGCCATTAACATAGTGGAAATATTAGCATTTACCTTCCATTGATGAGTAGCATTGTGAAATTCTTCACCTAATGTCCATTCAAATGCTTACACAATAGAGTTAGTATTGCAGAGTAATAAATTTTTTAAATATGTATGTTCAACTCTCCCAAAGAAAGCTATTTGTTGTTTTCTTGTTTGAAAAGTAAATGTAGCTTCCATCGCTAATAGTTTAGTTATAGTAATCTATATTATCTATAGTAATGATCTTTGCAATGAATTGATTTTGTTGTTCATCCTTTTATAGAAACATTATGTTTAACAAATATATGCCTTTTTATAAGATTTAGAAGATTATTAATTAACGAAATCTTTGCTAGATTTTCTACCGAAGTGCTTTAATTGTTTCGACTATTCTGAGTTAATTTCATTTCTTATATTGATTTCATGTTAAGTGAAATCTGAGACAATTAAGTTATGTCATATGTAAAACACTTAATGATTTAATATCAGATGTGACATGTTGTAAAATTCCAAAAACAATTTAATATCATTTTAAAATAAAATCTTTATTAGATTTGTTATGGATGTACATTAAATGTTGTCACTATTGTCAGTTAATTTGATGTATAATATCGATGTCATCAAATGTAAATTCTGACATAGATAACTTATGTCATATCTCATAAAGTTTATTATTTAGAAAGATAATCATAAAAATTTAATATTATTTTAATTTTTCAATTTTGTTTGATTTTAAATGGTTTTTCTTGGCATATCATATTTCAATGTTAATGACTACTAAATCTGAAATAATTATTTTCACTTTTGTGAAGCAACTGCAAAGCTATGAATTAACTCGTTAGCAACCAGAGTTAGGTTCATGCTTTAAGAGATACGCATTGCTTATTTCTTTGTTTCTATCTATTTTACATTTTGCAGGGTTGCTGAATTCATCACAAGTGGTACTTCCTTCCGTTTTACATTCTACAATGTTGAGGAATTTGTCAGAAGTGAGAGAAGTACGAGGCAGTGGCAGTTTGAGTAGGTTTTGATGAGTTGCCCATTTACCAATGTGGCATTATATTATTATATTTTGTAGGAACCTCGTGAGATGACAAGGACAAAGTTGGCAATGTGGTTCTCGGTTGCCTATGTTGTTGATGACCATAGTGGTGAAGGACAACTTTAGAGATCTGTCGATGAGTGTAGTTGGTAGGTCAGCACATGCATCTAGTCTCTAAGGTTTCTACAGGACTAACACTTTGCAAAGAATCAATGGTTGTCATGTGTTCACAAGGAATCTTTTTAGATCTAATGATCATGTGACCACCATCGATCTTACTTTATTACCAGGCACTTGAAAAAGGGTGGGTCCACTGCAAAACATCTATCAAAATTGATGAAACTATTATCCTCCCTATCCCATGTCATGTTGAGGCTCCACAATTGGACTGGCATATCCTGACCATCCTTTTGTTTTAACAAATCCATCTCCTTCTCAAAATAACTTTCACCTTTAAACAAGAACATATACATCATGAAAGAATACTAGTAGAATAGCTTGTCAACTTTGCTCTTCTAGATTCCTATCAATCCATTAGAAATCAAATCAGCAATGAAAGGGGAAAAGTCAAATGTAACTAATAGGTATAGGTGTAGAATTTGGATCATCATGTACATTAAATGTACTAGCATTCTCTCTTCAACATCTTCTCCAAAGATTTGACATAGTGACCAATATGCACCCCTTGCTCTCGAGTTAAAATATTCTATTTTAAAGGGCTCCTGTGTACTTGGTCCCATTATAATCATTCCCCTAATTTTATCACATAACTCCTTCAAGGTGCCACTCCTAAGGTAAAAAAACCAGAAATTGTAACATTTCCACTATGTGAAGCGACTACAAAGCTATGAATTAACTCTCTAGCAATCAGAGTTAGGTTCATAGTTTACGAGATACTCGTTGCTTATTTCTTCATTTCTATCTATTTTACATTCTGCAGGGTTGACAAATTTGTCACAAGTGGTACTTCCTTCCATTTTACATTCTATAGCACTGATGAATTCATTAGAAGTGAGAGAAGTACAAGGTAGTGGCAGTTCAAGTAGGTTTTGATGAGTCACCCATTTACCGATGTGGCATTATATTATTATATTTTGCAGGAACCTAGCGGGATGACAAGGATAGATTTGGCAATGTGGCAAGTCATCGCCTGTGCAGTTGATGAACATAGCGGTGAAGGACAACTTTAGAGATCTACTGATGAGTGTAGTTGACATGTTAGTGCATGCATCTAGTCTCTAAGGTTTTTGCAGGACTAACACTCTTTAAAGAATCAACGGTTGTCGTGTGTTCGCAATGAATCTTTTTATATTTAACGACCATGTGACCATTGTCGATCTTACTTTATTACCAGACGCTTGTAAAGGGTGGATCCACCACTAGATGTGAACAAGTGTTCATTCCCAATTGCCTATTGTATTTGATGATGTGGCAACTGTCATAGGGATTGGCTCTAATTAGGAAAAAATAGCATGTTCGCTTGCCAAATATTGTGACGTGGATGCTTCTAGTTTCTTTTAAATTTTTTATGCTATATGTATAAGAGGTAAGGTGTTGATTTATTCTAGATTTTTAATTAAATTTAATAAAATTCTTGTAAAATTTAGGTGAGGAAGTTTGGGTTAATTTTTAGAGTAGAAATAAAACATGTTTTTTAATGACTAAATTTTATTATTTATTTATAACTTTTTTTTGGATGTGTACAAATTTATAAATATAAATTGATGTCCGCATTTCTACAAAAAATGATTATGATCATTAAATTTTCCTAAGTCCTTAATACTTCACTCCCTCATATTTCAACATCACATGTAAGCTTTGAATCTTATCTTGAACCAATGGTTGTTGCAAGACCGCAATGAATCCTTTTCGCCCTTCCAATCACATGCCAATCATTGATCTTGTTGACAGGTCACCGCATGCACTTAGTCTCTAAAGTTTTTGCATGACTAACACTGCATAAAATCAACAATTGTTGTGTGTTCACAAGATATATGTTTATACTTTTTGATCATGCGACAACCGTCGATCTTACTATTTAATTCAAAGACTAAAATAAAAAATATGAACTGTCATCTCAAAACAATAAAGGTACTCAGTACAATGTCAGATTTAGTAGTTATTGGCATACAAATCCAATGATCGATTCAGAAGACTATTAATTAACAAAATCTTTCTTACATTTTTTTATGTATGTGCATTAAATGTTCTAACTATTCTCATCTAATTTTATATATAATATCAATCTCCTCTAATGAAAAATCTGCCACACTTAATTTCTATGATATATCGTATACTTATTAATTTAGTAACATAATTATAAGATTTAAATTTAACTAGAACTTTTCAATTGTGTTTTAATTTAAATATAGATATAGAATGTTTTTTTTTTAATAACTATTGAAATGTTACATCATTTTTCAACTTTATATTATTGCAAATATTATAGAAAATACTTTTACCTGATATATCATATTTACATGTTAATGACTTCAAAATCCATTATTAAATAGTATCAGATTAAGTAATTAGTACCTTCGAAACCCGCTTTCATTTACTAGTCAGCAACATAAATCCATGACGATTAAAGACAAATTTAAAGATCTTGAGATTCTTATAGCCACCAAAAATCAAAATACTCTTGCGGTTACAGTAAAAAATTGGAGAACACGAGATAACCTTGGTCTCCAAATCTCCAAATTCAATCAATTAAGTACCAAACATCTACAAAATGAAAAAATGCCTAACTCTCGCATTCTCCCAAATTATTGTCGGTTAGAATTTTTTTTTCGAGATTGACCGACTCTTGTTGGATTAATATCGGGTGATTGAAATTAAAATAGACTATTATCGCTGACTCTCAATAGAAAGTACATCAAAATGTATTAAAAATTGCTGCAATTAAAATAATACTTTATAATCGCTACATCTCCACATTACCAAGGTCAGAAAATCTCCATGGAATTTAGAAAAGTCAATAAAGTTTTGGCGATTAAGATAGTCTTTATAGTCACTAAGTATGTCAATAAAAAGTTAAGATAAAAATAACTAAGGAGTACTATTAAATTAAGATCTAACGAGACTTGAGAATCTCATATTTATATTACTAAATGAAAAATCATTCACCGATAAGGGGAAAATTTCAATCACTGACCTTCAACAAAAAAAACATAGACTATGGTCAATTTGCATAAAAGAAAATATCAACAAACTTAAAGGAGGCCTTAGATTAAGATGTAATGATACTAACTGAATCATTCAAAAAATTTATAAGAAGCCAAAGTATACAATCATGAAAATAAATTTGACCACTTCATCTTCAAAACCATCCATCAGTATCACTTAATTGGCAAATGCATTAAGGGTTCACTAAGTAGTATAATTTTAGAGTTTTTATAAGATATTACAATTGTTAAAAAATGTTTACGAACAAAATTAATTATTATGTAACATAAATATATTACATATCACTTAATCAATATCCACTTAACAAGGCTCATGATAAAGATAGAAGAAACATAAAATTTCAACCCAAACATCAAACATTGAATGCTAAAAAAAGCTAGAATCAGATTTTAATTACAACAAAATAACCTAGAATATGACTAGAAAATAACCTATACTACATTTCAAACCCATAAAATCAAATTCAAATAAGCATTAAATTAAATTTCTTACTCATATGATAAAAAAGTAATACAATTGTATCTAGAAAAAGAAGGAAACAAAAAAATATACAAAATGTTAAACAACATAATATCTATTTGAAGTAACAATTACATACTGAGTTGCAATTACTAGTTTTATTACCATCACAATCAGTGAGCTCTCAGATTAAGGCCGAAGGTGTCTCTTTACTCGGAATGGATGAGCTGTCAAAATATATTTATGTCTATCTTTTCTATATGATGACAAGATGATTGAACAAATTATTAGAGGCAGTTAAACTTCTTAGAAAATGTATCGAGGGGGGAGATTATGGAGAATTTTGTAGAGAAAATTATGAATGTTAATGTTCACACTATGTATCAAAAAGATTTTAAAATTGTAGATTTTCAAGAGAATAACAAGGAATGTATTTGTTTCACATATTTTGAATATGTTTCTAGTTTGTTATTATTAATTTCTTGTATGTCAAATTGATAATCTTTTTGTATACTTGTCTGATCTATTAGTTTTTGGATCAACTGAAACATGTATATGGTGACCACATTCATACCCTGATATCTTGGTTAGAAAGTGTTAAGATTACCCTTTTCCTCGTATGTGGAGATACATTCCCCTTTTTCATCATTTTGAATATCTAGATCATTTTTGTGCTTAAACCCCTTCTGTAATTTTCATCAATAGAGGTGTCTTACTTGGTATTCATATGTCTACCAGTAACCTCCTTGTTGAATCATTTCTTTAGTTTTATCTTTCCACCTTTTTGTACTTTCAGGTTAAAAGTACACTAAAATTATAAACACCCCCCATCCTATGAGGGAGCTTCCCCTCTCAAACAAAAAGGAAGATTGTGATGAATCATTATTTGATCACAATATCTCTAACTATTGGCACAATTGTCACTATCTAGAGGGCAAACATGGTCATTTTGAAGAAATCATTTACAGTGACAAATTTGTTTAGCAATAAGAATATATATCACATGTGCAATTTTATTGGTCTAGAAATATTCATCTATTGATATAGCATTCCAACTGTGTTCTAGATATTATTTTATTCATGATTCTATTAATATCTATGATACAATGTGGTATAGTTTGGTGTATCTATAATTTGACTAGAATTGATATTCCTGAATCTATTGGTATAGTTTTGGTTTGTATGCTATTTTGGCTTAATAGGGGCACATGAAATCTATATAAAAACATTCAAAGTACACCCTTTTGTATTGTGATCTTCTATTTGGAAATGTTAGTTGATTTGTTATTGTAGTTTTGATGACTATCATTGATTATATGATAAGTTTGTTTCCATTAGTAACTTGGAGATTAGCATAATGATTTGTGATGTCATTATTGTCTACCATCTCTAGTTTAGCATTAATATCTGACTATAGAATAATTAGATGACTGAGGATTTGTTTTATGAAGCTAATTTTATTACTTTGGCATTGTTTGTGTTCTTTGATAGCAGTGAGTTTCATCAAGAACATTTTATAACATCTTTGGTGTCCTCCAAATATGTTGGGTAATGTTTTGTTAAATGATGATCAAGATCATGCTTGGCCATACAATCTAATTTTTGGTGATATTTTTGTTTCACAAGTGAAATTTGATGAACTATACTCAATAGGTTCAATTGCATTATGTTTCTATGTGGCCAAATGTGCTACCTTATTTGGGATCATTCTTTTGGTCTCTAGATACGTCTCATGAATGATGTTGGATTGCTAATTAAGCTCTCACCTTGGTGCATGGAGATCTGCATTACTTCAAAATATATTCATTGTTTGACTACTCTACAAGTTATATTGCCTATCTACACATTGTGTTTTAGAGATGAATTTGATAAATATGAAAATAGTTAGATCTATCATAGGAGAGTGTGCTACAATGTATTTGGGTCTCATCTTTCTCATAGAAAAAAATACTTCAAGTGTTTTAGGTCCAAATAATCTACTTTAAATGTAATAAAATTTTATTTTGGTTGTGGTTGAATTACAATAAATCTTTTGATAATATATGTCATATTTAAAGAATGCATTCAGGGCTATAAGGATGTGATTGTGTGGAATAAAAGTGTGAAGGAAATGCATTGTGTGAAGAAAAGAAAGAAAGGAAGTTATTGATAAGAAGTCTAAGCTTAAAAGAAATGCATTTATAGATAGAGTATTATTGATCAAAGGTGTGAGCTTGAAAGAAATATAATAAGAGATAGTGTGTTGTTGATTCATGTTCAAGAGATTCTTCTTAAATCTATTTAAAGATTCATGTCATTGCCAAATGACAGTGAGTCTACTAGCAAGATTTTCTATCTTTTCCTGAGATAGTCAGTTTTAGTTCTACAAGATCTTTATATTTTTTTTTGCTATGGTAGTGATCGGGCTATTTTTGCAAGTCTTTAAAGTATTGTTTCTCCTTGGAAATGAGCCTAAACTTTATGATTGAAGATTATTTATATTGTGAGTTTGACTCTCACTGTGATTCTTTCCAACCTTAATTTTTCCATGTAAATCTCATTTTCTTGTCTTGCTCATGCTTTGCATTTTATGAGTCCAATGAAGTTAGTTTTATATTATATTAAGATCTAAGTTTAATTTATCATTATTGACTAAGTTGGTTCACCACCCTTAGTCCTACTATGGGCTTAACAATATACCATATGTTATTGCACTAAGAATTTTAGTGTGTGTGATGGTATGTACTGGACTAGATATTTCACATGCAATTGGTGTTGTCAATGGGTACATAGAAAATCCAAGTAAAAGGCAATGTACAATAGGGAAATGGGTGGCTCAATATCTTAGAGTTTTGCATCATGTATAATGATTTTTTTATTCAAAATGTGGCAATGTTGATTCTAATTTTGTAGGTGATTTGGACAAAAGGAGATCTACTTCAAGTTATGTCTTCACTCTTGCAGATGGAATAATTTGTTGGATTTTAAAGCTTCAAGACACAATTGTTTAATCTGCAACTAAGGCATAGTAAGTGTCTTTCTCACATGCATGTTAAGACGCAATCTACTTGAAGAGTTTTTTGGATAAGTTTGGAAAAGTGTAGGAAAAAGTGATTGTATTTTGTGATAGCCAAAGTGCTATACATTTGATTAAAAGTCTAGCTTATCATAGCAGAACCAAGCATATTGATATTGAGTACTACTTTAAAATATAAGTTATTTATGGAGGTGGAGTAACTCTTACCTTTAGAATAATAGTTTATCCTTCAGAGAAAGTTCCTAATTTCTCTAAAGAAATTGAAAAGGTAATTTCTATGTTTGGTTCATGGTTGTATATCTTTTTTCCCTTAAGAAAGAGTCATATTGCAAATTGTAGATTAAAAATTGTAATAGTGATAGCAACAACTATGAAATCTGTAACTGCTTTCTTTAAGCAATAAGATACTAATACCCTGTCCTATAAATGTGTTTTTGTTGTTTTGTGAAGGAGACTTAAATTTATATTTTATGTGTAATTTTTTTATTCCGATTCATTTTCTTATTACTTATCTGGAACCAATTTGTAGTACAATATTTAATTTCTGGTGAATATGCTTTGACTTTCACAAGACAATAATCAAAACAATATTCTTATAATTGAATTTGATTTAAATATTCATTTAAGAATTACCAAACAGTTTTAATTCACAAACACTCACATTAAGGAGTGTAATTGTCAAGAGAATGGGCCTAGTATAGGCATTACATTATCATAAATTATGATAGTACAACATATTAGTGAAGCAATGGACATCAAACAAACATTCAAATGGATAGACTTTTTACATCGGTTCCTCAACGTAGAAAAATGAAAGTTGAGGTTCAAATAAATATTTTAGAGGACGTTGTGGAAGCACTCCAAGTTTAATGGAATAAATCTAGATCTTGCATGGTTCGATTGTTAAAGCTCCCTTGGCAAAATAATAGGGGTCTCAAAATTTTTGAATTCTCGTACATTCTTTGTAAAACATACAAAACTCATGGGAGTGGCGTTAAAAATATCAGCTACCCTGCATGTGATTCTGAAAGGGACATTGTCCAGCTCTTATTAGTATTCAACTGCTAAGCATAATTTTGTATAGGTCATATGTTAAACATACAAAACACGTGGGAGTGGCCTAAAAAGACATCATCGCTATGTATGATTCTAAAATGGACATCGTCGTGCTTTAACAGTTCAACTGCAAATGTAGAAAATTTTATTGTAGCATTTATATAAGCTTTTCTTTGTCAAATGTAAGTATTGGAAACCGTAGCTTTGGTGGTTTGAGGGAAACTACAAAGATAAGTTGGGCGGAAAAAGCTTACAACTTTTGAATACCTATGATACCTCATAATAATTTGATATGTTTCCTCCTAAATGATGAGAGTATGAGTGCTCTCAAAATTTTCAAGCAATATTAGTAACTTGACTACATCGAAATAAAGGGTTTCTATATGAATGCAAGATTAAACTATTTTTTTATATTTTTTATGATGTAAATGAGATATAAAATTAATCTAAATCCTATGAAAGAAACACAATTTCTAGAAACTAAGAATGATATAAAAATAACGACAATAACAAGATGAAAACTCTCGAATTCTTAAAGTAATGCACAATAGGTTCTTCACAAAACCTACAAAATAAAAATGTTATCAAAATTATGCATATCGAATGAGAAGAGGAGCCTTAATTTTATAAAAAACCTTGATAAAATCGATGATAGAGATTGATTCAGATGAATGATCAAGATTAATCCAAACTTGAGTGAAAGATTAGTTAAAGCATGCTTTTTGAGTTGATTTGAGGAAATAATAGATAAAATAGATTGATTTAATCTTTTATGCTCAAGTTAACAGCTTTTTTTCCTTTTATTTAATTTAATAAATTTTGCAACTCAACTTTTTAACTCAAACTTTCCTTTTTTTTATCGACTTTGTTTTTATCAATCATTTTCCTTGTTTTTAACAAATTTGAACATATCCATTATATTTGTCAATTTTGAGGATTTATCTTGATTTAAGATATTTAATTCAATTTTGCATAATTTAATTCAAATTAATTCATTTTTCATGTATAAATGACAAATGTGTTTAATTTAATTAATGTGCTAGGATATTTAATTAAATTAATTAATTATAATTGTCAATTAATATTGATGTTTAGGGATTAATTGATTTAAATGATTTTGCAACTTTGATTATTAGATCAAATTGATAGAATTTGAATTGTCTTTTGGGTTAGGAC
>BSBK01009016.1:0-80574 GCA_027943335.1 Chamaecyparis obtusa
GGTGATGGGTGAATGTTAGTGTTCTTTTGTGTCTTTTGGTTAAAGACATAACCAGTATTTTATTTTTTGTAAACCAAGCAACGAGAATTATACCTTCATTTCAAAATTTAGAGAGCACTTGCACAACTCGATTGCAAGTGGCTCAATTGTTGGAACTGATTGTGTCCTCTAGTTTGGGCTTTAGGAATTATTTGTAAATGTATTTTGAAGAGGACAAGTCTCTTTACTAACAATTAGAAAGATAGATTTGGCACCATAAACAAGGAAATATGGACTGGTGCCGGTTGGGGTGTAGACATTGGTATGGTAAGCCTAAATGGCGGGTTGAAGGTGGAGATGCTAGTCATAGTTGATGTCATTGACAATCATTTTGAAGATACATAGAATTATTTTAGTATTTGCCTCACCTTGTTCATTTCCTTGCCAATAATATAGAGAGAAACAAAGGTGGAAGATATGAAATATATTAGTTAGATCATGCATATGATAGTTTTTGAAAGGAATGCCATTATCAGTGAGGACGGTGGAAGGGAATTTGTAGTATAAAATAATGTGGTACAGGATAGACTTGGAGATTTGGGCTTTAGTGGTAAGGGTTAGTGGAATGGCTTCAACCCATTTGGTGAAATACAAAGTGGTTGTAATGTATACTTATGGTTGTTAGAGGACGAGAAGTGTATCTTGCAAATTAGGTTAAGGCCCTATATAGAGAAAGGTCAGGGTGTAGCAATAGGATGACTATCTTGTACTAATGCATGAATAAAGTCTATGTACTGCTAGCATAGTACACATTTCTTAACAAATTTACAATAATCATGCCTCCATAGTATCCCAATAATACCCCACTCTCAATAGTTGCTTGGTTAGGACATATCCTCTTATATGAGGACCGCAAGCTCTAGCATGAACTTCATTCATTACAAGAGTATCCTTAGTAGAATTTAGACATCTAGAAAGACATCATGATAGCTGTGATGATACAAATTATCTTCTATAATGTTATATCAGTTGAAATGACTTATGAAGTTTTGGCGGTTCTTATGGAAAGGTTGGGTGGAAGGGTACCATCTTTAAGTTATATATAAGTGTCTTGGTACCAAGGTGATTGAGGACCCATGATGTTGCACACCACTTCAATATGTGACATTTTAAAAGTGGGCTGGTAATTTCTTGATTAGAAATTCACAATGTGGGTTTTCAACCTAAATATCCAAAGACCCTATCATTGCCATTGCATTATCTGTTGTATTTTGTAATATAGGGAATTGATCAAACATGATAGATGAGAAACATTTCTTGAGATCATCTACGATTATTTTAGAAGGTAACGATTTTTCATCCTTGGTGTAGTAGTTGTCATTAACTTATCTAATGATAAATTGAGAACCATCATAGACCTTCAATTCTTTAATATTTCACTGGATGGTAATTTTAAGATCCTTGATGAGACCTTCATATTATGAAATATTATTGGCACAATCAAAACTATCTTGAAATAGTTATGAATAAAGTCTCCATGGGGAGTGGCAAAGAGAATACTTGCCCCCGATCATTTTTGAGTATGGGAACCATCAAAATATAGTTTCCATAGGGAGTTTTCTTGGATTATATAAACATACTCATTAGGAAACTTTGTAACCATTGGATAAGAATCCACTAGAGGTGTATCTACAATATGATCTACTATCACCTATTGTTTACCCACTTTCTTATCTATGTACTAGATATCGGACTCACTTGGAAGCATAACCAATTTCACCATGTGGCCTATGATGGAGTTATTCAAGAGAATGTAATTCAAAGGATAAATCTTACAAAAGATTTTTGTTGTATGAATAAGCATGTCTAGTGTCTAATATTATCTGAGAAAAAGACCATGGCTAGACATGCCTTCTCCATGGGCATATAATAGAGTTCATATCCTACAAAGCTATGACTAATGTAGTATATTATTTTTTCTTTACCTTGATCATTATGTTGGACCAAGAGTGCCCCCAATGCTATTGATGTCATTGAGATGTACAAAATAAGTGGTCATCTTGGCACTGGTGGTACTAAGATGGGTGGGCATTCCAAATATTCCCTTATCTTATCAAAACCTTGTTGGAAAGGCACATCCCATTTGAAAGTTGTACATTTTATCAGAAGATGTATGAAAGGTTGACACTTGTATACAAGTTGGGCAATGAATTTCCTGATGGATTGAATTTACCTTAGAGAGTGCATAGATTTTTGAATGTTTTGGGA
Organism: Chamaecyparis obtusa; assembly: GCA_027943335.1. Lineage (NCBI taxonomy): Eukaryota > Viridiplantae > Streptophyta > Pinopsida > Cupressales > Cupressaceae > Chamaecyparis > Chamaecyparis obtusa. The sequence continues at coordinate 2,248 of BSBK01009016.1, forward strand.
GGAGGCATTTATAATATTTTTTTGAAATTTTTAGGATCTACCTCAATCCCACGTCTAGACACAATAAAATTAAGGATCTTACTAGATGTAACTCCAAAAATGCATTTCTTGTGATTCATTCTTAGCTTGTATTGTGCTAGACACTCAAATATGTTTTCTGATATGGGGGGGATGTTCCACTCTTTTCTTTGACTTTATTAGGAGATCATTCATGTAATATTCCATTATTTTGTAGATTAACTCATGAAATATTAGTGACATGTCATGTTGATAGGTGGTTTCACATTGTTGAGACTAAATGGCATTACCTAATGGATTCTATGCCATTGAATTGGTTGTCCTCACATATATCTAAAAGTTAATTTGTAATTAGCGTAATTTGGAATATTTTATTACTTTTGTTCAATTATTGGTGTGATTAAAGATACATATAAAAATGTGTACCTATATTTAATGAAACTTATTCAAAGACTAGAAATGACTATGAATTTAAATAATATTTATCCACATCTTTCCTTTCTTCCTCTAAATCTATTATTAAATTTAAGATTTTATGTAGTTATTTTTCAACTATGGAAATTGAGGCACACTATGATGTTCATTTTAAAAAAATTAATGGAAGGTGATTTTCAATAGCTTTCCTTTTATATTTGAATGTAATCTAAACTAGAAAAAGACCTTATTAGATGTGGCCTTCGTATTAATGTAATAGTCAATATTGTTAGGCCTATTAATTTATTGCATTCATGTGAAAATAGGTGTACATAGTTTTTTTTTATAATCAAGAATAATAGTTTTTTATAATCATAATTATAATCAAGAATAATATTTTTAAGGAACTACTTTGATGACATACTCTTAAGATTATCTCTCTATTTTCATAGTGACAAGGGATTCTAAAGAATAACTTGAAGATTGATCACCAAATTGAACAACTAAAATTCCATGAAGAACTTCCAAAAAAACCTACACATAAAAATAGAGAGAGGGGTTGGGATGGCTATTTAGGTCTTGCCTAAGTCAAAACCCCATTTAAGTGTTTCCACCTCCATGGACAACCAATATGGATATAATGAGCATAAAAAAGATAATGATGTAATAAATTGACAAAAAGATAATTATATGAAAATATATAGTAGAATAGTATTTATTCATCATAGTGAAGGAGAGACAATCCAATCAACACAAAAAGCTTCTTTATAAATAATCCTTTGGATTCTTGGGTTGTTCTTCACCAATTGTGTGATGGGAATAGATAAATAAGAGCTTTTGAAAAGAAAATTAGTGGGAGCTATGTCTAAATATTCAAGAGTTTTTGTCATTCAATTTGAGTGAGAGAGTGATTGAGTTCTTGATCTCTTTTTAAAAATTGAGTATTTTTAGCCAAGAAAGGAGTTTCTATTTGCCTACAAAGTTAAGCCTAGAGTTAATAAGAGCACTACTCTGGTAACTTTCAAGAATTATAATAGTCCAACGATCACTTGAATCTCAAATTTTATAGGATGCTAGTGCATTGTGTATAAATCTCCATTTAGTACTTACATCATAGAAAATCAGACTCAAAAACTAAGGATAGTCCAATTTCATTAGAAATAAGGGTTTCTAACAAAATCATAGTATATTATTATCTTTCAAGCAGCAGTTTTTTCTAGTATGGGTCCCAGTATCTTTCTTCTGGTACCATTCTTTATCCAGGTTGTGGGAGCTTGTAGCAAAAACCCTTGCTGTGGTCTTGATCTGCATTATTTTAGAGTGTTGTACTGAAAATCTTATTTGACCAAAATGTATAGGGTTTCAGGACCCCTTCAAAACCTGTTTTACTTAATCAAAAACAAAATCATAGTATATTTATGAAATATTCTTTTCTTGGTCTAAAGTGAGGCTTTGTGTAACTTGTGACTACTACAAGAATATATAAGGGGTACATGATTCATTTAACTACTAAAAAGATAATTATATTTTTTAGAAGTGAAAAACATGAAAAAATTTAAGATGACAGACAATTATTTTAATTTTCTAAAAGAAAAATAATAACTTGTTAAATGATAGGATTAGATGGACTTCTTACCATATTCTTCCAAATAATTTTTTTACCTCCTTTATAATCCAATGGGAAGGCATGACAATAAATTATTTATTTGTTAGAATGGAGAGAATCTTCCTTACAACATAGGGTTAGTTTTTCTTCTTCATTTATTTTGTGGGGAATAAAACACTCAATAATGGTCAACCTCTTGTCATAATATTTCCCAAGAAGCTTTCTTATTTTTAAAAGAGAGAATACTGATTGTTGTAAAATGTAAGAGATTGCATTTCTAAACTAGTTTCCCTGGTGAGTATCTAAAATTTACTTTGGATTGAGTAATGAATTTGAATAGTGTTTTACCTTTTTTTTAATTCTTAATATCATCAAAGCTAAATATAAGATTGTGGACCACTATTCAATTAAAATTCTTCAAATACTAATTAGGGCTATCATCTTATCCCTTTACATTTTTTGATTTAAAGAACATATATGTACTTCGTATGTCCTACCTCTAAATTATACAATATTGAATTTAGAATGAAAATGTACTTTTAATAATTTTTTTTTTAATTTGAGTGTTCAAATGTAAAAGATCTAAATGTGTAAATTTAGTGTTTTAAACATTCAATTGAACCATCCAATTAATGTCATTTTTATCAATTCCATGAAAATTGAGGCACAATTTTTGGAGATACTCACTTGTTAACAAATAATGGTAGATCATTTATCATAACTTTCCTACCATATTTTAATGCAATCTAAACTAGAATAAAGGCCTTATTGTTTGTGGTCTCCATATCAATGTGATTTTTTCATAATTATAATTGTAATTGAGAAATGATAGAGTTAAGGATTTACTTTAAGACACGCTTTTTAGATTTCTTCTCTACTTTCATAATTACAACGTAAGCCAAAGAAGAACTTAAATACTGATCACCAAATTTAACAATTTTAAATAGAAAATGACATTACTAGTAATTAAAAATAAACTTCTCCATTCAATTTAAAAGGCTTTTTTATTGAAAATAATGTATGGATTGTTTTCCTAATATGTTTACATTCACCATTCTCTTTTTTGATGTGCATATGGGTTGATTAATTGGGATTTGATGTTCTTGTAAAAGGAAGATTTTGGTGGAATGATTTTCTTATAAGGACATTCTACAATTGTTTATTATCACCTTGTTTAGATAATGGTTTATGTATAGTCAAGATTTTATAGCAATAAAAATTTTCTTTTTATTGTTTCATTGTTATTTTTAGTTTTTATATCTCAAACTAAAGGATGGTAGAAGACACATGTTGTATTTACTATTATTGTTTCCCACTTCAAACATTATCTTTTTGTGCTATACTTGAAGATTAATGATTCGGTTGGTTTAACAAAAATAATTGACAATAACAATAGTAAACTTGGAAAGCTACATTTCATATAATTAAGGAGATTTGTATAATTTGTCATTGTACAAACACTTCTTAGTTGGTTTTTCTTATCTCTTATCAACAGGAAACTGCATGCTATATATTGTTCTCACCATTTTAAATATTGGAAGTTGTCATTTATGAGTAACTTCCAATTCTAATTATTCCTAAAGGATTACACATTTTATTGACACTTTTGTTTGTTACCTCAGAAAATCTTTTATTCTTGTTTAATTTTTTCCATCTATTTGAAAACTATATATTCTACAACAAAATATTTAAAATAAAATATGTTCACCATAGTATATATGTCAATCTAGCCCATCATTGAAACCCATGTCCAATGGTGCATTTCCCCTTGAGAGAATAGAATTGTTTCCTTCAGCTTGGAAGCTTAGCTAAAATTCCACTTGTTGCTCAATATTAAAATAATTAAAAATTACGCTTTTTACAATCTTCTTTGGAGGAAGAATTGATTCAGGGATTCATAGATCACTGCCTTGACAAGTACATCGTATTCTTGGCCCCTATAATGACCATTTATCTTATTAGTTGACAAAACTGTTGGTTAATACAATTATTATTATTATTATTATTATTATTATGTCCAAAGGCCTTATTAAGCTGAGAGGCTTCCTACAGTGGCATCGTTCATCAATGTAAACATTTGAGATTTTTGGAAAAAAATGACATCCATTCTCATGTCTGATGAGTTGTCAATTCAGTTACAAAGGAAAAAAAAGAAAGAAAGAGGGAATATCAAATGCATACGTTATGTGGACAGAGATGACTGAACTATTTTAGAGAGCCTCCTATGCGTTATGTGGCCACGAAAGGTTTCATAAATCAATCCTACAATGGAATACGAATACGAAGGGTCATTACCTATCAGTCACATAATTTAAAACATTGAAGTGAAATGGCGATGAAATTGGAGAGGAAGAGTCGTGCATTCACACTTATAAAATAGGAATATCACCAAGAAATTGCAGCGGTTGCTTTCTTCTCTTCAGGCAAAGCCAAGAGAGCATATATATAAACTATATATTGGCAATCGAATATTTGTAACTTCCAAAGGGCCTGCGACAGAGTTTTTGTGTTCCCAAACCAATTTCTTCTTTGATTCTTTGCAATCCGAGGTATGCTTGAAGTTTAGTTATATCATAATTGTCTTTACGATTTAATCTTCAGATGTTCTTTGCAGCCTCTGTTTTGTTTTAGTAATAGAAGTGGTTGGGTGGGGAGGGATTTTGATTTATCTCTATTTAATTTCATTGTTTTTAACATCTGTTGTATGTGAGCTATGCACTGCCCTTTGCGCCATCTATGGTGGAAGCTTTATTTTCTATTCTTTTAACAATTTTTCCCTATTTTTTACCACCTCTGTTACATGGTTGGGTGCTGATATTTAGGAATTTGTGCAAATTATTCCCATTGTTTATAGGAGTAGATATTCGTGCAAAGTAATACACTAGAGTATCCTTGGTGAATTTGAAAGAAGAGATATTCATCATATGCAACATTTGCAGAAAGCAAATCCAGGGAAATCTTTACTGAAGCTATATATATCCCTGATTCTTCTATTGTCATGGTCATGCATGTGCATGCCATTGTGCTAGTTTGGGCTCCTGTTTTAGTTTAGTATTAGCTATATTGGTTGGGGTTTTCAGTAAAAATTTCAGGGCATGGACTGTTTAGAGCCTCTCTTATGTATTTCTGGCTGCAATTTATAGCTTATGGGATTATCATCAACTATAATAACATTCTTTAAATCCCTCCCAAGCTCAGAGAGATCTTTTACTAAGCCTCCTTTCACTTGGGTGCATGAATCTTATCTGTAAAGAAAATGATCTATGACGTTGTTAACATCCAATTTATCCAAGGGAACGTATGCATATTATTTTTCAATTGAAGTGAAAACTATAATTTCATGATTATTTTTTTCCAATTCCTCAAGTAGGCTGTCAATATTGGGTCTCTTATGCAAATGAGGAGTTATACACGTTGATCAAGTAATCTTACTATATCAGAGAAAGCACACGATCTTTGATGACAACGAGTCATATAGTTAGAAGAGTTTGCGCCATGTCTAAAACTATTGTTTTCCCTTTTCCTATAGAAATTGCAGGCAAGAAAATCTCAGCACTGCCCATATCTTCAATTTTAGTTATTATTAGATCTTCACAAACTGTAATTATATTTTGTGTGATGTGATATTCTCGACTCGTTATTATTATATAAATATTGGGAAGGTTGCACTGGGCAGACACAACTGGCCAACTTGGGATATATTTAAATGCATTTATAATTTATATGTATTAAACATATTCATTTGTGTTTAATTTCTTTTTATTTAAAACTATTTTATGTACTCTGAAAATTATTTTATTTGTATTTAAAAGTATTTGTGTAGGTTGTCCTTTAGAGTTTTTTGTATGCCTTTCAATACTGAAGAGGAAAAATATTTGTTTTTAAAGTCTTTAATTAATTTATTGAAAACTATATAAACAAGTTCAAGTCAATTCAGTTAAATAAATTATTTAGATATTGAAATTGATATATTTTAAAATGTGTATACTAAAGTAATAATATATTATTGCATATTATTTTTCAATATTAAAAGAAAAATATTTTTAATCTTTTATATTAAAAGAAAAGTTAGGTCATGTTCACAATCGCCTTCAAATCTTGAAGCTTTCTACAGTAATATTTTATTAAAATCTTGAATATTTTTTAGATTAAATGTATTCCAAATTTAAATTTGTCTCCATTTCAAATTTGATGTAAATAATTGTTTCCATTTCTTTTACTTTGTGTTTCTAAGAAAAATTTCTTGGAAGATTAAATTAGAAAAATATTAAAAAAAAGTAAGATGTTTCTACATTTTTTAATTTCATGATATAAATAAATTAAGTTTACGTGAAAAGTATTTTTTATATTTATTATAATAATTTTATTATTATTTTTAAATATTTATTTTTAATTAACAAAATTATTATTTTGATATTTTTTGTAAAAAATTCTTATTGTCTATTATTGATAATATTTTATGAGGTCTTTGAAAGTCAACCAATATGATTAGCACAAAAGAGAGAAATATATATCTTATATCTTTGCATGAACAAAACCACTATGAACCTTAAATCAATATAAAATTGAACCCTAACTTTACCACTAAACCAATTGTAACTATAACACTAGACCAAGTGGACTTGCAACCCTAATTCTAATCTAAATTATACTCCCAGATTGAGCCCAAACCCTAAATCAAATTAGACCTAAATCTTTCGGTCATGGAGAAACCTATTGAAGAAATAAAAATAACTAACCTTGAAAATTAAATTAAACATTAAACTAGATTGAAACCTAAACTTAACTCTAAATTTAATTATACATTAAACCAAGTTGAACCCTAACCTTAACATAATTTTAACTTATCAATAGATAGAATATCACCTATATTCCCACTCTACAACTTTCCACCCAAGCTCCATTTTCAAATTGCAGGCTCCCATGCGCGCATCCCCTAGGGGAATCTTCCCCCGTGGCAGGCTCCCCTCTTGGACCCCATGCTGGTCCCGTGATTACCTCTGTCACTGACTCATTGAAAGAGTAAATAGAGGGAATCCAAATGACATCCTCTTCTATCGATGCTCCTTCATCCCCCCCAAAATCCAGCTGGAAAGGTGCTCTTGTTGGTGAAGCCCAGAAATCTCTGGATGCTCTCTTGGTGGATTTCATTTAGACTGAGGAAGGCACCAAACTTTCGCTCCCAGATTCTATGATGAATAGGACTATGGTGGATTTTTAGTTGGCCTTGGTAGGTCAATTCTTCAACTTTTGACCTACCATTGAAATAGTTAGAAAATGGGTGTCTACCCAATGGAAGATTAAAGGATCTGTCCTTGTCTCTGCTATGCTGAGTGGGCTGTTCCTATTCAAGTTCACTACTTTGGAGGACCTAGATTTTGTACTTCGGAGTCATGGGTCTATGGAAAACACTTCCTAGCCCTGGAAAAATGGAAACCCAGGTTCAACTCAGTGACTGAGCTGACCAGAATGGCCCCTATTTGAGTTCGGCTCCCTAGTCTTCCTCTAGAATATTGGGATGAGAAAGTGTTCAGATGGATAGGAGACTCCTTTGGCATGTTTATCATAGTAGACTAGGTAACCCACTCTTAATCCAGGCTATTGTTTGCTAGGTTCTGTTTGAATGTCACTCTGAACAAAACCCTCCCCAACTTTGTTATTTTGAAATCCAAACTGGGTAGATGGACTCAAGCGTTGGTGTATGAAAATGTCATTGTCTTTTGCTAGAAATGTGATACTGGAGGTCATTCTAGTGATACTTGCAAGGCCTCCCAGATGGGAACCAAAAAAGGAATAAGGATAAGGGAACTGCTGAGGGTCCACCCTTGGCAAAAGGAGAGGAGAAGGAGAAGACCAGCCCACCACCAGTGGCTAAAGCACTGGAAAACCTAGAACGGGAAAAATAGGAGATGGAAGAAGGTGAGATAGTCTCCCCTCTAGAGAAAGAAGAGGTACACCCTAAACTCAAACCACCAAATCCTCTACCAATGGGGGAGCCGAAACCCCTTCCATTGGTGGACCCATTGGAGAACCCCCCGGTGGCCTCCTGAGAGATGAGTGAGATTAGCCATACTGTGTTGGACCAACTTGCCATTGTGGTTTCCCTCAAGCTAAAATCCCCTAAATCTGATACAAAACCTCCCCCATAGCTGGAGAAAAAGAACTACCCTTCCTCTCCTAACTCTTTGGGTGCAGATTACTGTGTGGAGGAAGATGACGGGGAATGGAAAATGCAAAAAAAGAAAACCAAGCCCAAGAAGGCTGATGTGGGGGTGAAGACACCCAAAGGAAGGCCATTAGATCATGCTAGGAGATCGAGAGGGACTACAAGGGATGTTGTAGCAGGTAGGCAACAAACCCTAGAAATAAGCTTTACAAATAAGAAATGATTTGTCTTTCTTGGAATGTTAGGGGTTTAAACAGCTCCCTCAAACAAAGTGTTGTTAAACATTACATTTTTGACCATAAGCTAGAAATTCTACTCATCCAAGAAGTTAAGATGTCTTTTAATAATTTTGCCACCTTAGCTTCCAATCTCTGGCTGGGGGCTGAGTTTCTCTATTCTAAAGCTTCTGGGGCTTTCAAGGGCATTGCTATGCTCTAGAACCCCAATACTATCATGGGCCAACTTCTCACTTCCTCCCTGAACTTCCTTGCTGTAACTTTTAGGAAAAAAAGGCTTGAGTGGCACCTGTTCAATATATTCCCCTAATACTCGATTTTCTAGGGCTTCCCTTTGGAATGATTTGTCCCTTTGGATAGACTAGGACACTTCTACTAATTACTTGTTGGCTGGTGACTTTAACACCCCTCTTTACCCCTTGGAAAAATGTGGTGGATTAATGGACTACTTTGATAGTATGGGGGACCTAACAAATTTTATCTCCTACACTGGCCTTTTGGACATTATTCTGAAGGGAAACCCCTTCACTTGGACCAAAAATAGGAAAGGCTCCCATCTCATCTAGGTGCGGCTTGACCATTTGCTTGCCACCTCTTCATGGGATCTCTACTTGACCTCCACCTTTTCCTCCCTCCCCAAAACTACTTTTGATCATAACCCTCTCCTTCTTTGTTGGCGGGACTCCCGCATGTTTGGCCCGACCCCCTTTAGGTTTGAAATAATGTGGTGCTCTCATCCATCTTTTAGAGACCAAGTGAAATCTTGGTGGGCCACTAACATCAGAGGCACTACCATGTTTAGTATTTCCCAAAAACTAGAAATTATAAGAAGAGAGGTCAAGGGCTGGAGTAAACATAACTTTGGTGATTTCCATAAAGAGAAAAAGGAGCTTATTGAAACCTTAGTGTCCCTCCAAGCCCATTTGGCTACAGGAAATCCCCCACCCCAGATATAGGTGGAAGAAGAAATGGATAGACACAAATGGTAGGAAACTCTGCCAAAAGAGGAAATCTATTGGAAGAAACGATCCATAATATAGTGGCTCATGGAAGGGGATAGAAATATGACCTTCTTCCATAGGTTTGCCAGAAACTACAAAATAAGGAACACCATCAATGCAATCAGGGATGAGGGAGGGAATGAAGTTACTGAGAAGGACAAAATCAATCAGGTTGTGACAAACTATTTTAAAGGACTATATTCAAATGATGGAAAAATGTGCCCCGTTAACACCCAAAATCAACTTTTGGATCACATCCAAAGTACTATTTCTCATAGTGATAATGAACAGCTCATGAAATGTGTGTTCGATGAGGAGGTCAAGAAGATAGTCTTTTCTATGGGTGCTTATAAAGCCCCAGGACCTGATGGCTTCCCCCCAGCTTTCTTTCAAGAATATTGGGATATTGTGGGACTAGATGTGTAATACCCCTCTAACCCTAATATAAGTTATGTTTTTGAAAGAATTAAGATCCTTCGATATTTTCTTACAGCTTAAGTTGTACATGATACTTGTTTGATCTATTCCTATAATTGTTTATAATAATTTCATAAGCTAGTACTCAATGATTCTAATATCAGACATACTATCTAAAGGTATCATTTTTGTATGTATTTATCTCCATGTATGTATTGAGTACCTACAAGACCTTTATGAACATAGTTAGGATGTTATATGATATGTACTTGATAGATATATATATAAGTGGCTATTTATATTTTCTTCTATTAATGTTACCTTGGATGAATCTTGTATCTCACTTGATGATTTGATTATGTTAATTTATTATTAGTATTGATAAGAGACTAACACAATGCTTGAGATTTTAACCTTCCTTATGATGATGCTACATGCTTTGAGTGTATATATATACATGATGTGTTTTCATGATTCAGGACGAAATCGTAGTTACTCACATAGCTGAGGTCCACACGATGTATCGATCCTAGTCATCTGTCTGCAATGTTTTCTTTTATATGTATATCCGTGCATATGTATTTCTTCTTTGTGATGCAGGCTTGCAGGTACCGGGCATCGACTTCACCTGGCTTCACAGGTCTGAGCATGCCCTCAAATCCTCGATGGTTGTTGTTATGGAGATAGTACTAAGGCCCCTACATGAGTCTTCCTTTGTCATTATTCCAATTTGAGAATATTAGGGTTCCTTCTTTGTGTGTCAACCTTTGGGTCAAAAACCCAGATCCAACGCACCCGGTTGGGCATGGTTGTAGTTAGTGCCTTGTGACCACTTGAATTCATTTGGTTGTATGATTTGTTTACTCATTTTATTTATTTCTCCTTCTTGGTATGATTCTTAGTTAATCTTTCTATGTTGTGTTTCAGGAGTTTGGCTTGACTTTCCTTGTTGACTTTGGTTGACCTTGTTTGATCTTATAGTTTTCTCGATATGTTTCATAGATGATTTGTATGGCCTCTTTGGATGATTAGATTTATTTTGAGGCATGTGATTTTATTCTACCTCAATGTTATATCCTATAGTAATTATAAATAGGTAATAATATTGTGATCTATTACTTCATAATCTTATAGATTATAGTGTTTGGTATTTGGCATGTATCTATATAAATATAAATATAAATATAAATATATATATATATATATATATATATATATATATATATATATATATATATATATATATATATATATATATATATATATATATGGAAATATATATATGGGTGCACACATATATGTATTTAGATATATATAATTTATATGTGATTATATGTTAATTATTGTAGATATTGTTGATGGTGTATATTTTGGGATTAATGTAAAGTATAATATTATTAATAATTAAATATTAAATAATGCGAGGTATATTATTCTCAATTGTTAATTATTAATAATGAGGATAGGTTATATATATAGATATTGATGTAATTAATGATGGCATATGCATATATGTTAGGATAATATTACATATGTGTATGAATGAATACAAATAATCTTTTATTGTATATTTGAGTAATATAATTGTATGATATTAAGTTATTTTATAATACCCTTTAGTTAAGAGTTAGTTGGGAGTTGGTTACTTTTCCTCTCAACCTTTGGAAATCTATTTATATGCACTACTTTCTCATTTGAGGAGAGGGGATTTTGGGGCTGAAGCATTGAGGAGAGGATGGCCTTACTTTTCATGGAGATTTTGGAGAGAAAACTTGGAGATGTGAAGGAGAGTTTGTAAGCATATGTCTTTAAGAATTTTTGGTTATCTTTGCTTTTGGGAGAGAGATATTTTTGTGAGAATTTCAATAGTTGAGAGAGGGATTCTTTGCTGTGGAATTATTTCTTTCTTTCATGGAGATTTCTGAAAGTGGATAGGGTTTGAAGGATGCATCTCAAGTTTGGATTTGTCTTCTCTTTTGTTTCCTTCCTTCTTCGATTCAACCTTCGTAGGACATGAGGTATGGATTGAATATTTTAGTTACTTGATGTATCTGATAGACTATAGATCTATTTATATATTATCATTATTTATTATATCTGTACTTTTCATTTGTATGGTTATTTTAAAGTTTTGAATTTTTGTTTGTAAGAATTGGCATGTGTTTTCCTAAAGGTTTTTAGCAACCCATTTTTGGAGATCTGTTATTATAACAATTTAAATTGTATCTATGATTTTACTAAATTGATTTTCTGGAAGTAAAATTTACAGATCTCAAAAGGGTATCTCTCTGATTTTATTTTTAGGGTCGAATTAATGCCTTATTTTTGACATTTTGGCAGACTATGCCTGTCCATTCTTGATTCCAAATTTTCTGTCAAATGTATTCGTATGCTACAGGCTGATATGATTATATAAAAGTCTAAATTTGATATCAGATATTCTCTTAAGTCTTATCTTTCATTTCCAATTGGTTTGGTGAATTTTAATTATGTTTTGTGAAAATTACAACCGTTTTAGTGAAGGCAGGTCTGAACCCTAACCAGAATTTTCTGTTTTAAACCAGAAGTCATAACTTTCTTTCCCACCGTTGGATCTTCCTAAAAATAAAATTGAGAGTCCATAATTATGTTATCTAAATCTCCACTGAAGAGATTTCCTTTATTTTATGTTTTGTGGAAGATATGGATGACTGTTCTATGATGACTATTCTTTGCATTTAATCCTTGCTTGAAATAATTCAATTTAAGAACATCATTAAGTTTTAAGGTTTCGTATAGTTACCAGAGGCTATTAGAATATATTTTTAGTTAATTGGATCTATGTATACTCTGAATATATTTATAATATCACTTGGATGTCTTCTTATATGTTTGGAACATTCTGAATGCCATATTGGGTTTAGGGTTGTCAAGTGCACTAGGGACGACATATGTTTTCCTAAACTCAATCAAATGTTGTTATGGAATTGATATGAATTCTTGATGATGAATCTATTATGTTCTTATGATTTTTATATGTATGTTAGGGAACCTAAGTACACTAGGTGAGTGACTCATAGTGAGGGGCCGGGGCCCTAAGTGGCTAGTACCAGGATAACCTACTATGAGTTATTTAATCAAGTGATAACCTAAATAAATGAATTGGGAATGGGAGATTATTGGAATGTTAAATTATACATTAATCAAGATTAATTGTGCCTCGCCCATGCCTTTAGTGCTAGTAAAGACTAAGGATGGGAGTGGGAGAAGGTACCTATGTGTAGGTACAACTGAATGACCTTGTCTGTACGAGAGGCATTCGGTTCCGCATGTGCCTACTTGGGGGCCGGGGTCAGGAGTGGCTAGTACCAGGACAACCCAAGGGGTGAGGGCTATGCGATGACACTCACCTAGCTTGTAGCTTAGAGTCTCTATCAAATTTGATCATGCCTCTGGTATTCCTTGTGGTCTTCTTGTCTTTTCCTTTTTGTTGTGACTTTGGGGAACTTTTATCACCACCTTAAGAATTTTTTAGTTGTTACCTCTTGTATGGGCCTTTGGTTCTATCTCCTAGCTCAGGGGAGTGGGCCTATTGGTTCCACGTGGTTGGGTGGTTAATATTTATATTGAGGTATTGATCGTGATTTTCTGGATGATCCTAGCACATATTCCTTTCCAGATCTGCAGTTGAAGATTTTTTATTGGATATTTTAATATGTTGAGATGTACTTATGTATTTGAATTCATGTAATTTTTAATCTCCTAAAAGGAGTCTTGTAGTATTGATGTAATCTCAATTCAAAGCAATGCATAAGGGAATGGGTAGTTCTAGGTAAAAGAAAGGAAAAATAATGTGGAATATTGGACATGTTACTAGCATTAAAAAAAAGTGTTTATGTTATTTCTCCTATCCTCTTATGTTGTCCATATGTAAAGGAAATAATCTTAAATATAGTTATATATAATGATGTATCACAAAAATAATGTATTCTCTCTTGATGAAAGGATCCAAGGAAATTATTGAGAAATGATAGGTTAGTGATTGGAATTATTAACAATGAATGGTTATGAAACAATGCAATAAAATAGTAACTTGATTATAATGTTAATACTTGGTTCATGTTAATGAAATACCTATGATAATGCCTACCTTAATGAATATTAATCTCTTACCTAAATTATTAGAGAAAAGTGATATAAAGGATAGTAGATGTAGATGAAATCAATATGAATTTAAGGAATGAGTTGATAAAAGGAATAATGATGTTGGATGATTAACCTATGTTTAATAAAAGAAATAAGTTAGGGACATTTAACTTGGTGCATTAAAATGAATGTAGATCTTTTAAGCTCATGATTCCGTGAATATCTTATGCATGTAAATGGTTTATATGATGTTGCTTAGGTAGCGACGTTAGGGAACCCAGGAGGACTTAAGTTGTATAAATCTTATATTCAAGTAGTAGAAAATTATTTCTTCTTTTAGAAATATGAAGTGTAATGATGAATATTATTCTAGTTAAAATAAATAAATAAATAAATAAATAAATAAATAAATAAATAAATTCACTACTTTCATTTTATAGAGGTTTTATGTCTTGTCCTCTTGGGTTGCCTGGCAGGGCGTTACAAGATGTTACCCGTGCTGCTAGAGATTTCTTTAGAATGGGGCATCTTTTAAGGAAACATAACAAAACCTATATTGTGTTGGTCCCTAAGAATGAAAACCCCACCTCCATGCTAGACTTCAGGCCCATTGGCCTTTGCAATACGTTCTACAAGATCCTCACTAAGATATTGGTCAATAGTATGAAGCTCCATCTGGATAAGATAATCAACACTACACAAAAAGTTTTTGTTTCAGGAAGGCAGATCCTTGATGTGGCCATCTCTACCCATGAAATCATCCACTCCATTTAGATGAGCAATGTTCTAGGTATGGCTTTCAAACTTGATATCTCTAAAGCCTATGATAAAGTCAATTGGTCATTCTTGCTTAAAATCCTTACTAGGATGGAGTTTAATGAGAAGATTATTCACATTATCCAAGAATGTACTCAAACTGTCAACTTCTATGTTTTAGTCAATGGCACCCCTAGTAATTTCTTTCAACCTAAAAAGGGACTCAGGTAGGGTGACCCTCTCTCCCCCTACCTTTTCATTATGGTGGCTGAAGTCCTCTTTAGGAATTCTGACTATGCTATCCTCTACAGGGAGAATAAAAGGTGTCAAACCTGCTTCCACTCTACAACAAATTGTGTTGGAGCAATTCATGGATGACACTTTCCTCTTTGGGTATTCTTCGGTGATTGAAGCCAGAATGATGAACTATAACTGATTGAGAACTTGATTGAAGAACTTCAAGTGATTAGAGACCACCGAACATTGATTTGTTATGTAGGATAATTGAATCAGTTTTATGTTGTCATTAATGTCAACTAGTTTTGACAGTACTTATCATGAAGTTGCAAACATCTAACACATCTGTAGAAGCGAAGAGAAAGATGAAGAACTAAGATATCTACATTGAGGAAGACGGATATGATAGATGAGGATAAGGAATACCTTTGGTAACTTATTGATGAGTCTATGACTTCATATTGTTGACTTGATTATGTACATTAATCTTTTATGAAGTAGGGAGAAAATTGTTAGAAAGCAGTGTTGTCGATTAATGAAGCATTGCAGTATACACCGAGCAGTGTAGTGTATACCGAGCATCATATAAACCAAGCTTGTGTTCACCGATGCATTTCTTTGTTAATCAGAGAATGAACAAAAGAGCTAAATGATTTGTTTAGCTGACAAAAGTTGATGAGCTGGAAAGTACCTCATGATCGGAGTGAAAGATAAAGTTTGTTACGAGATCAACGGCTAGCAAAATTCAAGGAAGATCTAAAGGAAAAATTTGAAACGTGTTACTGACACATAAATCAAGGAAGGTTTAAGAAGAAAAAACAACGAAGGAGATTAAGTGGAAAAATCCAATGCATGAAAAGAAAATGGTTTACCCTTCTATTTAAGAGACTAGGGTTTCATTATGAAACTTATGTTTGAGAAAAGGATACTATAGAGATATCATGTGAACAAGCTTCATGCATGCCTGATCAAACTAGTTAAGGAGAACCGAACTGCAAAGATTACCGAGTGTCAAAGAGTTTTTATCGAGGGACAATAAGTTACTGAATGTTGATGAATTGAATAGAAGTATTGATAAGAGGATTTTTATGAGCTTAAGAATAGATCTGAACATATGCAAGATAAGTTGTATTGTATTCAGATCAACTGCTGTTACAGTTTAACCATTGTAATTAGATAAATCTCTTAACCGAGTAGACTTGAAAGTCTTGTAATGTCATTCATAGAATGTACATTTGTTATCCTATCAACCCCATAGTGAATGTTGGTTGGATGATAATAGTTAGTGTTAAATCCTCTAACAAGGTCACACCTTACAGTGTGTTTTGTAACCTTTGACAGGTCTAGGTCTTCACCGACCTCACTTCAGAAGAGTGAACAATTTTTGGGTTGCCAGTAGTAGGTAGTTTTTCCCATTACAGGGTTTCCACGTTAAATCTCTTTTGTCATGTGTTGATTTTGATGATTGTTGGATATCATACTTTACATGTTTCATATTAGTTTTGATCGATAGTTACTATATGTTATTGATTGGTAATCGGTAAAAGTACAAATAGTTTACTATTATGTGTTACCGAGCTCCAAAAATCTGTTTAAATTGTTTTTGGATATACATTTTGTATTTGGGATATTGGATAACTGATTCACCCCCCTCTTAGTTATTCTAAAAATTGGTATCAGAGCATTAGTTGCTTGGAACAGAGTTTTAAGGAATTCAACATAAAGATCACAAAATGTATAAGAGGGATGTGCCGAAGCTAAACAAGGATAACTTTACAATATGGCAAAGCTGAATGAAACTGCATATATCTAGAATTGGTAATTCTACCCTCACACTATTAGAGAATGGCTATATTGCACTGCCCACTAGACCTTTGACTCTAGATCAACTAAGAGATAGACATGAGCATAACATTACTATGATGGAGATTGCTGCTGCTCTGACAGATGCCAAGTTTGAAGATATTAAAGATTGCACTACTGCTAAAGATATGTGGCATAAAATTGCTCAAGTTTATAGTGTTGATACAAATTTCAAGAGAGCCAAAGCCGAAAGTTTAAGAGGAAGATTCGATGATATGAAGATGAAAGAAGGAGAAAACATTGTGCAGTACACAAATAGAATAAAGGAGGTAGTTTATGCTATTAGAGCATCTGATGGAGTTATTGATGAAGACACTATGGTAAGAAAAATTCTAAGGACCTTATTGCTTATTTATGCCATCAGAATATCTGCAATTCATTAAAATTGGTCAGCACCTAACAGTACTCTCACTCTTGATAATCTTATTGGAAAGCTAACAACATTTGAACTAAACAACTATGAAAATAGTGTTGTATCAACTGTTGAATATGCTTTTATGACTTCTCTGAAGATTGGTAAGTCTAGTAGTAGAAATAAGGATGATAGTGATAGCAATACTGATGATGAAATTGATGAGCTTGAAGCTCTTATGGCCAGGAGATTACCTAAAGGAAAAGGTAGATATAGAGGCAAATTACCTTTAGTATGTTTTAACTGCAAAGAGGTTGGTCATATTCCTACTAGATGTCCGAATAGAAAGGAAGATGACAGAAACAAGGACCAATCTGCTGAAGGAAGGTATGGAAGAAGAGACAACAGAAGTTACCGATGCTACAATAGAGACAACTGAGACAATAATGACAAAGGCAAAAAGGTATGTTACATTGCAGAAGAAAATAAATTTGATTATGATTCAGATGATGATGTAGAGGTAGTATTTGTTTCTATGAAGGATGATTCTAAGGAAGAAGAAAGGTATGTATAAACAACACTAATTTCTAAGGTTAATAAAAATGATACATGGATCATAGCTAGTGGCTATACACATCACATGACTAGTGATGAAGAAAAATTTAATCATCTTGAGCAATATAATGGAGGATCTGTAAAAATAGGTAATGATACACCTTGCATGGTTAGAGGAAAGGGATCCTTGCTGATAAACGATAGAATCCAATGTGATAATGCTTATTGGGTAGAAGGACTAAACTATAATTTTTCTAAGTGTGGCACAACTGAACAATTCAAGTCACCGAGTTGCTTTTGGAAGCAAGAAAGTAAAAATATTTGATGATGGAGGAAGACTTGTTGGAATAGGAGCACAATAGAAAGGTAACCTATTTTATCTTAATAATGATGAGTCTTCTTGCTTAATGATGAAAAATGAAGATGCTTGGTTATGGCATAAAAGGTTATGTCATGTGAACTTTGATAATATGATTAAAATCGGTAAAAAGAAAAAGGTTAGAGGTCTGCCTAACTTATCTAAGCCTGATCATGTTATGTGTCATGAGAGTCAGAAAGGTAAAATGACAAAATCTAGTTTCAAAAGCAAAGATTATTCAACAAAGAAAATACTTGAGTTAGTTCACACCGACCTGTGTGGTCCTATGAGAACTTAGAGTTATGATGGTGATAGATATTTCATTCTTTTTGTTGATGAATATACTAGATTGATGACAGTCATGTTCTTAAAATAAAAATCAGAGGCATTTAAGATGTTCAAGTGGTATAAAGAAAAAATAGAGAAAGAGGCTGGTAAAGAATTGAAATGCTTAAGATCTGACCGAGGTGGTGAATTTAATTATGATAAATTTACTAACTTTTGTAATGAGCATGGTATTAAAAGACATGTCTCTGCACCGAGGACACCTTAGTAGAATGGAATTGTTGAAAGGAGGAATAGGTCAATAGTTGACTGTGCAAGAAAACTGTTGATAGAGAAAAATGTTGCAGGAACATACTAGAGAGAGGCAGTTAGCATAGCTGTTTATGTTTTGAATTGAGTACAGTTGAAGAAGGACACTAACAAAACACCCTATGAGCTATGGTTTGGACACAAACCCACTGTAAGTTATTTCAAAATTTTTGGAAGTAAATGCTTTATTTTGAAAGATGAAAGAAATGGAAAGTTTGACTCAAAAGGTGACAAAGGGATATTTCTTGGTTATTCCACTAAAAGAAAAGCATATAAGTGTCTAAATCAAGTTACTAATAAAATGATAGAAAGTGCTAATGTCAGGATTGATGAGTTTGATGACAAGAATGCAGAAGAAAGTAGAAAGGAACTAGAAGACTACAATAGATTCACATACATTGAGCATCCAGAGTATCTATCGACGCCACAGACAGTGACAACTGATCAACAAGAAAATAACACTGAGGAACAGGAAAGAGAAATTAATGAGTAGGGAGGACCTACGGAGCAGGCAAATGAACCTAAACAGGATGAACAAGAAAGAAGAGATCAGATACTAGCAAGATTTGTCAAAAGACACCATCTTGAGAACCAAATTATTGGCGACAAGCAAGCTGGCATACAAATGAGAAGTAAGTCAAGACAAGGTACATGCTTAGTTTGTGAATATGAACCGAAGAATGTTAAAGTTGCATTGGAGAATGAAGAATGGATTAATGCAATGAATGAAGAGATTGAACAAATAGAGAAAAAAAAATATGGACCTTAGTACCTAGACCTAAGGATAAGAATGTTATCGGTACTAAGTGGATCTTCAAAAACAAGATGAATGAAACTAGAGAGTTTACAAGGAATAAAGCCATACTAGTTTGCAAGGGGTTTGCACAGGAGGAAGGAATTGACTATGGTGAGACCTTTTCACTTGTTGCTAGACTAGAAGGAGTTAGAATGTTACTGGCTTATGCAACACATAAGAAATTTAAATTTTATCAAATGGATGTTAAGTCTGCATTTTTGAAAGGGATACTTGAAGAAGTCTACATAGAACAGCCAAAAGGGTTTGCTAATCTAGACAAGAAAGATATGGTATGTAGATTACATAAAGCTTTGTATGGTTTGAAGAAAGCAATGAGAGCCTGGTATGAAAGGCTACATACTTATTTGTTAAGTATTGGATTTGTTAGAACTAGTGAGAACAACAATTTGTATATGAAAGGAGCTACTAATGATACTATTCTAATTGCTGAGATATTTGTGGATGATATTATTTTTGGAGGACAAGATCACATATGTAAATACTTTTCTGATGAGATGAGAAAAGAGTTTGAAATCTCTATGTTGGGAGAGATTAAGTTCTTTCTAGGACTGCAAGTGATTCAACAGAGTGATGGGATATTCATCTCACAATCCAAGTATATAAAGGAAGTACTAAAAAAATTTGGCATGGAAGATGCTAAACCAGTTGGAACACCAATGGTCATAGGCTTAAAATTGACTAAAGAGGATGAAACTACAAAGGTGAACCAGACACCTTACCAATCAATGATTGGTAAGTTAATGTATGTAGTACACAGTAGACCAGATATAGCACATGTTGTGGGGATTGTTGCAAGATTTTTTGCAAATCCTAGGGAGTCACACATGATTGCTACAAAGAGAATCTTAAGATACCTGAAGAAGATAGAAGATTATGGATTATGGTATCCTAAGGAAGAAAAGTTTGAACTTAAAGTATACACCGACACTAATTGGGCTGGAAACGTGGATGATAGAAAAAGCAGAATCAGAGGAGCATTTTTCTTCAGTGAAAGACTTGTTACCTAGACAAGTAAGAAGAAGTCTTGTATTTCCCAGTCTACAACCGAAGCAGAATATGTTGCTGCTACTACAAACTGTTCAAATATTGGATGTATCAAGTAAGTGTTAGAAAAAATGAATGAGATAATCACAGAGCCGGTGATTATATACTGTGATAACACTAGTGCCATAAACATTTCAAAGAATCTAGTGATGCACTCTAAAATAAAGCACATATCTATCAAGTATCACTACTTAAGAGAACAAGTGGAGGAGAATCAAGTGAAGCATGAATTTTTTACATCTAAAGAGAAACTTGTAGACATGTTTACAAAGCCTCTACTAAAAGATACATTTGAATATTTGAGGCCTAGACTTGGGGTCCGTCCCCTGTCTACCCATCACTAATGTGATCTGGAGGTTGCATCAACCTAATCTTATTAGAATATCATTCATGTTGATGCAACATAGTTCACACTTTGGATTCTATCTAAAGTTGTGATTTAGTTGTGAAGAACTGAAACAGATTTGCATAACAATATATAGAGATACAGCGAATGCACCAGACAACAGAGAGTTACATGGCTACTACAGAGCTGTATGGTTTATTTTTTTCTTTGGTGTTATTGTCAAAGGGAGAGATAAACAATATGATAACCGAGGAGAATACATGAACATCTATCTGAGGGAGAGACAATCTGAAAAGGTACAGGGAGAGTTACACAGAAGGAACCTGAGAGCTGCTAAAGATCATATCTACAAAAGATAGTCTGCACATTGCAATATTGTTATATAACATAGTGATTAAACATATTAAGCTAAGGGAGAGTTTACTGAGCTACAACATTTGTTTACAAAGTTGTAGAATACATGTTTGGTATGTGTATGGTATACTTCATATTGCTTGAGTTTCCATCAATGCCAAAGGGAGAGATTGATGAACTACAACTGATTGAGAACCTGATTGAAGAACTTCAAGTGATTAGAGATCACCGAGCATTGAATTTATATGTAAGATAATTGAATCAATTTTATGTTGTCATTGATGTCAACTAGTTTTGATAGTACTTATCATGGAGTTGCAAACATCTAACACATTTGTGGAAGAGAAGAGAAAGATGAAGAATTGAGATATCTACATTGAGGAAGATGGATATGATAGATGAGGATAAGGAATACCTTTGGTAACTTATTGATGAGTCTACGACTTCATATTTTTGACTTGATTATGTTACATTAATCTTTTATGAAGTTGGGAGAAAATTCTTACAAAGCAGTGTTGTCGGTTAATGAAGCATTCCAGTATACACCAAGCAATGTGGTGTATACCGAGAACAGTACATAAACTGAGCTTGTGTTCACCGATGCATTTCTTTGTTAACCAGAGAATGAACAAAAGAACTAAATGATTTGTTTAGTTGATAGAAGTTGATGAGCTAGAAAGTACCTCGTGATTGGAGTGAAAGATAAAGTTTGTTACGAGACCAATGACTAGGAAAATTCATGGAAGATCTAAAGGACATATTTGAAACATGTTATTGACACATCAGCTGAGGAAGGTTTAAGTGGAAAAAACAACGAAGGAGATTAAGCAGCAAAATCCAATGGATGAAGAGAAAATGGTTTACTTGTCTATTTAAGAGACTAGGGTTTCATTATGAAACTTATGATGGAGGAAAGGATACTGTAGAGATATCATGTGAACAAGCTTCATGCATGCCTGATCAAATTGGTTAAGGAGAACCGAATTGCAGAGATTATCGAGCGTTAGAGAGTTTTTACCAAGGGATAGTTTGTTACTGAATGTTGATGAATTGAATAGAAATATTGATCAGAGGATTTTTATGAGCTTAAGAATAGATCTGAACATCTGCAAGATAAGTTGTATTGTATTCAGATCAACTGATGTTATAGTTTAATCATTGTAATCAGATAAATCTCTTAACCAAATAGACTTGAAAGTCTTGTAATGTCATTCATAGAATGTACATTTGTTATCCTGTCAACCCCATAGTGAATGTTGGTTGGATGATAACGGTTAGGGTTAAATCCTCTAACACAGTCACACCTTACAGTGTGTTTTGTAACCTTTAATAGGGTTGGGTCTTCATCGACCTCACTTCAGAAGAGTGAACAATTTTTGGGTTGTCGGTCCTTGGTGGTTTTTCCCTTTATAGGGTTTCCACATTAAATCTCTTATGTTATGTGTTGATTGTGATGATTGTTGGATATCATACTTTACATGTTTCATATCAGATTTGATTGGTAGTTACTATATGTTATTGACTAGTAATCAATAAAAGCACAGACAATTTACTATTATATGTTACCAAGCTACAGAAATTTGTTTAAATTGTTTTTGGATATACATTTTGTATTTGGGATAGTGATAACTGATTCACCGCCCTCTCATTTATTCTAAATAGATAGTGGAAGAAAATTTTGGAAAATTATGCCTGGGCTTCTGGACAGTGTATTAACTATCAGAAAAGTAGAATGTTCTTCTTCAATACTCCTATTGAGAAACAAAACAAAGTGCTTCAAATTCTAGTTTTTCAGTCAGCCTCGATCCCCTCTACCTACTTAGGCCTCCTCTGAATGGTTAAAGAGGTATCCCATGAATTCTGGAACTCCATCCTGGAAAGAACCCAAAGGAAACTTGCTGGATGGAAAGGGAAGATTCTAAGCAATGCTGGTAAACTGCAGTTGGTGGCTTCCACTCTCTAGGGGATCCCGGTCTACTTTGTGTCTCTCTTCAAGATCAAAAGCAACATGGTAGACATGTTAGAAAAAATTCAGAGAAATTTTTTTTGGGATGGTTCTGCAGAGAAAAAGAGGATGTCCCGGTCAATTAGGATATAGTTTGTCTCCCGAAAGGACTGGGTGGTTTGGGCCTAAGGAGAATTAGCTTGATGAATAGAGCCCTCACCATGAAAGTGTCCTGAACACTCATAAAAAGGAAAGTGGATTGGTGTAGGATCATGGAAGCTAAGTATCTTCAAGGGCACCCCTATGGGGAGATGTACCAAGATAATGACCTCCCCAATGGATCCAAACTTTTGGTGAACATCTGCAAATGTAAAACCTTTCTCTCTAAAGGTTCTTTTTGACAGCTTGGAGATGGGAGATCCATTAGATTTTGGAATGACTATTGGATTTTGAACTACCCTAACCTTGGTAGCAGATTCAACCCCCGCATGAACTACCTTAGGCCTATCCTTGGCAATAGAACTTACAGCTACATTGCTGGAGGGAATTGGAAAGATATATCTAATTTAGTCAGAGACAGACCAGAACTAAAGCACTTGGCTAAGGAGCTCATGGAAATTTTGAGAAATGTCAGAATCCCAGGAATTGGTGGCCATGGTTCCATCATTTGGGCCCCCACCCAAGTGGGCACCTTCTCAATCAAGACTGCTTACAACCTTCTTCTGAAGGAAGAGAATAATGTCGAGGATTGGATGAAGGTGTGGATTCCTCAACTCACATTTAAAATCAACTTCTTCTAGTGGACCCTTATGCATGGTAAAGTCTTAACTAAGGACAACCTCATAAAAAGAGGCTTCTCAATGGATAGCAGGTGCATCCATTGTGAATAGGAGGAAATGGTGAGTCACCTATTCATACACTGTGATTTCACCGCTAACATTTGGGAGGATGTTATTGGAAAATTGGAAACCTCATGGGCTTTGGGTAATGATGTCCACCAATTCACTACCTGGAGGTGTCCCTCCAATCATCCCCTCCTCCAGCTCCTATGGTGAATTCTGCCTCCACACATCTGCTAGATTATTTGGAAAGAAATGAATAACAGGATATTCAGGGAGTCTAGTTCCCCGCCTGAGGCTTGCCTCTATCTCAGAACCAAGCTCCTTTGTGAGAATGCCAATGCAACTAAGTGTAAACTCCCCTTAGCACCCCCATTTGCATGGGAAATCAAAATGGCTGATACCTGGAACTTGCTGATGGGTTTCTCCAAGTTTGACGACTCCAAGTTGAAGGCTAGGAAGGCTACTCGATGGGTTGCCCCACACAGAGTCTAGATCAAATTAAATTTTGATGATACGACTAATAATCTCTCCTAGGGTGGGGGAGGTTTGCTAAGAGACCACAATGGCACTTGCCTCTTGGCTTATGCGGGGTCGCTTAATAATTTCACTATCAATCAAGTTGAGGGCATGGCTCTTTTATGGGGGATTAAAATTTCCATTCAAATGAACACCAGACTGCTAGAAATTGAGGGGGATTCCAAAGTGGTGGTGGAGGCTATCAAAAATAGTGCTAATGTGGGGTGGCATGCCAGCACCATTATTTTGGAAATTCATGAGCTTCTTAACAATCTCCAATGCATGACTATTTCCCACACTTACAGAGAGGGAAATGTGGTGGGGGATTTAATGGCTGCTATTGGTCTTAAGAAAACTAGGCTAAGTAGTTGGGAGGATCTTTGTGATTATGAATAAGTATACCCAAAATTTCACAAAGGATCATAATTGTCTTTCATTCGAATACGTGTGGAAAGATAGCTGTCTACATCAGCAGGTTTTTTTGGTTAACAAGGACACTAAGTGCAACTCTAGTGTAACTACTAATTATTGCACCTAGTGATCCGGTGGATATCATCGTATGGAGCTCGGCTCCCCAAAAACCACCCAAGGCCTTCCTTTTGAGTATATTTTCCCCTTTAAATGACTAACTCAAAAAAACCAATTTTATGCTTCGATTCACGAAGCTCGGCCCTACAA
The DNA here is from genome assembly GCA_027943335.1 of Chamaecyparis obtusa. NCBI lineage: Eukaryota > Viridiplantae > Streptophyta > Pinopsida > Cupressales > Cupressaceae > Chamaecyparis > Chamaecyparis obtusa. Next base: position 27,488 of record BSBK01009016.1, read on the forward strand.
GTCTCAAGAAAATCTAGCGCAAGATAAGGAGATTATCGACATGGGAGGCAATACCTTATGCATTGAACCTAATAATATTGATGAGGTGTTCACATCTGACCCTCTGGTGACCCACTACTATAAGGAAAGTGGTATCTAGGGTTTCATGGAGCGTATGAAGGGAGGGCATGATGAACAATTATCCAAGCAGTTCATGTCTTCCTAGAACAATAGGAATGTTTCTGTTGGAGGTATTCACTTCCAAATTAATGAGGAAGTTATTGCTAAGGTGACAGGGCTTTCCCTGGAGGTAAGAAAATAAAAAGAAACCAGCAGGATGCTGGACCCAACCAGCCTCAACCAATTCTTCAAGGCAGGGGAGAAACCTGTGAAGAAGTTTGGAGGCTTCAATCGTGAGGAGCTCCTAGAGTTCTAGCCCAACCTGTGCCTCATTGTGATGAAGTATTTCACCATGGAAGTTAAATTTACAGTGTTCTACTATTACCATTTACCTTTTCTGAATCATATCAGGAATAAGGATTTCATATCCATTCCCTTTTACTTCATTCTATTGAAAGTAATATTCTGGATATTAAGGAAAACCCTGAAAAGCTGATCCCTATTCTCTACTAGGGCCTCCTGCTCTATCTTTATAACTTTCATAAGGCCATTTTTCCTCTACCCCAAGCTCCCCCTGTTATCCAAGAGGTCACCTAGGAGGATTCTCTCAAAATCCCACTCAATCCACCTCCCACTCTACCCAGGAAATCCTGGAAATGGGCCTTGTCCCAAAAGAAGGTAAAAGTTGCAAAAGATGCGTGGAAAACCCTTTTAAAAGGGTGGAGGACCTTGAAGAATCCCATGTCTCAGAATCCTTAGATGCTAAAGATTTGAAGGAGATGGATAGTACCCCTGAGATCGAAAGGAAGCCCAAGAAATGGAGGATTTTGGATAGCCAGGTCAAGTTAGAGGTGGATTTTGAGGGCTCTGTCTATCATTCTAATAGAATTGCTAAGGAGAGATGAAAAAACAGAATCAAGGAAATGGCCTTGAAGGAGAATTCCCCTTTAGAAAATGACTCCCATACTAGTAAGTCAATTGAGGGCTCTTTTGACAACCACCCGAGCTCGCACAGGACTGGCATCACTCCCCTCCTGAACCCCCAGCAAACCATGGAGATTCCTCAAAGCATTACCCCACCCCCGGCCTCCCCCCATGATCACTAGACCAAGTCTCCCACTATTGAGCACAACCCTGTGTCTCTGGATGGTAATTACAGGTTTAAGGGCTCCCTTAAGCTAAAGTTCTTAAAACTGGACAATGAGATATTAGTCATCAAATAGGACATGCAAGACATCAAAAACCGCATCGTGGATACTAACAAGTTTTCTCTCAAGGTCATGCATGCATCGACTGTGACCCTTTGCATTGTGTGGGAAAAGTTGGCTGGTGGCAAACTGGAGGTTGACGAAGACAACAAAGACCTTTTCCTGTTCCTGTAGGAGGAGTGGGCCACAACCCTGATGTCCAAACATCTAGGTAGGAGATCTTATCTTTTTTTTCTGTCATGAGGTCTTTATTTTTTATTGGGCATGCTGGCCCTAGTTTTTCTATACCACTTTCCTATTTTAAGGATAATCTGTTTAGTTCTTGGTCTAGCCCTGCGTGGCACGATACTATTATTTTGATTTCTACTTTTTTCTTAAGATACTCTGGTTCGATTTTTTTGAAAAGAACTATTTTATTTGTTTTTGATAGAGGTAGATTAGACTTTGGTTGTTCTGCTGACAAACTACTGATGAAATGCTCTAACTAGTGCTATTAATATGCCGTTAATGTGCTTCTAGTCCTTCTATACCACGGTCCAACACCCTCTTGTTGCTTTTATCTATCAAAAACATAATTTTAGCTTTGATGTAACTTGTATACATAATTCTCACCCGGATGTTAAACTCCAAGTGTGACTATAAATCCAACCTTAACACTAAACCCTAACCTTAACTATAATCCTAAGCCCTAATCTTAATTCTAATAATAAACTTAAATCAAACACTAAACCTAATGCTAACTCTATCCATTGTATAAACCATATGCTTAATCCTAATGCTAACCATGATATAAATCATAACCCTAAATTTGAATCCTAATAGCAACCCTAATCCTAACTATATGTAAACCTTAACCCTAACCACATTAGTAACCATAAGCCTAAGTAGTAACCCTAGCATATTGATAAATAATATTTTTATCTTAATCTATAAATAAATAATAATACAATATAATTATAATCTTATTCAATATAATTTTATATTATAATAATATTTGACTAATAATAAAATATAATATTAATATTATATATAGTTAGAGTAAAATTCTAGTTCGGTTTAGCCCACTATATATAAAATATGCTGAGATGTATCATGACTTCTAATTTTTTCATCATTCAACTTTTATAAAAATATTCAATTGAAAAATAACCATAGTTCTACTTGTAACCATGACCATAAACCCAACCTTAACATTAAACCCAAACATAATTAATATAATAAATTTATACCAAACTCTAACCCTAAACATGATACAAATTGTAACACTAAATGACACATTAAACCATAGCCGTGATACATTAATGCTATCCTAATCTTGAACATAACCCTAACATAACTATTATTCTATCATAATAATAATAATAATTCCAGTCCCAACCATTTTTGTCACCCTGATAATAATTTTAAACTTAATCCATACCCTAACCCTAACTTTGATGTAAACCCTAAACATAACATAAAATTCTAATTCTAACCATGATATAAATGCTAACACTAATCCTAATTATATTAATTTATTCAACTTATAAAACTAAACTTTAACACTAAACCTTAACACTAAACCCTAACCCTAATATTAACCCTAAGCATAATCATAAACCTAAACCAAATCCTAATTGTAATGCTAATCTTAACCTTAATCCTAAACTTGACCCTAACCTTAAACAAAACCATAGCCCTACCCAAATCTTAACCTAATTATAATTCCAATCCCAACCCCAATAGTAATTCCAATCTTGCCCTTAACACTTACCAAAACCCTACTCCTAACCTGAAACCTATTCTAATTATAATCAAAACCAAACCCTAACCATAATTCTCATTGTAACCATGACCATAAACCCAACCTTAACACTAATCCCTAACCCTAATCATAATAATAAATCTAAACTAGACTCTAACCCTAATGCTAACTCTAAATGCTAACCCTAATCAAATTAATTAATTCAATATGTTAATGAATCCCTAGATATAATCCCTTTATTTTATCACTATATAATTTACTATTGTAGATTAACTATAATAAAAATTATATATATATATATATATATATATATATATATATATATATATATATATATATATATATATATATATATATATATATATATATATATATATATATATATATATATATATATAAGCTACTTGTTATGATTACACTTATTTCGAGAGGTCTTATTATGGTTACAGTTACGTCAATGATAATCCCAATGCCTGCACCATTTTTTGAATTCTCCTCTACTTTTTGTCTCAATTATACTGACTTTCACTTTGTCATGGCACATGTTTCTCAATTGTTTTTTATTCCCTGCATGGAGATCGAAGTTTTATAGAGATCAACCCTCAAATCCTTTAGGAGATTTCTTTATAATCACTTCAGGAGTAGATTCTTCCTAATCCTATTAAATGGGTTATTAGTATCACAAATTAGCATTTCCTATGCTTAATCTTTGACCAATCCAATGAGGTGAATGAGCATTACTCCAAATTGAAATAGACTTTTACATTATAATTGGTGGTTAATTTGGATGATACAATTAAATGCCAGTTTAGTAAAATAAATGTAAAAGATGGAGCATTTAATTTAATGAAGAAAGAATGATTTGTGAAGATTTCAAAGTTGCTAATCTAGGTCATAAGTTTGTTTCTTTGGTGGAAAAACTCAAAGTTCCTAATAGAATATTTTTCATTACTCATGTATATTGTCACTGCTCATGTGTAGTACTCATTATTCTATGATTTATAGAAAAGGTTAAGAGGATTTAATTAAAAATATTGGATAATTTCTTTGGGCTACATGGGAAAGTAATGCTAATTTTTTATTTGCATATTTAGATTTTCACATTAAATCAAGGTGTAGGTTCAAAATGATATAGTGAATTTAGAATGAATTAGGTTACTAAAATGAAAATTGGAAAAGAATTGAGTATGATTCTTAGAATTCATAACATATCAAAATATGAAATAGGAAAGAGATTATGGAAATTTAAGAAGTTTGAACTTACTTTCTAAAAGGTGAATGATGAGTCTACTAAGAATGCATTAACTTAAATGTGTCATCATAAGATTTTAGGGAAGTGGTTTTGAAACTTGTGAAATAATCTATTTAATGACTAGAAATATAGAAATAGTCTTGAATATTTTCTTATTTTTTGCAATTGGTTGTGTGATTAAAGATAAATACTTGAAGAAGAATTTTTATTTTTTTAAAGTGTTGTGTCATATTTTAAGGAAAGGTTGAACTTTGAATTTATTTTGTACATTTCTATTGATTTCTTACATTTTGAAGCATTCAACTTGATATTGTATCTTATTGCTGCACTTTTGATATATACACTTTTGTGAATTTTTTTTTATGATAATCAATAAGATTAAATGTGCATGTTTTAATTGAATGATTGAAAACACCTTATTTCTAATTTGTGTATAGAATATTTATATGAGGATAATTTATGAAATAACTTTAGGTTCTAAAAAAAAACTAGAGAACATTTTAGATCTGATTGGTAATAGCTTGGTTGTATGAGTTCAAGACTGAAATTTATTGTCTCATCTATGTTATAAGAATGTTATATTCAATGAATATTTTGTGGATTGTAGTATTCAAAAAAATATATGGATTTCCAGTTGTGATCACCTTAGTGTAAAACACTATTACCAACTTTTATCAAAACCACATTTTTTTTACCATATCTTAGATGTTTAATTCTTTGGATTTACCATTAAAAGAAGTAATTAGTGCACGGAAATTGTTTTGGTAACTTAATTATATGTTGTTTGTCTTACTTACTATACTTGAGAAATATATCAAGAGAAATGTTGTTGAATATGGGTAAACAGAGAAGGGTAAATGTATTTTTCTATTACCTACTAGTAGAAAACTAGTTAATAAATGCTTAGGCCTAAGCTAAGGAAACACATGATTGATTTTGTGTTGGTTATTTTATTTTCTCTCTTCTATATCTATGTTAATTCTACTTTTATGTATGAGAAAACTAGTTAGTTCATAGCTTCCACCAGATTCCTTCCAATCCATCAGTGTCAAGTTGATAGGATACTCGAGCAGGGTCGATGTGCTCTTCATTTCAGGATGAGCCCCAGGGGAGCTAACCACTTTGTGGTGGGGCGGAAAAAGTGTCTGGCTTAGGAGGCCAGAGCATGCAAATGGATGATGGATAGTTTGATGGCATGATTTGTATTGATATCTCATATCAATTTGACATTTTGGTCTTCTACTTTATTGTACTTGAATTTGTATACCTTGATGTATAATGTGTGACACTATGGTCAACATCCTTTATGTATTTATTTCCTCGTATTGCATATGGATTATTTTTGTACTATCAATAGTATGGTCAATTTCCAATTTTTGTACTTTGAGGTTATTAGACAATAAATTCATATTACTGTAATTCTTATTTTGAGAAATGGAATAGTTTGTGGAATAGTCTTAATATTGGTAGACTATGTTTATTCTTGTACCATTTTGATTTTTTTGTTTTGATTCTTATGTGTCTCTTATGAGATGGAGTTCGGTCTTTACAGAATCCAAGTTCTTTGCCATAATTCTCCTTGTGGGCCATAAAATAAGCTATCTTTGGGACAAGGCACCAAATTGTTTGACTAAATGCTAGAAGAAATCTAATGCATGCAAGTGTAGAGAAGGCATCAAGTTTTTTTATAGGATGTCTTAAATAGAGAAATCATCCCATGCAGTTCAATAGCTGTAGGTTATGCACAAAATGTATCCATTGAAAAGTCTATAAAACTTTTGGAGTGAATGCAATCGGCTGGTGTATATGAACCAAACTCTACAACCTTGCCCTGTAACCCCCTTGCAAATGCCTTAATGGAATCTTTAAAATAGTGTTTAGACATTCATTAAAATTTTATTATCAGAAGTTGCACTTTCTCTGGTAGGTATACATACGACATGTGTAAACATTGACAATACAATGCATTTAAACTATTTGATAGAATGCATATCAGCTAGATTTCTTTGTCAGATTTTATTCCTAGAAGTGCTCTTGTAGACATCACTTGGAAGCTAGAACTAAACACTTCACACATGATTTATTTGACAGAATGCCAAGAAAGAAGTCATCTTAAGGAAATTTGTGTTGCTTGCACAAAAATCCATGTTTTGGGAAATCTTTAAGAACCTCAAACGAATGCAATGATAGGTGTAAAGCCAACTTTACAATACTTTCCAAGCATTTTACCTACCCATGTCAAAATGGGGACTACAAACCATGCTCATGAAGTGTTTGAAAAAATGCTTCTAAAGAGGCATCATCTCAAAGAGGCATATACATTGGCAAATGGAGTGTAATAACAGTCAAATATGTACAAAATGAGCTCAATGATAAATTTTTTAAGGCTCTAAAGCAAGTACAAATCAATAGATCATCGAAGTTGACCCTTCTAACCTCACTACCACCATCATTACCTTTGTGTCAAAGTGAGAAACTTTAGAGAGGGATGTTCAATAAGTTTAGAGTATGATTATTAAAATAGTCCAATGATAAAGGTGTGAGTCGATTGAGCGAAGCTTCAGAACATCAAATCATAAGGAAGATGAAGGTATACTTGCTCTATTCATGGTCAGGAAAGGATTAAAATAAATGTTCTTTAATAATATTTCATGTCTCCACACTAATTCAAATATTGAAGAAGTTAATTCAACTATAAAAGTTAAATGACTAGAGATTGGTCATAGTAAATTATAAATACCATAAACCTGATTATGCCTCAATACTCAAGTGCACATTCCTAGAGATAAACAAAAAAATATGAGGTAATGTCAACATCCAAGATATTTGGAAGTCTATGAAAAATGAGGAGAGAACTACAATAGCATCCAGGATCCTTGACAGTGGTTTAACTCATGCAGGAGGTCATCAAGTGTATGTTCAGTACCCATAATTTGTATTAGAATGCATGAAAGAATAAAACCTCAACACTCGAGAAGTTGTTGTAGCTAATGCAGATGCAATGGCGAGAATAAGTGTTATTTAAGTTGATTTAGATGCCTATGACTTACCAACATACCAATGGGACTTCATGGAAATATAAGACAGACATGTCACTTCAAAGTTGAAAATGGATAATGTTTTCATTCCCATCTATGAGCCTATGAAAGAGATTCTTGGTGCATACAAGACCTTCAAAAATAAATCCTTAGGTTTTTAGGGATGAATTATTGCTCATATCACTTTCCAGAAAGTTCAAACTGAGATATTATAGCAAAATGACTAATCTTCTCTTTGAACTTCCTCTTTATTTTCAAGTTAGTGTTTTTCTCCTTATTTTTGGTTAATTTAGTAAGGTTAATTAACTAATTCTTTTTGTAAAAATATTATAATTTTATTAACCTTATCCAAAATGTGTAAAAAAGAGTTGGTTATTAAACGAGAAAATTTGGTAGTTACACAGAGACTTGTCTATATAAGGAAGTGAAGGCAATGTTTTAAGGACTTTTGAAACTTTATGATTTTGGAGTAGCATTATTAATGAAGATGTGTAACTTCATTAAATGAATACAAAGCAATTTTTAGAAATATTACCAAGTTTTTAATTTGTTCTTATTTTTTATCTAGTGTTCATTGCATGAAAACATGATTAATTTTTTTTAGTTTCACTCTAGATCATGAAGGCGATTGTCATATCTATTGACTTTTCTTCCCATATTCTCTTCTTTGGCATATGTGAAGTTTATATGAGTTTTTTATAAATAAATTTTTTGTCATGGATCATACTTATGCATAGTTTTTAGATTTCAATGATAAAGCTAATAGAGTCTCCTTTTATAAAATCTTGGCAACTCTTTCTATATTTGTTGTCAAGAATATTACAAGGGAGCTACCCCTCTCAAATGTAAAGGAAGATTTTATCCAAGAAACAATCTATCCAATTGTTGTAAACAATTTTCCACTCCTCTGTTAGACACTTTGTCAATAATTTCAAAGTGACAAATCTATTTGCCAACTATATGTGTGTGCGCGTGCATGTGTATACATGCATGCATGTATGCATACATATATGTGTGTGTGTATATATGCATATATGTATATGTATATGTAGGTATGTATGTACACACACACACACACACATATATGTATGTATATACATATACATATACATATATGTAGATATATGTATATATATATATATACACATATATATATATACATATATATACATATATATATATATATATACATATATATATATATACATATACATATATATATATATACATATATATATATATACATATATATATATATATATATACATATATATATATACACACATATATATATATATATATAGACACACACACACACACACACACATATATATATATATAGACACACACACACACACATATAGATATACATACATACATACATATATATATATATATATATATATATATATATATATATATATATATATATATATATATATATATATATATATATATATATATATATATATATATATATATATATATCTGTATGTATATGTGTGTATATCTATATGTGTGTGTGTGTATACACACACACACATATCCCTCTACCTCTCTATCAATTCATCTCTCTTCATCTCTCCTACATCTCCATCTCTATCTTTATGTTTTTATATCTATATACGTCTCTATATATTTCTCTCTATAAATATGTATCTATATTTTCATTTATCTATATTTGTCTATGTCCATCTCTTTAACTCCATATTTCTATCTCTTTCCATTTCTCTCTCCCTCTCACTATCTATCTCTTTACCAATACGTTCATCTCTCAATCCCACCCTTTATAACCCCCCCTCTCTCTCTCATTGTATATATCTTCATTCTTTATATCTATATCTCTCCCTATCTCTTTATCAAATTTTTTTGTTTTGATGTGTCTATCCCCTCTCCATATCTTTATCTATCTCTATATTATGTGTGTCTCTTTCTTCTATATTTACGTCTATCTATATCTCCACCTCATATATCTATATATGTATATCTCCCTCTCTCCATCTCTCTTTTATATTTTTTGATCTCTATTTATCTTTCCATCTCCCTCTTTGCCTTCCTCTCTCAACCCCTCTATCTCTATCCATAAACTAGCCAATATATTTCTCTTTATATATCTCTTTATCTCATCCCTTTGTCTATCTCTTTCGATCTCTCTTTCCCTCTATCTATGTATCTCCCTCTTTCTTTATGTCTTCTTTTTTCTCATGATCTCTCTACCACTCTTTCTCTATCCATCTCTTTCTCTATTTATTTATCTCTATGTATCTCCCTTTGATATCCCAATATCTCATTCCTTATATCTATCTCCATCTCACCATATCATTCTCGCTCTCTCTCTCTCACTATTCTTCTTCATTTCTACCACTTGATCACTTTCTGAAACTCTCTCTCTCTATATCTCCATATTCTCTCTATATATCTCCATATCCTCTCTTTTTGTCTCTATATATTTCTAATTTATTTTATTTATTGATCTTGAATGACTTAATAGTGATTCTACATTGTATTTAATGAAACCCACCCTATTGGAAAATTTGAGGTATATATTTAATTTGTCTAGAATGAGTCCAACATTACCATATGCCTAAATTAATTTTTAGTAGGAAATGTTTAAACTTATTTATTTTTATAAATCATCATAAAGAGTGGCACAACTTTGAACTTCATCCCTAACAAAATGTATACCAAACTGGGTCCTACGAGCCAATAGAAAAGAGGGAGTTAAAGCAATTTGAATTTTAGATTTTATAATTATTATTTTTGGGTCAATTTTGAGTAGTACGAGAATGAAATTTCTGTGGCATGGAATCAACCTAGTATGGCAAGTGGGATATATTAGGATTAAAATTTGATACATAAAAATATGGATTAATAGTAAAGCAAGTGTGAGAATGATTGCAAATGGTACAAGTATAAGGTTACATGTATGTAAATTCAAGTGGGTGAGAGTAACAAGAAATGGATATTAGTTAAATAAGGATCCAAAGTTAATACAAGAGTATGTCATTGTCAATATTTAATTATTTTAATATATTCCACCAAAATAGGTTGAAAAATTATTACAATATATTAATATTTGCTGGAATTGACTGGAATTGCAAAATGGGAATTGGTGAATTGGTATAGGCCAATTCTAATTTTGGTCCAAAATGAGCATTCTGCCAATCCACCTCAGAACCTGGTATTACAATTGAGGCATGGAATTAAGAATTCAATTTTGAGAAGGGAAACCGATTCCCGTTTTCCCATTCCAGATCAATTCCAGCAACCAAACCAACTTCAAAAATTTGAAGAATATTAAATTTGCATCAAATGGGAATCAAGCAGTTCAGAAAAATGTGACATCAGAAGCTGAAACTTTATTCATTATAAGATGTTAGCATTCTCATCACTGCCAATTAGCATTTACAACAAAAATTTAGTGAAAGGCGTATCAAGATCCCTTTATGAGGCCCCACGCTTATCAGCTCTGCACAACAAAAACCATATTTCCTCAATCTTAATGTCACAAACACTGGATCTGCTTCCCCTATCACAGTGATCTTCCTTTGCTTCATGTCCACAGCCACTGAATCCACCCCTGCAATACAAATATTCATATTTATATAATCAGATTGCATAGCAGAATAAATCAAATATTAGGATTTGAAAGTGAAAAGGAAAATGCAGTATACCCTCCACTGTTGCAACCGCCTTTAGGGCCCTTTTCTTGCTTTTCTCATCCTCCATCATTAATTGTATCACCATTTTCTGCAAATTTTGAAAAAAATAAAATGAATTAGTTATAACTTCGACGTGAATCCTGAAACCCAACATATTCATGAATAGAAATCTAAACTTACCTTCATTTTGATTTCTTAGAAATGGGTTTCTGTTCACGAAAATCTGCGAGGACTTTTAATTTTCTGCATAGTTTTGGTGTGTGGGAGATGAATAAATAGCAGTGATTTTGCGATTATTTGTGGAAAGTATTGCCAATGGTATGTACCTACCAATTGAAAATTAATTTATTCAATCATTGGAGATATATAAAGTAGTAGTATTCTTCCTGGAAAAGTGTATCAATTTCTCATCGTGGTGAATTAAGTATGAAATCTTATCAATTTCGAGTAGTTTCAGATCGTTTAAGGAAGGCTGTATGCGAGTAGTTTCCGTGAGACCAGGAAAGAAATTTGGAAGCTTCTGCCTCGTTTAAAGAATTGCCAACATGAGATCAACTTATGTCGATGTGTGAGAAGGAAAAAATGTTTTGTTAATATAATAAAGATGAAATGAGGGTAGTTCGTATTTCAAATTATTAAGGGAGATATTTGATGATGTCATTATTAGCTCACTCAACGATGTAAAGAAAGAATATTTGAATTAGTCAAGTTGAAGAAGTGGAAGCATCACGCGTGGAAATGACAGGAAAAGTTGTCATCGCGTGAAGGACACAGCTAAAAACTTAGACATGCAAACACGTAACATCTGTTTGTTTGCTGGAATTAAACTGGAACTGGGATTGTCAAGTTCCAGATTTAAAACTTCTATAATTATCAAATATTGGAATTTGACAATTCCTATGTTATTTAATTCCATCTTACACAATGGAATCTAGAAACTTGAGCATTATTCTAATGAATTGTAGAAATATGATAGCTTTAAATGAATAGCATTGACAAATGTCCTCAAGGAGGCTAAATTCTTCCTTACTTCTCTATGACATTATAGACATGATTATAGATTATAAAATCTAATTATTTTTTACTAGGGAAAAATGGGTTTTGAAGAGACCAAAAACCCTTTACAAACATATTTTGAGGAGGATATGGAACCCCAAGAAGGATCAACTACACATAATAGAACACTTCATAACACCAGCCAACAAACAACAAAGAATTAGTAGCCTAGTCAAGAAAGCATACGAAGTACAAGCTGCAACTTAAATTGGTCGAAGCCTCGAGAAATGAAAGAGTTATAAAAGGCCCCCTTAACCTTAGAAAAATTAAAAATATGGTTTTTTATAGGATCCTTAAACCTGAGGAATGGGTTTTCTAGCCACTAGATAGAGCAATAAATGTAAACCTAGCAAATAAAAAACTCCCAACTTGAGAGGAAAACTAGAGGGGTTTGAAAGGCTCCCCAAATCTATGAGACATTAGGTTTTAACAAGGCTCCCAAAACCTTTAAAACAACACATAGAAAAATAATTCTTGTAGAATAGTCCACCAAAGCAGAACCATCACAACATCCTAAGCCACAAAATGTGAAAGGATTTCCAAAACTTCAACTTGGATAAAATAAACGTACCCAAAACCAACCAGCCATGGCCAACAAAGACTTTCCACCAAAAAATGAATTCTCAACTACAATACTCCTCTCCACTCAAAAGAAAACAATCCCACCTCAATAAGAGAAACAAGGAAAGAGAACTCTAGTCAATAAAATTTCACCAGATCCATTCTTGCTTCTAAGAAACCAACAAGTAGGTAAGAACACATCAAGCATAAAAAAACATCTTCTAACTAGAAAATCTTTTCCTCCATAGGAAAGACCACCACCTCTAGAGGAAACAAGAAAGAGGAAGATGGTACCAGAAAGATTGAATCCCACAACAAGGTAAAACTTAGAAACCCACCTCAAATGGGGACACTCCACCTCCATAGGAGCCTTGGAAGAACAAAACTTAATAAAAATAGAGAGAGCCTACAAACACCAAGAGGTTAAAAAGTACTAGGTTATCCCAAGGGAAAACAAAGCTTGAAAAATCTAAGAAAACTCCAACCAAAAATGAAAAAAGGTTAGAAAGGGCCCTTGAAAATTGATAGCATCCAACTAACCAAAAATAGGAGCAGGGCCACCGACAAAAAACCCAACCATGAAAGAAAGTCAAACACTAAAAAGCACAAAAAAATATTTGCCAAGAGAGTATGTGTAGGATTATGGTATACCAAAAAGTGGCGATGTGAAAAAGAAGTCCTAATTGATAGACTCTTTGTAAAACAATAATAATAAATAATATAATAATAATAAATGATAATAAATAATTATTTCAATTTGATGAAGTTTATACTAAGTTAAGGTGGTCAGACACGAGAGTTTTTATATTCAAGAAGATTTGTAGCAGAAAAATCATAATTAATTATTTACAAGGAAAAAAATACAAAAAAATATACATCATATCTAGACGTGAGTCTACTACTTCTATCTAAAATCTTATAAAAAAATATTATCATTTGATTTTGTTTAATGTAGTCAGACATACACCTACTTGTTATCTTTCTAGTCCTGATTGATAAACTTATTGAAAAATAGCTATAACTTTCAAACTGTATAACATTTTTTAAATAAAAAATATGTGTCACATTCTATGCTTTTCCTACTACAAGAAAATAAAAATAAAATCATTTTGATAAAGTTTAGACTAGGTTAATGTGGTCAGACACGAGAGTTTTTGAATTCTAGAAAAGTTGTAGAAGAAAAATAATAATTAATTATTTACTTGAAAAAAATTACAAAAAAATATGTGTCACATTCGGACATGAATCTACTACTTATATCTAGAATCTTGTAAAAAAAACTATCATTTGATTGTGATTAAGGTGGTCAGACATACACCTATTTATTTTTTTCTTGAAATTTTCATACTACTACATTGAAATTTGAAAATTTCAACATATAGAATTATTTTTCAAAAAAGGCCTAGTATATTAGGAACTAAATTCAATTTTCTACAGATTCTCTTCTTACATATTTTTGATATAATATTTATAACTTATTTAATTTTTTATGTCAACTTGCCTAAACTTGATTCTGAATTTTCATTGCCACTTAAGGGCCTAGTTTGACATACCATAATCTTGCACATACCCAAGAACAAAGAAAAACCTAACACCAAGCTCCAAAAATCCCAAACCAATCAACTTCAAAAGCACACTAAAACCCCACCAAGTAGGGGAGCACCAAAGATAGAAGTGGGCCAAATCGAAAGCGCACCATGTAAAATACCTCCATAGAAGATGACAAAGATGCAAATAAATAGGAAATGCCATCACCCACAAAGAGGATAAAAATGCCCATGCAAAGGCTTGAACAAAAATAATAAAAAAGGGCCAAGATAGAGTCCAGACAATAGAAAGGGAAAAAACCAACATAGACAAAGATACCAAAGACTCCAAAGAAAAGCCATCACACTACCAAAATAGTAGGGATCTACCACACTAAGCCCAAGGGCCAAAATAATCTTTCCACAGTAAAACCATGTCCACAAATGAGAAGGATAAATGGGTAGAAGTGGAAACACTAGGAAAATATGCTAAACCCCTAAAGCCACCAAGAACAAAGGATGCAAAAGACAAAGGAAATGACCAAGACAAAAAATAATGAAACCCATAACAACAAAGTAGTGGGAAAAAGGAACCTTCTTCCTAGTTTCCATCATCATCCTCACCTTCAATAGACTCTCATTCAACATCCATGCAGATGGCTAAAATCCTAAATGAACCTCGTCGAACCCCTACCCCTAGTTCAACCTCTCTCTCCCATTTGAATTATAATTGTTATGCTCTTAAGAGGTATATCAATGCAATCATGAATAGAGTTCCAATGAAGAATAATAGATATTAAATAGATAAAAAAAATTGCTCCTAAAAAAATATAATATATATATTTAAGAAAAATGATTTTCCACAACCCAATTATTATTTTATTCAATAGACTTGTTTAAAACATACATTTGTCAAAATTAAGTGTGTAATCAATCTCAATTGTTAAAAAAATAAAGGTCTCTTATAACTTCTAATATGTCTTTCATTTATGTTCTTACTAGGTATTATGGTCCAAATGAAATTGTCAATTCAAACTCTCTCACATTCTATTATGTTTGATTTGAATAACTTATTTCCTAAAGCTACTCCTTCAAATTTTGGCGATGATTTAGAAGAGGATGAAGATGATGGGGAGGATTCGGATATAGAGCCGGATTTTGATTATGAGTCTTCTCAAGATACTACTTCCAACCTCAGTAAGAAAGGGAAAGGTCAGATTAAGGGCAATGCTTCTTCTTCCAAGAACCCTACGGGCAGCAAAAGAAAGTCTTTTTTGGAGGATTCTTCGCTAGACAGTGATGAGGATACTATGGATGAAAAGGATTTCTCTGTAGAAAGGGATCATGGCAAGAGAAAGAAAGGAAAGAAAATTAGGAGTACCTCTGACCTCATGGATCCCTCCCTTATTGCCCTCCCTATTCAAAAGGAAGACCCTCAGTTCACTCCCGACACCACTACTAAGAAGGACAAGCTGAACCCCCATCCAACTACCCTTTGGGCCAAGGCGGATATGACTAAGGTGGCCTTTGATTGGTTTATTATGGAGCTTTTCCATCTGAGGAAAACTAATGATAGACTCAAAGCTAGAATTGATATTCTTGAGGCTATGGGTCTTGGCGACAAACCCTTCCCTATTGTCCTGAGTGAGTTGACTGAAGCCATCAATAAAGCTATGGGAATTGTTAATTCATATGATTGAAAGATGGAAGCCATGAATGCTCAAATATCTAATTGTGATGAGGCTATGTCATCCATGCAGATTAAGGTCCTTGATTTTGAGGAAAAGATCTCCCAGTTTGAGGCCGCGATCATTAAGTTTGGGGACCAGAGTTGCAGTACTCTTCAGATGGTGGTGAGACATATCAATACCCTTCTTAACATGTGGGAAGGGACTATGGTAAAATATAAGGACCTTATGCCTTGTGACTCTGGGAATCGCACTAATTAGGATGCTCATACTCTTAAGGAAACGACTCAGAATATGGAGCTTTTGGCTTCAGAAGCTGCGGATCTGCTTAATAATATTTGATGATCTCTTTCGGTCCTTTGGTTTTGTCGGGTCCCTCATGTAGGCTGCTGGCCCTTTTTGAGACCTTTCAGGCTTTCTTTTGTGGTCACTTCTGGTTGTCTTTCTTTTGGTTGTCCCTTTTGGTTAGACAGGCTTCTATTGTCTTTGGTGCTTAATGTATATTTTGTCTCTCTCTCTCTCTCTTTGTAAAAGGTTTAGGACCTTTCAAATCCTACTTTCCTTTAATCAGAACTTATTTCCATATATAGAGTTCCATTCTAATTACAATGGTACCACCTCTAACCAAAGTGTCTTGAACCTTCCCTTGTGACCCCTTTTAGGACTAGTCTCAAAGTGTTCTAGAGCTAGTACAATATTAAGAACATGGAGTGGAACATGAAAGGGGCTATTAGACATTATGTCATGTTCCATATGGATAACAAACAAGGTAGGTGTATTCTAGTTCTAATATTTTCTCTACAACTTAAGATACATTGAACTAATGATTAGGAAAGAAAATGCCTTTATGGTGTGAACTATATTTCTTAATGGAGATTTGATAGCCTATAAAATATTTAAAAATTCATAAAATAAAATAAAATATGCAATCAAATATTTTAGGGTGATGTAACATTTTACAATTGGTCTTGTGCTCCTATATTAGAGGACCCGTGTAATTAAATTTTGAGCATATTACTCAAAATTATGTCTAGGTGAGAGAGGTTCTAGTGACCACTCAAACAAATATCTCAGCTTATCTTTAAATAATCCATGCACCAACTTCAAATCCCCTTCATTTCCATTGCACTAGATATTCTTTGTATTTTTTCTTCTTGGCTCTTTCTAAATTACACATCTAGAACTTACTCTATCTTTTCTCTTCCATTTTTAAGAACATGGTGTCCCATATATAATTCATGCGATGATATTTTATCCTTCTTTATATTTTTGGCTCTATGTTAGTCATGTCAGTTAGATGTTTAAATTTATTTATAGTCTAATTTCATAAGCATTCTAATATAAGGTACCACTATGCAAGGCCTTTAATATTTCTTACTTCAACTTATTATTTCCCCCTAGGGAATATTTTCAGCTACAAGCATGTCATGACTAACTAATCTTCTCAGTAAATTCTTTTTATTTAATGGTCACCCACATCTACCTTAATTTTTTATTTTGATACTTCTCCAATGATTGCCTTAGTTTTGCATGCACCTCTTGTATGTGTCATGCAAAATCTTCGACGTCAACATTGACACATTCTTCATTTACTACATTTAACAAGTCTATGGTTCCTTTTGGATATTTCCATACATAGTTTGCAATAGTTGACAATAGATTATTAAAGTTGATAAATGAAAATTTGGTGAAGGGTGCTCCCCTTAATACCACAAACACATAACAGAAATAGAGAAACAACAACAATATGCAAGAACAGAAAATTGGCTTCTTATTATCTCCACAAATGTGGAATTACAAACTTTCAAAATTACAATATGCAAAGCCACATGGGCATTCCCTTACAATATTCTGTAGGACAAAGCCTCGAACTATTACCTAGAACTATTCTGAACTACCTAAGACAATAATACAGCCTTCCTTATATAGGCAATTTTCCACTGCCTGGGAAGGTTCCAGAATTTTAGCCAATAAGGATGACCAAACTTAGAATTATTTTATTTTACATTTTATTACATCATAGTCGGCTCAAGATAAGCTTTGAAACTTGAATAGAAATTTTGAAGAAAATTAGTTTCCGCCATTTCAGTTGGCCCAACTTCCGAAGACCATAAGTCATCACCAGTTGACCCGATCGGCTATTATAAGCCCATTTCAGAAATGCCACGAAGCACTCTACAGGCTTGACCCACGCAAGCGCCCATCACCCAAATTTTTGACCTCATCCGGGGCCTCTAAAGCCTTCAAAACTGAGTTCAAAGTTTCTGTACCCTGCTGCCAATACCGAAAATCTTCAATATCTTCCAATATACACTTGATCTGGCAATGAAACTTTACTGGCAGACTTATATGACCAAAATGAACCTCCAAGAAAGAAATTAGATCATTCTGAGCACATACAAAAATTACCAAAAATAGTAACTTTCCATAAATAGCAGCTTTGCACAAAATAGCCCTTATTGAATATAAAAATAGAAATATTTTTTTGGGTGATGCAAGATTGCTCTTACACCCAGGATGATCCTGCATCAAAATTGTTCTTGCACTAGAACCAAGTATTAAACTACTTTGACTTGTCTTCCAACAAACTTATTAGGATATTTTTAATCTCTTACTATTTACTTATGTATAAACTATCTATTTTGGGGGTGACATGCAAAATTTTTGTTCTTTTATGTTTCTAACCTCTTCAATGCTATACTAAAATGTTGGATCAAGAACTCAATATCCTCTTTTGAGATGATTCTTTGAAAAAATCCATGTATCTTTATAGATTCTTTGGATACACCTACAATCCTAGAAGCATTATTTATATTTTATAAATATATTAAATTTATCCTTCCTTGAGAAATATGAAAACATACAAAGATGTCCAATTGTAACCCTTTTAAGTCCAAAATGTTACAATGAAAAAAAATATATAGAAAATTCTTCCCCAAAAAAATTTACAATAAAAAATAACTTAAATATACCTATATTTAAGGCATTTATAATCTAACAGATAATCTAAGGTAAAACTAGCCATTGAGTTGAAATAAAATTTGACAACCTATAAACTAAAATTAGGAAAAGGAAAAATTAGGAAGTCATGAATCATATGGAATATACACCGGGGAAGGGAGACTCTCAATTCTTAGTTCAATAAGTTGAAATAATAATAATAATTTAATAACAATAATAACAACAACAACAACAACAACAACAACAACAATAATAATAATAATAATTATTATTATTATTATGGCAAGTAAAAGAGAGAACTAGTATAGGAAGAAGGTGAAGCCAAATATTTTAGTGGGAAAAATGGACTCAATAAACTTAGATTCTAAAAAATATTGGAAATTGAGGAGGTGATTGAATAAGTAGTTATAAAAGAAAAGTTCTATTATTCTGGACATAGAATATTTGATAAGGTAAATAATGATTGAAAAACAAGTGAAAATTGTGACTTTAAAAGAAACCCAAAAATCTAAAAAAATGATAAAAACGTAGGAAACACTAAGTAGATATTGTAGACTTAAAATTTTCTTATAATTGAATAAATATTTATTTGAACAACATGCACAAACATTCTTACCAAGAAAAACATAGAAAATGCCATTGTACTATCTTAAAATTGATGAAATTCATTTTGAGACCTTTTAGCCCTCCTTAGCATGGTTTTGGTCACTCTCTCATCTTTCAGCATGGTCCTCTAGGTGCTATTTTTGGCCATATCTTCTGGTGGTTTCATCATCCCCTAATTCTTTTTGCACCTTCTCCAAGGCCTCCGAGACCCCCCTTGGGAATAGGTTGAATTTTTTACGTATTCTAGAATAGGTCGACTAGGTTGACCTATTCTAGGAAGAGGTTGACCCAAGTTGACCTCTTCCCCAAGGAAATTTAATTATGGGGCCCAAAGTGCTTTAAATTTGTCGATTGATTTCTTTTTCTCCCGGGTTGGCCTTCTTTGTTTTCGATCTTGAAAACTAGTATATAAGGAGGCTTGGGCATTTCATTTTCATCCCCATAAAGCTACTTCATCATTCTACAAGAAATCAAGAGAAATCATATGTGCGTGTTCATGATATTTCAAGCAAGCATCTTCCAGAATTAATCAAATTCAAGCATTTCCTTCTTGCATCAAGCTGCTTCCTTCAAGGTGGTAGTAGAGTTTGGCTTCTAAGGAGTAGATCCATAATTCCAAATCATTCAAGTTCTTCTATCCTTCATCATGGCATGTCACATGCATTCCTATACATGAGTTTTTTACTTCTTTGATTTCCTTTTAGTTTTTTTGAGTCAAGGATATTACATTTGCATACATACATGGATGATCACATATCAAATTTAATTGCACCTACAAAGGTAACTGTATCTTTCATTTGATATATTTAATCCTACTAAATGTTAGCATTTCCTTTATCATTATATTTACATCTAAATTTTAAGGTTTATTCCTCAATCTAGGGCTTGACCAAGGCAAGCCCTCATCCACCCAAACCCAAAAACAAGCTTTTATATGTATAGGAGAAAGTTATTAGAATTACAACCATAGATATGAAAACTAATTGCCAAGACATTTATAAAGAAGTTAGGTTGACTTTGCTACAGTATCTTGGGAGCATGATGACTTTGTGGAAAAGTGTCTTGAACATGTTGCACCAGGTTCACCTGTTCCTCGAGGTCTGAGAAAAATAATATTTTTTGGGTTTCCTATTGTGATCTCTAATCCGCAATCAGGAGTTCTATCACAAGCTCAAATTTTGCAGTTTTTAAGGAAAAAAGGCATATTCCTCTACACATTTCAAGGTGATTTCTCTATCATTCATTTCATTTCTTATTCTAGACTTGTTCTTTTAGAGATTAATTGGGCTGATTACATACACTTAACATCTAGATCTATCTTACTTTTCTCATTAAATCAATTGGTCCAAATTCATATTTGCATTTACACATCTTTAATAAAATCCTACATTGCATGAAATAGAACTTTCTTGGGTAATTCCTTAATATAATTTTGGTTTAGCATTGGCATCCCTTCATCTTCTTAGGTTTTGTTAATCTAACTTGGGTTGTATTGATATTTATGTTTGGAAGCCCCTCTTTCTCTTGTATTTTGAGTGTTAGAGTTGGAATGGTTAATTAATGAATTCATCTCCCCAATGGGTATCAATGATACTTCTCCATCACATGGAATCACACACACACACACACACACACACATTTTCTCTATGGATAAAGGACCCTTGTCCTTCCATAGAGAACACAAACATATTTACACTATGTGGTGATACCAAGAAACTGATCCATGGGTGGACACACATACACATGCATGTAAAATCCACTGATGAGTGCACATGATTGACTACCGGGCACACATATGAGTGCTAGACCATTTGATCCTGCCTTTTTTGTTTTCTTTTTTTTTTGTGATTCACAATAAGGAACACAAACCTTACTGGTAAAGATACTCTCTCGCTCTCTCTCTATTATTTCATGTAAGAGGATATAATCATGAGGGATATAATCATTTGTGGTTCTCTTTCATTTCCTACATGATCCCTTATTCTTTTTGATAGCCTTCTGAATATGATATTAGTGGGTGAGACATTTCTTTAACTGAGGTCTCTTTCACTAGTTGATTTGGGGTTATAGTACTAACCCATTTTGAGTCTTTTGACTTTCTTTTTTTTCTCTCTCTTTTTCCTTTGTTTTCTTTTTCTTTGTTTTCATACTCTTTTGCATGGGAATGGAGTTAGGATCCTAGGTTGGGGGCTCATTTTATGTTCTATCTCATTGTGACATTGTCTCTCTTCTCCTTCTTTATTTACCAAGAGTATGAATTAGCTCATAGTCCTTCCAAAGTGGGGGATAATTTTACCATCTTAAGAGGGAAGAACTTCATATTGAGAATTGTTATCCCTCCTTAGTGTGGTTTTGGTCTCTCTCTCATCTTCCAACGTGGTCCTTTAGGTGCTATTTTTGGCCATATCTTCTAGCAATTTCATCATTTCCTGATTCTTTTTGTACCTTCTCTGAGGCTTCCAAGACCCCTCTCTAAGACCCCCTCAGGAATAGGTTGACCCATGTCAAACTCTTCCCCAAGGAAATTTAATTATGAGGCTAGCTGTACCTCAAGTTTTCTGATTGATTTCTTTTTCTCCTAGGTCGACATGCTTTATTTTCATTCCTAAAAACTAGTATATAAGGAGGCTTGGGCATTCCATTTTCATCCTCATTAAGCTACATCATCATTCTACAAGCTATCAAGATAAATCATACATGCTTTCATGAGATTTCAAGAAAGCATCTTCAAGCATTCATCAAGTTCAAATGTTTCCTTCTTGCATCAAGCTTCTTCCTTCAAGGTGGTAGTGGAGTTTGGCTTCTAAGGAGGAGATACATCATTCCAAATCATTCAATTTCTTCCATCCTTCACCATGGCATGTCACATATATTTATATACATGAATTTTTAACTTCTTTTATTTCCTTTTAGTTTGTTTTGACTCAAGGTTATTACATTTGCATACTTGATCACATATCTAATTCAATTGAATCTACAAAGTTAATTGTATCTTTCATTTGATATATTCAATCCTACAGCTACATGTTAGAATTTCCTTTATCATTACATTTACATCTCAATTTCAAGGTTGATTCCTCAATATAGGGCTTGACCAAGGCAAGCCCTCATCCACCCAAACCCAAAAATAAGCTTTTATGTGTGCAAGAGCAGGATATCAGAATTACAACCACAGATCTAGAAACTACTTGTTGATACATTTCTGAAGAAGTTAGGTCAAGTTTTCTATAGTGTCTCGGGAACACGGTGGCTTCATGGAGAAGTGTCTGGAACATGTTGCACCAGGTCGACCTGTTCTTGGAGGTTTAAGAAAAATAACATTTTTTTAGGTTTTGTTTTGTGATTGTGAATCCAAAGCTAGAAGTTCTGTCAAAAGTTTAGATCTATTAGTTTTAGATAAAAAAGGCATATTCCTCTACACATTTCAAGGTGAGTTCTTTATCATTTATTTCATTTCTTAGTCTAGACCTATTTTCATATCTTAATTGGGCTGATTGCATACACTTAGCATGTAGATCTATCTTACTTTTCTTATTAAATCAATTGGTTCAATTTCATATTTGCATTTACACATCTTTAATCAAATCCTAAATTGCATGAAAGAGGACTTTCTTGCGTACTTAATTGATATAATTTGGGTTTAGCATTGGCATCCCTTCGTCTTCTTGGGTTTTGCTAATCTCACTTGGGTTGTATTGATAGTTATGTTTGGAAGCCCCTCTTTCTCTTGTATTTTGAGTCTTAGTGTTGGAATGGTTAATTAATGAAATCATCTCACATAGTTTACATTGTTAGATTCATTAGTATCCATTTCACCTCTAAATAGCCATAACAATATTTCTTAAGTTGGCTATAAACAAGAAAAAATACTAAATAACACACTAAGAGGGACTTAGTGAAAGGTTCTTGTTTGCACAATTACAATATAACATGTTCTAGGTTTTTGAACAAAAATGAGAATAACATCACACTTCATCATGACAAACAATTACGAATGGGTACACTAAGACACACAAAAGAGAAATTGTAGTATAAAAAATATTTACAAATCCACCATATTAGCATTATTCATAAGAAACAATGCTTAAAGTATTGTTCATGAATAGGAAGCTCCATCAAAATCCTTATTAAATATTTCAAAAAGTTGACATTATCTCCATAGATCTCTATGACTTGATATGCCCAAGACATTGTGGATCAAACTTATATTAAATTCAAGAAAGTTAAATAGATAAAAAAGGAGACTTTAACATTATACTTTTTTAAAAAGTGATTAAAATAACTTAATTCAAAGATGGACTTTGAATGAAAATATTGTGTTGTTGTACAAAAATATTAAAAAGTGGCTTCAAATGAATGACATATTCAAATAAAGTTCTACCCTATTTCAAATAAATGTATTTTATAAATTTCATGTCATGTCCCATATAAATTTAATGTCTCACAAGTTGGACATAAACTCTTAATATTTTATCCTTATAAGAATGAATACTATCTCAATTTGTTGATCTAACTCAAAAAATGTACCTAAGAACTATGTTTTTCATCACATTCTAGATACTTGAATATGCCAAGATCATCTATTGGAACACTATTGAGGGGTTTGCTATCTCAATGAGTGAATACATTCTTCTAGGTCAAACTAGTAGTGGATGGAATTATGGTTATGAGAAATATCAATTACAACATTCACAAACATATAGATGGCCTATGTGATGAAACTAATTTAATTCCTTTAGAATCAAAGTGTACCTTGATTATTATCATCCATTTATCCTTGTATTAGTATTTTTTGAAT
Organism: Chamaecyparis obtusa; assembly: GCA_027943335.1. NCBI lineage: Eukaryota > Viridiplantae > Streptophyta > Pinopsida > Cupressales > Cupressaceae > Chamaecyparis > Chamaecyparis obtusa. The sequence goes on from BSBK01009016.1 coordinate 51,687, forward strand.
GTTTTTAAGTGCATGCCAGACCTTCTAAAGTACTTGGACATATCAACATGTTGCATCAAATGTATAATAGGTTAGCTCATAATGACTAGTAAGAAGTAGGAAAATTTAAATTTGAATTTGAAGCCTTTTATTTAAGAATCATAGACAATTTATTATCATATAGTAATGATATTTAGGAAAATGTTATGATCTCAAGATAGGAAAGGAAAGTGTAGGAATTATTCCATATAAAAATAGAATGAAGATAAAAAATAAGATAAATAAAAGGTTATAAATGAAACTTAAGAAGAAAACATCAAGTCTAGAAATTTTACACAATCAAGCCCAAAATGTTTTATGACATACGTATGGATTGTGGATATCTAATAGCTCTCAAGAAAATATCATTTATTAAAATGCTACTACATAAAATATTGTATAAAAAAAAACACAAAATAAATAAATAAAGAGGACAATATATGTTAACTTTCACCATTACAAAATGCTAACTTCAATTGCCTAGCACAAATGTGGCTAGATTTATAGTAGGGTATGGTTGAAAATAAGCTTAATCAACGTAATCAATATTTTGACAAATGAGAACATAATGATTTTATATACTACCTATTATTCTCATTTTGATTTAGGGAAAAGGTCTGGATACTTAGCCTATTCCAATAATTGTTATAGTACTTGTTGGTTTAATGCCCAATATTTTTGACAACATTGCACCAATAATTGTGACTCAAAAGTTATTAGAAATTATGATAACTGCCCATGGATTGAATCAAATGTATTCCTTACATGTGAAAAGTAATCAATCATGTGATACCACATTAGTGCATCGAAAAAATATGACCTAGTGCATAAGTATGGGTCTCATTTATTTTGAGTGCCTTTTTGGATATCTTGAGGAGAAAACATGTTAGTATGCCATCATATTTGATAATATGGTCCTCAAACATTAGTTATAAATAAGAAACTTGTCAAATAAGCTAGTGTAAAAACATTTGAAATTTTCACTAAATAGAAAGTTATAGTGCTCAACTATTAATTTGTCTCCTTATGGGACCAAAAAACTAGAAAAAAATAAAAGAAAGAACTAAAACTCAAATATTTTAGGAAAATGTGACATCGACAAAGCTCAAAAATTTAATCATAATATGGTGATAGTTTCTCATCGCTGCCAATTAGTGTTCTCATCACACTACATACATGAGAATTTAGCCAACGGTGCATCGAAATCCTTTCTTGGAAAGAAGAACTTTGTGATCATGCTATGGAAACCCTACACGAGAATGTAGTCTTAAGGTTCTCGCCACTCACAAAACTCTAAACATTATGAGGCCCAAAGCTCACCAAATTTGCACTTCAAAAACCATAACACCTCAGATTTAGGGTGACAATCATAGGATCTGCCACCCCAGTTACAACGATCTTTTTTCCTTCATGTCCACTGCAACAGAATCCACCGCTGCATTGCCAAAATTCATTCATCGGATTACGTAGCTGAATAAATCAAAGGTTAGGATTTATGAGCGAAAAGGAAAACATAGCGGACCTTCTACCGCTGCAATCGCCTGGATACGATTAATCTTCCCATTTTTTCACTATTTTTCTCCTTGTTTTTTCAATCTTATAAATCTCTAACAAATTTTTACTTTTTTTTCTATGTTTTCTCATCCATATTTGGTAATCTTCGACACTCTTACATTTTGTTTCTATTTGTCCCATAATCATTTTGAGTATAATTACAAAAAATATTAGAATTATAAAGACATTCTTTATTTATGCTTTCCTAATTATGCATGCAGGTATATCTATTTTTATAATTGTATGTGCATGGTCTAGAATGAGAAGAATGAAAGTGATGCATGAGTGTTTCTAATAATCTTTTCTTTTATGTTTTTGTATTTATATTGTTTGATATTCATGCTTAATGGAGCACCAATATTGGATCTTATCCCCAAATCTCTCCAGACATCTCATTCTCTATATTTGTTTTACAAGGTTGCTGTGCAAGGTAGGTTCACAACTATTTGTCTATTTCCATTCTTAAAGATAACTTGCTTTCGCAAATTTTAGTTTTGTTTTGAGAAACTTCAATATTGATTAATTGCTCAGTTTTGGGGTTTGGATCGTGTGCTTGTGGATTCCTTTCATTGGCCCTGGATTTCTCTTTCTCGCGCCTTTTCTCGTCTAATCCATTTTCTCCATTTCTTCTACATGGACATTTATGGTTTCAAAAAAAGAATTACAAAGACTCCTGCATGTGGTGTAATCTATATTCATTATGTTAAGATTTTAACATGCTTGTGCATGCATAGACAAGAATTATGTTGTCCATGTATACATTGGTGTGGCTTGCGTGTGGTTGCAGGTGGTTTTACATTTTTGCATAGTACGGATGGACATTTAATGCAATTTTTCCTTTTGACTGCTAAAATAATGCTTCATGATCATTTGTTTTGGAGATTCCATTAAAGGATGGAGATTAAATATCCACGTTTACTAAAAAAAATGTTTATAATTATAATCTAACTATTAGAAGTTAGTAGCTTGCATATTTAACTCAAAATACTATTTATCCTGACAAAGTAGTTATTTTATATTTCCAAGTTTAAGACAATTGTTAGTAAGAGATGATATGCAAATGATAATTTTCCTAAAGTACACACTAATCAATCAACTACTTTCATAAAGTATATTTCGTTATCAATAACAACTTGTGGTATAATTGTGTGTAATCATATCTAATCACATGAATTTGGAATAAAGATTTATCAATTTTTATTAACAAAATTGACTTGTATGTGTATAGTAAAGACATGGAGAGATAAGTGAAATGCAATTTTTATTGGGCATTTATAAGTTTTTAATTGGAAGTACTTTAAACTTTTTTGAATGCAAATAAAAAGTTTAACTACATATCTTTTTCTATTTATGTTTAAAAATGGAAATCTTGGATCATGTCAAAAATGTTGGACAAGAGTACCAAAACTAATTGCGAGTGGAATATCCACCTTGGAGAACTAGGAAGCAATACTCCATCAAGATATGGAAATTATCGAAGAAATACTCTATTTCAACAATATGGAAATTATTACTTCATATATTTTGTTCCTTATTTTAGACACAATGAAAATATGCTCATTAATACTTCTTCGTGTATCTCAGAAGCTCTCAATACACATTTATATATTAATGAAAATATTAATTATTATGCTTAAGAAGAATATCGTCAAGAAATGTCTTTATTTTAACAAGAGGTAAATAATTTCCAAAATCATTTTTTTGAGATATTATATATGTGATTTTATATTTTAAATTTGTTATAAATTATTATATTCTTAAGATGTTTACTACTATAATCATTAATGATAGTTTGATAGAAAATAATCTATATGTGCACACCCAAACACAAATAAGTACAAAATATAATGAAAATAAATAATGCATACATAAAAAAGATAAATGAGTTACCACAACTCTATTATGATTGTGTGCAATAAAATGTGATCAAGATAAACTGATTAATAGACTAAGCTAAAAATTCAAGCTACATTATTAAATCCAAACACTCAAGATTGGATGTTAAAGAAGACTAATTAAACAAGAAAACAAATAAGAAAATGTAAACTTCAAGCCTCCTTTGTTGAGGATATGTCCTTGATTTTGGCAATTTGATATGTATACTCACAAATTGGTCTTCAATGGTGCCCAATAAAGCTCCATGATTAACCAAATTATGATAGTAATGGATACTAAAAATTATTAAATTGGATACTAAAAATGATTAAATTGGATTGTGAATTCTAAAAAAAATGGCATCATGACATTGCATGAAATGAAAGTGGATGAATTGTGAAGGAAATTAGAGGGCTTAAATAGGATGTGAGTGCAAGATAAGGGGTCCCTAAAATTCAACACTTGTCATTATAAATGAAAAGTATCATTTCAAATGATAACAAGTGGAAGGGACGGTAGGTGTTCAATTTGAAGGGAAGCCACTAAAAATGGAGGTTATTTTCCTATTTAATTAAAATAAGAATGTGCACACATATGGGGGAGGTTAGGATAAGGTTGGTTTGATGAGAGGTTAAACAGATAAGGTTGGTTTGAACCTTGGCTTAGTTGGAGGGTTAGTTAGTGGGTTGGGAGTTTGATAGAGGTTAAGGGGATAAGATTTGTTGGGACCAAAGGTTAGTTAGTGGGTTGGGTTGAAGGGTTTGGTTAAAGGGAGGTTAAAGTTAAGAGACATGTGACAAAATTCAATTAATTAATTAAATTAATTCAATTTTGGAGCAAGGTGGAAGAGGATAAAATGATTCATATAAACTAAATTATATTAATTTATTTTATTTAATAGAGAAAAGGCACAATTAATTAATTTAATTGGTTATGGTTTGTCATTAATTAATTAATTAAAGATATAGCTTAATTAATTAGATTAATTTAGCCAAAGAATAATATTAATTGATTAAATAACATGTAACTAGTTAATTAATAAAAATAATTAGGCTAACTAAATTCAATTAATCTAATTAATCAAATCTGGGTCTCTATATTTTACCCCTCTTTACAATGATGCTAGAATAGCATTAGTGCATAGAATAACAAGATATAGGCAAAACAAAGAAAATAAAGCAATAAAATGTCCCAAATGGAATGGAAAATCAAATAATCGATCTAAGCCAACAATGAGAAGAGTATTTAGTGATGCCCCCTTGAGAGGGTGAATGGGAATTGGAGGTCCAAAAAATGTCTCAAAAGAAACCATGCCCTAGCAAAGAGAAAGAAGGAAAGCACAAAATACTATCTAATTACGAAAACAATAATAAAATGAAAGTTCGTATGAAGAAATGGGGAAAAAATGATCCTGAAGGGATCAAAACAATTAAGATTAGGGCATAAGAGGATCCTATAAGAGAAAAAATGGGGTTTTACCCTTTATTTTAACTTTGAAATAGAGAGAAATTAGAACCAATTAACACATTGAGTACCCCTTTGGGGATCATTTAGTACACAAGAATGATGGAAGATGTAGGATGATCAAGGCACTAAGTGGACATGGTGGGAAAGTGTAAGGAAATACCTAATCCTCAATAAAGAGGTACAAATAAAAAACTGAAATGTTACATTGTTTGTGTTGCATTTATTGTGTTTAAGAAGGGTAAAAATGCATTCTTGCACAATGTGTGTTGGATGGCTTTGTGGCTCAAGGTGGTGGGAATGCATTCTCACTACTTGGGCTTGTATGCACCCTAAAATGGTCGTCTAGACTTTGGGCCCCCATTTAGCAATTTATCAAATCCCTGAATCAATATTTTCAAAAATCAACATTTTATCAATTATATCAATTTCCTTGATCAAATCTTATTTTATCATTTTCGATTATTTGCCTTGGGCTAACCATTTTATCCTAAAGTCTTTATTTATTTAAAAGGAATATTTTCTCCCCTTTTAATAAATAAAAAGCCCCCACTTTTCATCTTATCCTAAGTTGCACAAATAAAGTATTATTCCTATTTTATAAAAAGGAGAAAAACACTTTTTGTCTCATATGGACACAAAAGTCAACTCTTATTTTCCCATTGGAGGATATTTGTGCACATGGATTGCTCCTCTTTGATGGTCCACCATTGATTAAGTCTTTTGCCTCTTAATCTCCATGGTCCATTTCTCCTCATCTCCTATAAAAGAAGAGCTCCTCTTCCTCATTTGCATATTCATTCACTTTTATGCTAATTTTATGCTGCAGGTTTTCTAGGTTATTTGGAGCTCTTTGAAGACTTTCTTGCATCCAAGCTTTGAAGACATTGTTGTTGCATCACATCTTGGCTTTCTTCATTTCTTCATAGTTTAGTTTTCATTCTTGCATAGTAGCTTCATATTTCATGCTTTCATAGTTTAGATTTTCTTTCATGCTTTAGAATAACTCATCTAGTTTAATAGGAAGGATTGTAACACTTGCTATTTCCATTTCATAGTTTAGCTTGTACTTTCATTTCCATAGCTTAGCTTGCATTTCTCATTTCTAGCTTGCATATTCGTCTTAATCTAGCTTGCATTGCATTTCATTTGATTCTTGGAGATATTGGCACTCTTGGCCTTGTCTTCACTTGAATCTCTCATTGTGTGGTTGACTAGCAAGGTCATTAGCTTAATAGCTCTAGCTGAGAGCAATTTTACAATCTTGCAACTCCATACATAGAGAGCTATGGATCAATTTTTGAGACCTCATTCTTGAGCATTCTTGATTGTAAGGATTCATAGAAGTGCACTACTTTTGTGTGTATATTTCTAGCGCCCACTATGGGGCAGAGTAGATTAGCTTTGTCCTTTAGATTTTGCATTTTTGTCATATTTTCGGTGGTTTTTGGACATTATTTTTAGTCTCTGGGTTTTTAGTCTCAGTGTATCACGCGATAATTCTAAGAATATCGTGCGATAGTTCTTTGTATACATGAGCGATACTTCACCTGTCGGAAGTATCGCTCGCCTGTTTCAGGAACTGTCACCTAGTCTCAGATGAAGTATCACCTGGGTATAGAGCAGAGTATCTCTCAGACTAATATTATCACCCCAGTACACTGAGAAGTGTCGCGCGATAATTCTGGTGTCTACAGTCTATTTCTGTACCTAGCAGTGAGCCTTTTTGAATTTTTTTGGCTGAATCTTGATTTAGTTAGCTTGCTGTTTCTATTTCCTACACTTAGACATAATTAATTTGCATAGTTGTACTCAGTTTCTTGCACCTTCATTTGGATTTTGGATCTAAAAAGAACCTCTCATTTGTTTGGCTTGAATGTTTACTTGCTTTCATAGACACATCTCTTTTATGTTCTTAATGGTGAATGAAAGAACATAGATCTATTTTTACAAGTTTGTGTAAGTGAATGCTTCTTGGTTTCCAATATCAAATATCTCATTGAGTGATTGGGGGCATGGATTCATTCCTTGTTTACATAGGGAGTTAAATGCACCACTTTGTCGACTCACTCTATGTTTTCTTGGAAAGTTAAATATTCCATTGATTCAACCCTTTTTCATTTGTGAGTAGTATTGATAAACAACTTTAAAGTACTTTTGATTGATCTTGTTAGCTAAATTGGGTTGTTGGACTCACTTATTTCTAATCGCCCCTCATTTGTGCCCTTTGGATGCAAGGATAGCATTCATACATAAGGGAGGGGTCTACTTGAAAAGAGCGTTAAGTGTTCCACAAAGTTTCCCCCTTTTTATGCTTTCTTGATCTCATTAGTTTTCTAAGGTGTGGACTCACCTTGAGTTTGTGTGAGGAGTTAAATGTTCCACTTTTTTTTGACTCACTTCACCCTCACTTGAAGAGTACTTTTGATTGATCTTGTTGGCTACATTGGGTTGTTGGACTTGCTTATTTCTAATCGCCCCTCATTTCCACCCTTTGGATGAAAGGTCAACATTCATACATAGGGGAGGGGTCTACTTGAAAAGAGCGTTAAGTGTTCCACAAAGTTCTCCCTTTTATGCTTTCTTGATCTCATTAATTTTCTAAGGTGTTGACTTGCTTTGAGTTTGCGTGAAGAGTTAAATGTTTCACTTTTTGGACTCACTTCACATTTACTTGGCAAGTTAAGTGTTCCACCTTTAGTGCTTTAAATACTTTTGATAGTGGATTGCTTAGAGCTAATTGGATTTTGGATTGTTCTAACCTTGTTGGCCTAACAAGTTGTGGTTGTAGGTGCATTTGCTTGAAATATTTTTCTAAAAGAACACATGTCAAAGCTTCAAATGCACAAGGGCTACTAACGGTTTTTGTAGGGCTGCCCAAAGCATAAAAACCCAAATCAAGTGCTTGTTTAATTTCTTTCTTTATTGAGTGTGGCATATACTAGTTGTTTCATTTCATAGGGACTTAATATCTTGTTGTAGGAATTCTTGGGTGGTAGGAGAAGTATGCTCTTCACCTTTGTGGTGAACCAAAAAATCTTGACCCATCTTTGGATTTTGAAAGCAAGAGGGTAATTGAACCTTTACTTGGTGTGTTTGGGAGAAGGCTTTGAGATAAAGGAGTATGTTCTTCACCCTTGTGGTGAAACAAAATCTTTGAACCTCATAAGTTGATCCATTTTTGTTTAGATTATTAGAATCCTTTAGCGGGCCTGCTCTTGAGTAATCAAGAGTAACGACCCAAGTGGGGACAAGCTTATTGCTGGCTATTCTGACCCACTATAAACTCAAGGCTATCAAGGACACAAAACTTTGGTAGACGTAGTGCTTGTCTTTGCTTGATGTGAGTACTTTTGGGATTTTGACCACAAGGAAAGTATTGAGCAAGAATGCTTAAGGTACTCTTGAGGCCGCGAGGTCCCAGTCCTTTATGAGGAGTAAGAGGGGTACTACGAATGGAAGCCCTTATTAAGAACCATAGTTAGAGGCCACCCTATTTTTCCGCTTAGCTTCTTGGTGCAAGGATTGATCCAAGTGGAATAACCCAGATCACCCCAAGATTACTCACCATATGTGTTCCTTTGGTTGTGTCTTTGGCACTTCCATGTCAAAGCCAATATCTATTGTGGGCAACCACTTTGTGTGAGGCGAGGGAGCATCAAGTGTGGGCCAAGTTGTTAAGTATTGAGCCCTGACTTTCTAGGATAGATATTGTTTGAAGTGTCTTCAATGGTGTAATACCAGTGTTAACATTCTTGAACATCCAAACAATTGGTAATATTCCTAGGGTGCTTTTCTATTTTGATATCACAAGTGTTTGTCTTGGAAAGCTTGCTTTTGCCCTTGTTTCAAGTGTTTTAAGACATGCTTGATCCCTTACTGTTTGCAAACCTGTCAAATTTCTACTGATATTGTGATTGAGATCAAAAACATTAACCCTCAAACTGAAATTTTTTATCAAGTAGACCCGAAAACACACATTTCACATAATTCTGGTCAAGTGTCGTGCAAACTAGCAACAATATCACCTGCTTTGAGAAGAAATATCACACGATAGTTCATTTCCTCTGGTTTATCGCCCAACCTGCCTAGAGTCTATCGCCTGCTTATTGTGAGATCTATCACCTGGTGAAAGGTGAAATATCACCTCAGTGAGAAGTATCACCTAGTTAGCCTGGAAAGTGTAGCTTGAGAATTTTTTGCTATATACCTGGTTTCAGTTGTTTCGCAGTTGCTTTTAGTTGGCTAGGTCTTTAGGAAGGTAACTTATCTTGCCACTGGAAACCTGTCTTTACTCTGAATTTCTATTTTTCGCTCTCTAGGGGTAGTGTCAGTCGATCTACAAAGTCACTTTGGGAAGAATTGTCAAGTTAGAAGATTATTCCTGTTGAGAAAGTATATCTCTAGAGTTGTTAGTAACATTCTTGGAGAATTCTAGTACTCTTTTTTGTCCAAATCATTTCCACTCAAATTCAATTTTAATTATACAATTTGGCTAAGTCCATCCTCTTGGTTCAAACGTGCAAGGATATTGATCCTTTGATTTAAGCACCTCTTTGACAGTGTTGGTAACGCCTTTTGTAATTCCTATCTTACCATCTCTTTTTGGACATTAGAGAACTTTAATTATCTTAGTTTGGTGTTGACACTTTGAGAGGTCACCTTATCATCAAGACTCATTTTCTTTCATGTCAGTTACAACAAGGTACCAAGTGAATCAAGGAAAATTACCCTCGGTTGTCTTTAATCAGTTACCCTTAGTTAAGACTCGTCAACAGCGAAAGGGAAAAGAACCCATTTTCGATCGATCTCCTAAGAGTGAGTCTGAGGTTTGTTTTGACCCAAAGAGTAATCCCAATGAATTGAGTTCCTCTTTAGCACCTTTTTCATCAACTATGGACATGAGTTATACCTTCACTAGAAAACAAAGAGAAGCAATGAATCAAACTCTTAATGACATGTTCCAACGACATAGGGGTAACACGTTGTCTACTAGGTCTTCTTCTGATAGTCCACCAGGATCACCTCTGATCAACACAAGGTATCTAGATGCTCATTAATGAGCTGAAAGACATCATAGGCAAGCTGACTCAGATGCACAGTCACGACATGAAGACCAAAACAATGAATCTAGTGATGCTCATATCAATGCAGCTAATGTATCAAAGCATTCAAGACAACCTTCTCCACTTAGAGATAGCTCACGATACGCAAGTGACAGGTTGAAGCACATTGAGAGAGAAAAACAAGATTTCTTGGATGAACAAGCTACTAAGAAAGAAAGGTTCAAAAAATTGGAGGATGAGGAACAAACTTTTCTAGACATAAGGAGAAGAGCCGCACAAGAAGAACAAGATCGGCTCCTAGCGCAACAACTCCATGATCAATTCAACAATAGGGGTACCAATAGTGGAACCAACTCTCCATAATCTACTCCCTCACCAAGTCCAAGAGCTAGAAGAAGGTCAAGGACCCCATCAAGATCACCTAGTCCTAGAGGAAGAAGGAATTCTTGGTATAATCATCATAGGAGACAATCATCTCCTAGAAATTTAAGATAACCCTCCCAATGAGCTCATCATGGCTCTCAACATGGGGGAAGTAATGCCAACTTTGACACTATTGATTTCATGAAAATGCAACAAGAACCATCTTTCCAACAATATGTGGAGAAGTATGTGGAGCAGAATAAGGATCAGTTCTTGGAAAGTCTAATCAATAAGGGTGCAAAAGTCCCATACAACTTTGATGTGGACCAAAAGATTAAGAAGCAAAACCCTTCAACTGATGAGGTGATTAAGAAAATGCAAAAGACTATGGAGAAAATGATGGCTCCTAAGAGCTCTTTCAACTTGGATTCTATATGTCCTAATCCCATTGAAAAAAGTGTGGTTATGGTAGATTTTCCTAGAAAGGTTGAAATCCCCACATATGACAAATATGATGGTAGTGGTGACCCCCATGACCATGTACGATTGTTCTATATCATGAGCTTTGAATTTTATCATGAGGACTCTTACCTTATGAGATTATTCCCAAGGAGCCTTAAAGGCCAAGCTATGGAGTGGTTTACTAACCTTACCCCTCCTGTTAAAACATTCAAAGAACTTGTCCAAAGATTCATGCAACATTTTTCATATAATTTATCAAGGTCAGTCACCATGCTTGATTTGTGTAAATTAAAATAGAATCAAGGGGAACCCTTTGTGACATTTTTACAAAGATGGAGATGCTTATGTTCCAAATATTCTAGGACCATCCCTGAGGAAGAAAGGATTGATATAATTGTGAGCAATCTAGAGCCAGAATTAAGATATGAAGTTAGAAAAATGGTCTTTAATTCTTTTGACACTATGGTAGAAACTACATGTCGCATCGAGGATGTTCTAAAAGAACAAGGCATTTTGGCCAAACAAAGTAACAACAACAATGGCCAAAACAATAACAACAACAATAAGGATAAAAATAACTCATATTGGAACAAAAATAAACATGTAGTCAATGACGACGTTGTTGACTCTTCACAACATAAGAAACAAGGAGTTCTTAATTTATCTAACGCAGTTCAAGCTATGAAGCTATAGACATCCTTAGACCAACAAGAGCACAAGCCCAAGTATCAAGGTAAACCTAAGTCAGGAAAGAGGCAATTCACTAAGCTTGGAGACTCTTATGCAGACATTTTTAAGACCTTGATTGCTCATAATTTGGTGCAACCTCAGGATCCTACAATGTTTCGCATACCAGATCCTAAACCTTATTGGTGGAATGAGAAAGCTTACTGTGTATACCACAATGGGATTGGACATGACATTGAAGGTTGTTTTAAACTCAAACATCTTGTTCAAGACCTTATTGAGAATGGGAAACTACAAGTTGATGGATTGACCACAAACGCAGACCACGAGGCCTTTAAGGAGCCCTTGCCTAAGTATGAGAAGGGGGAGACTTCTACAAACAAGAATGGCAAGGCTGCAATCAATTATACCTATACAGCTGCAGAAAATGTCATTAATATGCTTGAGGTTGTGGACAATGATGTCAACATGATGAGAGATAATGATCCCTATGACTATGATGTAAGCTCACCTCCAATATTTGATGAAGGACCTGTTGTTGTGCTTAGAGGTCCTCAATCTTGAAGGTTGTCTCAACCTCTCAATGCTGTTACTAGGGGTCAGTCCCAAGGTCCTATTATCATTAGAGGTCCTAATTCTAGAAAATCTAAGCAACTAGTGTCCAAGAGTGTTCCTCCCAAATCTACAGTTGGTCCTGATATGAGTTACAACCTTGTTAATCAGTTACAGCGAACACCAGCACAGATTTCCATTTTTGAGCTCTTAGAATTGTCTCCTAGACACAAGCATGTCCTTGAGGATGCTTTGCATGTAGCAAATGTCCCTAATAATATAGATGTTGACCAATTCCAAAACATGGTCAACCACCTTGCTAGCCCACATTACCTTACATTTTTTGAAGAAGACGATAAATCCTTGAGCCATCCGCACAATCTTGACCTTCACATTGAGGTCATGATCCATAAAATCCGTGTTAGGCGTGTGTTGATAGATGGGGGTGATGGGCTCAATATTTGTTCTTTAAGTCTTTTGAAAAACCTAGGTTACTCAGAGCATGCCATTGATACCAGGAAGAAAATTACTATCAAAGCCTATGATGAGGCTGAGAGAAGTCTAAGGGATTAGTTGTTCTTCCAGTCAGAATTGGTCCTATTGAAAAGGACATTTTGTTTCAAATTGTCGATGTTGGTCCTCTAGCATACAACATCCTACTAGGTAGACCATGGATTCACAACATGTAGGCAGTACCATCTACCTATCACCAATGTGTCAAGTTTCCATACAATGGCGTAGAAGTCTGCATACCAGGTGATAGTACCTTATCTGTTAATACCATTTTAGTAGGGGCCCATGTTCCCTTAAATAGAGAAGTAGACAATTTTGGAGCAGCTCTTGAGCAATGTAAGGATAAATTCAAGTCCATAGACCTTGGTATGGGAAGATATCAAATTGACTCTTTTACAAAATTACCAATTTCACCTAGGTCCTATGGTAAACCGTCACAAGAGATGCATCCCTCGTCCTCAGCCATGACTCTGTTCGATACTTTTGTAGATTCTTCAGTACCTATTCAGGGTGAGAAAGAAGAGGTGGTTGTTAGAGATTGGATATACAGAGAAGAAAAGTACCTACATAATGAAATTTTTTCTCCATCTCCTAAGACTTATGGGAGAGGATACACGTTGGTCACCAACATGGGCTACCCAGGTCATGATCCTCTTAGTCACAGGCTAGATGTCAGGGCTGAACCACTCAACCATGATCTTTTTGGTCATAGGACTAAGTCAACAGTTGGCTTGGGGTTTGATAATGGAAAGAACAAAAGTGGTCCTATCCTAGCTGCGATGGATAATGACAGTGACTCAAATTATACACCTAATCTCCAAAACCAACAAGACATGATTGATGATTGGGTGCCTTCCACCAATCTCCTTTGGGGAGATTCAGATGATTCAGCAGTTGAAAATACAGACACCAGAGAAGGTGATACCCTTCACAATCTCTAAGCTTCTACATCAAGACATCCCAAGCCTTCTTGGTGTAAACATCCCATCAGAGATTCAGAAACAGATTCGCATGAGTTTGAATGGGACTCTCTTTCAGATGAAATAGTTGATTTAGACATGGATGTTGTTCATAACTATAGTACTTAGCCCGATGTGACCAACGAACATAGTGTAGGACTAGAGGATTGGACTCCTCGGATTGCCTTAGTGGATGACGCTTCGTTTGGTAGGACGAGTCCTAATTTGGGTATCTTAGGAGACTTGATAGATCCTAACTATACGATCACCAGGGATACTTCCTTTCATATCAATAATGTTGAACCAGTCATTGACCTACCCCTTGTCAACCATCATTTGATTGATTGGTCACAACTTTATCAAGACCCTCAGCTTCTCACTTTTCACAATGACTACGAAATAGTCTGCTACCTGAGTGCTCTTGAACCCATAGTCTCTTCCACCAGTGAACCTACAACAAGTATGACGGATATGGATATTAAGTACCCCAGTCACAAAATAAAAGAAAAGAAAAAAAAGAGAAATGGTTATGATGGCGAAAACCACTATGTGGCGGTGTTAGAACCCAAAAAAGTAAAAAGAAAGGATGTATCCGAAGGTGAAAACCTCTTTGAGGCACCTAAGGATGGGGTACTTAATAACCTGCTGAGTTATTTCCAAGATAGGTCATCAGTTCTTATTGAGCCTAAACAACTAGTAAATTTGAATACAGAAGAGGCTCCACAGGTGATTCATCTAGCTCAGTCTCTGTCAGTGCAAGAAAAAGAGGCATACACAAAGTTCTTACAAAAGAAGAAAATCAATTTTTCTTGGACATATTTAGACATGCTAGGGCTTGACACTAATCTCATTATGCATCACTTGTCTATAGCTCTAAGAATTAAACCAGTAAAATAGAAGTTGAGGAAAATGCATCCTCACATAGCTCTCCTTGTTAAGGCTGAATTAGAAAAGCTCTTAGGAGCAAGATTTATTAGAGCTATCGACTATGCCGAGTGGATCTCAAATACTATTCTAGTTTCAAAGCATGATGGGTCCATTCGTGTATGCATAGACTTCAGAGATCTTAACAAAGCTTGCCCAAAGGATGACTTTCCACTCCCTAACATAGACATGATAGTGGATATGACTTCGGGCTATGAGATATACTCTTTAATGGATGGTTTTTCTAGTTATAACCAAATAAAAATAGCTCCTGAGGATCAAGAAAAGATAGCATTCACATGTGCATGGGGAACCTACTGTTGGAACGTCATGCCATTTGGCTTCAAAAATGTAGGAGCCACATACCAAAGAGCTATGACCACAATATTCCATGATATGATGCATAAAAACATGGAGGATTATGTGGATGATACCTTGGCCAAGTCTAAGCAAAGAGATACACACCTAGAAGATTTGGAAGTAATTCTAGATCAAATGGAATAGTTTCAGTTAAGATTGAATCCGAAAAAGTGTGCCTTTGGGGTTACCTCAGATAAACTTCTAGGATTTACAATTTCAGCCAAAGGAATAGAGGTGGATCTCGTAAAGGTTCAAGCTATACTAGATATGCCACCTCCTAAGAACATTAGTCAGATGAGAAGTCTTCAAGGATGACTCCAATCCATATGGAGGTTTATTTCACAGCTTGCAGATAGAGCACAACCATTCAACAAGACATTGCATAAGGGAACCACATGTGCCTGGAATGAGGATTGCCAAAAGAGCCTAGATCAAATAAAACAATACTTGGCTAATCCTCCAATTTTAATGCCTCCTATCCTAGGAAAATCATTAATTTTGTACATCTCAGCGATAGAATCTTCCTTGGGGGCATTGTTGGCTCAACTTGATGATACTAGGAAAGAAAGAGCCATCTACTACATTAGTCGTACTCTAGTATCTTATGAGATCAATTATAATAGTATTGAAAAGTCTTGTCTTGCGATAGTGTTTTCTTCCCAAAAGTTGCAACACTACACACTTGCCCATACTATACATCTCATTGCAAAAATTGATCCTCTTAAGTATTTGCTTAGTAAGGCTGCTCTCACGGGTAGACTCACTAAGTGGATGATGGTTTTGTTATAATTTGATATAAAGTACATCGAGCGTAAGGCTATAAAGGGGAAAGCTATTGCAGATCAATTTGTTGATTTCTCAGACAAGGATAACATGCCTATTCAAGTAAAGTTCCCAGATGAGAACATAATGTACATGACCACACGTACTTGGAAAATGTTCTTTGATGGTTCAAATATGCAAAATGGATAAGGAGTTGGAGTATTGTTTATTTCTCCTCATGGGTGCAACATACCTAAGTCTTATAAACTTTTGTTCCCATGCACAAATAATATTGCAGAATATGAGACTCTAACCAATGGACTTAAGATGGCTATTGAGTGGAATATAAAAAAGTTACATGTCTTTGGGGATTCGCAATTGATAATCAACCAAGTAAATGAAGAATACCAAACTAAGGATGATAATATGATCCCTTACAAAAAGATGGTTGATTCATTACAATGCTATTTCACATTTGTGACATTTCAATAGGTCCCTAGAGCCGAAAACAAGGCTGTAGATGCTATGGCTACATTAGCTTCACTCCTTCAGTTGGAACAACATGAATCAAGATTTGAATTCTTGGTGGAAGAGCTACACCATCCCATCTTCGACTCCTCTGAAATCCATGTCATTTGTACCTTTGTTAGTCATGAGTCACCCCGTTATGGTGCTATTTACTCATACCTCTATGATGGCATCATCCCCAAAACCTTTAATCGCTGTGAAAGAAGAAACCTTGTCTGTAATGCCTCTCACCATACCCTTATCTCTGGTGATCTGTATAGGAGGGGTTTAGATGGGACACTTCTTAGGTGCTTGGAAAAGGATGAGTCCAACTGAGCGTTAGTTGACATCCATGAGGGCATTTGTGGAGGACATTCCAATGGTCTTTCCATGGCTCGAAGGTTGCTTAGGGTGGGGTACTATTGGCCCATAATGCAGATGGATGCTATAGCTTTTGCCAAGTCTTGTAAAAAGTGTCAAAAACATGGAAAACTGATTCATGCTCTAGGTAGGGAGCTTATTCCTTCTATTTCTCATTGGCCATTTCAGTGTTGGGCCTTTGACCTTGTTGGGTAGATTCATCCCAATTCATCAAGTGGACATAAATTCATAATTACTGCTACTGACTACTTTACCAAATGGGTAGAAGCCATTCCACTATCTGTCACTTTGGGAAAGACAATCTCTTTGTTCATATTGAATCACATCATTTGTCGATTTGGGATACCTTCTGAGATAATCACTGACAATGGAGGTCAGTTCAAAAACAAGGACCTTACACACCTCTGCAAGAAATTCAAGATAAAACAACATTGGTCCTCCATTTACTTCACACAAGGAAATGGACAAGTAGAGGCTTCTAGTAAGACCATTCTTAAGATTCTCCATAGAACAGTTCACAATAATGGTTGAGACTGGCACTTACAGATCAATCTAGCCCTATGGGCCTACAGAATGAGTATTCGTACTCCCACAGGGGCTACTCCTTTTTCCCTCACTTATGGTGCTGACGCAGTATTACCTTTAGAAGTTGAGATTCCCTCACTTAGAGTCTCTCTCAAAGGTTTGATTATAGATGAAGATTATTGTGCCATGAGATTGCATGAATTGGAACTTCTTGATGAGAAATGTAGAACATCTTTTGATCACATGAGAGTCTACCAAAAGCGTATGTCCAAAGCATTCAACAAGAAGGTTCACCCTAGAAAATTTCAAGTAGGAGATCTTGTCCTACATGAGAATCCTAAGAACCAACAACATTGAGAACAAAAGGGCAAATTTGAACCTAATTGGCTTGGACTATACATTATTACTGTTGCTTTTGGGACAGGTGCTTACTTGCTATCTGATGAACATGGGGAACAACTCCCTGATCCTATTAATGTTTTGCACCTCAAGAAGTTCTATCCATGATGCCTATTCAGCTTGGGGGCATCCTTTGTACATACTTATTGGTCCTGAAAAAATTCCAAAAAAAATTCATATATGATGCTGAAAAAATCCTAAAAAGGATATAAAGTCCTGAAAAAATATTAAAAAATCAAAAAATGCAAAAAAATTCAAAAAAATAGAAAAAGTGCCTTGGTGAAAACTTGGAAACAAGTGCCTTGGTAGCAAAAATACAAAAAAATAAAAAAAATAAAAAAAATCTCCAAGTGGTGAAAACTTGGAAACAGGCGCTACTTGAGGTCTTTGCACCCTTGTCTCTTAGCATGCGTCCTCGACACTTAGCCATTCTCCATCATGCCTTGACCTTATTTGAATTGGTCTGGAATTGGTCTTTATTTTTGTCTAGGGGGCATACCTGTTAGCATAAGTCCTTTAGGTGCGTTTGTCTCTTGGGGCATTTCACAAACAGGTGTTTTTCAACACCACCCCAAATAGTGTTTTTCAACACTACCCTAGCGTCGAGTGTTCCTCAACACTTATCAGATGTCTTACCCACCAGTCTAAGTATGATGCGATATTACTCATTAGCAAATTTGATACTCAAATTTTGACTCTATGACCAACACACACACACTTAAACAATCAACTCAATGGAGATATGTTGACTTTATTTTTCTTTGTGTGTTGTCTATGAGGATTTCTTTGCTGAGTGGTCTCTCCCTAAGAAGTTTTCGATGATGCATAGCTAGAAGACTGAGGGTATGAGAACATGTTTTATTTCTTTATCTACTTGTGGTTATATTTTGTTGATCCTAACTGTCATAAGCATTTATGCCGGTCTTACTTGACACTAGGGATTGATAAGGTATTATCCTTGACTGTTTTGTGAGTGCATGCTTATAGCTACCCTGAATTTCATGTGTCTTGGTACAAGCATAATCTTGCTATAGTAAACTTAGGTAATCTCACTACACTAGTCATCTTGACCTACATGTCTTTGGTGCCTAGGTGGGATTTCCACATTCTATCTGATATAGATCATATTCAGATTCACATAGTCATACTAGTGTGTATTGTATGATCTTACGATGCTACCAATAAAGCTTGATGATGATTATTAGATGTCTATTGGCATTGTGACCTTGCAATTCAACCTCTTTTCATAGTAGCTTGCATTTTTTAAGGTCATGCTAGATTAGTTTTGCATCTTGCACATGGAGAGAGCTCTCCTTTTCATCTTACATGGACCTATCAGTCAACTGCGCTCATCTTCCCTTTTCTTGATCATGTCTTTCACTCCTTATCTTTCATCCCAACCTATTCCTGTCATCAAAAGTGGTTAATCATATCATCATATCTATATTTCATAAATGTCATTTTTAGAAACATGAGTCTATATCATACACATGAGAATCAACCATACATCTATGAGAGAGAATATACATGAGCATTTATAACATACATTTTGAGTAAAATGACAAGACAATACATAAACTGATACATCCATCACAAGTGAGACATAAACGCAAGATATATCGAACATCTAGTAATCTCATATATATAACAATGTCATCATACAATATACAATATGAGATCCCAAAATCTGGATAAAAAATCTAAGGATATGTCCAAGACATCTAAACCTAAGCCTAAACCTAAGACTCGCTGCCACCATCCTAAGGACCTGGTGGTGGAGGAGGTGGTGCCGCATCTGGTACCACATTTGATCTATCTACTACTACTAAGTAGGAAGGATCCCTCTGACCGACTGGTACTACCTATATGTAGAGACCATGGTAATATGTGGCTCGCACTGCCTCTCTCTATCTCTCTGCAAGGGCAACCTGTAGGGCTCTCTCTTGCCACTCTACCTCTACTCACTGATCAGTGAGTTACTGCTCTCTAACTGCTATGGTGATCCTGAGCTGCTATATCTCAACCTCCAGAGCCTATATCCTGGCTCTCAGATCCTCTCCTCTCGCAGGCTGATCTTGCTACACCTCTACCTGTCGATGAACTGGTCTCGCCTCATCCTCAGGCATCACCGATCATCATCCCTGTGACCATTTTTGGCCACCTGATCTAGATCCCTCACCTCTCTCCATCACCCTCCCTCTCCCTCCCCCTCTCCCTCTATCTCCTCCATCTCCCCCATCATCCCCATCCCCACCCTGAGCTACTATAGGAGCATCAGGTACTGTGAAATGAGGGAATGGTGCCATCCGCCACTCAGCCCTATATGCTGCATTAGATCCTGCATTAGCCATATCAGGAAGGTACTCCCAAGGCTCCCTCCTACTGCCATTTTTCTCTACCATGGCTAGCTGATAGTCTAACATGGGTAGCCACCCATGTCCCTCCTCGTCCTTAGCCCTAGCATAAGTAGTGGTCTCTGCCAAGACCTGCTACTGCCGTCAAAACTATCGCCATACCCAAGTAATGTAGAATCTCTCGACTATCTTTTCATGTCATCCTACTAATGGTCGGCTGCACAGCATGTAGCTCAGCTAGTCCTCTACATCCCCCCAGCCCTCAACCTCCCTGTATGGCCTCCATGTGAAGGAGGTCATCTCATCTAGAACCCATCGATAATATGTCACATCCCCAGTATGGGCATGTGATATGAATCCTACATACTTGTATATATAGGGATATCTCTGCTCTCTCGGCTGAACCTTGGGATGCACCACAACGATGTGCTCCTAAGCCCACACCTATGCCAGGATGGCACCGCAAGCCCATCTCTGACCATCCCTATAGATGATCTCATGTAACTCATGATACATCTCTGCAAGTATGGTAGGTCCCCATGCCATGCGCCAAGGTCTACCTACCAAGTCAACCAGTAGTCTACCCCATCCGACAGGGAATCCCTTCTGACTACGATCAGTCATTAGGGCCTGTGAGATGATGGAGGCAACAATGCATAGCACTAGGACGTCTCTACCAAAATTGTCCATCAGTCACTCCCAGCTGACGTGTCTGTCAACAATAGTGACATCC
This sequence comes from Chamaecyparis obtusa, assembly GCA_027943335.1. Classification (NCBI taxonomy): domain Eukaryota; kingdom Viridiplantae; phylum Streptophyta; class Pinopsida; order Cupressales; family Cupressaceae; genus Chamaecyparis; species Chamaecyparis obtusa. The sequence goes on from BSBK01009016.1 coordinate 72,145, forward strand.
TGAAACATGCCCTAGATAGCATGTCGGCCCTTAGTGGCATCCTGATCATAATATACCTGTGCCAGAAAATAGTCATGTTAGTTTTCATCATATGGAAACATTACACTTAAATGATTATATCTTTAAGCATGATTATACTTACAGGCTCACCATGGCATGGTACTCTAAGAATCCTGTAGACATCCTCTAATGTGATGGATGCCTCTCCAGTGGGCAAGTGAAAGGTGTTATGCTCATTGTGCCATCGCTCAGCCAAGGCTATTAGTAGACTATGATCAGCCTAGATATTTGGAAACTGCAATAGGTATCACAATCCCATCGCTTAGATATCAGCCTCACCCAGATCATCTAGATCTTGGATGCATCTCAATCCCACCACCTGCGCTCTGATGAGTAGCACCGGAAAGTGCTCCTGCAAACCATTAAACCAAGCTAGGTGTTAGTACATATCATGATGAATGTCTAAAAATTAGTACAAGACATATACAACATAAACTTGTCTAGACCCATGTCATTTTTTGATCAAAAATATTTAAAAATATCAAATTTCTAACTTGGGCGATACTGCTTTTGGAAGAAGTATCGTGCGATACTTCTCCCTATAGTAGTGCAATATACCTTTGATTGTGCAATACTTTTCCAGGTATTGCATGATAGTTCTCCAGTTATCGTGCGATACTGGTGTCTACGCACGTACGATACATCTGGGACCCGCGAAGTATCTCACAATGCTTCTCTCTAAAGGGTGTGATACTTCTAAAGTATCACGCGATATATCACCTAGTTCTTGAAAATTGAAAATTGAAAATTTGAAAATTCTTGAAAAAAACATGCTAAATATCTTAAATGCTCATTAATGACTTAAAAAAGTGAAGTTTTTCTGAAAACTCACCGAGGCAGCATAGTGTGGAGGCCAGTTGTGCAACCGACCGCGCTCAAACCAATGCCTGTGGACAGGAATCACTGCTTACTTGGCCATTTTATCTCTCTAAGCTCTCAAAATTCTCAAATGGCTAAATGACAAATGATTTTGAAAATGACACTTTTGCCCCTTATATAGCATTTTGACTTTTTGACCTAATTTTCAAAATACCTCAGAATTGCACAAAAATTGTACCCCTAGCTAATTTCAATGTCCTAGATCCATTTTTGGACTCAAAATCAAAATTTGAGTTCATCTTGATAGTCAAAATCACATTTCAAAATTTCACCCTCATCTACGTAGTTGGCTGACCATTTGAGGCCTGATTGTTTGATTTTTGTTGGGGCATCTTCATTTCTTCACCCTCATCTCTTTCAAACTCCTAGTCTATCATTCATTTTCACTCACTTCATTTCTCTAAGGTTTGACTTAATTTTTATCCTATATCTTTCCCAGTCAAACCTAGTCAACCTGGGGCATGTCTTCACTACTTGATGGTTATCCTATTGTCTTATTCTTCGACTATGATTTCTAGTGCTTTGATCAAGTTTATCAATTTTTTGTTCTCCTCTACCTGATTTCAATTTTGATTATGAGGGGGTAGTACCTATCATCTTTAATCATTGATTCAACTTTATCATTCAGCTCAGCTTGAGATCTTTATTTTGAGACTTGATTATCACCTAGCAGCGACGGTGGTGATTTTGTCTTTCGATTGTTATCTCCTATTTTTCAAACTTGATTATTGCCTAGCAATGATGGTGATGATTTTTTCTAAGGCTTGATTTGCACCTAGCAGTGATGGTGTTGGTCTTGTCTTTCAGCTTATGCTTATCTTTTGTCCTGGCGTGTTCCCAGAATGATCACACATCTGGACTGTTTTGTGATCCCAAATTGATCTCACATTTCAATTCTTCTTTGACTGCATGTGTTCCCAGAATGATCACACATTAGTCAAAGAGGGGAAAATGTATGCACCCTAAAATGGTTGTCTTGACTTTGGGCCCCCATTTAGCAATTTATCAAATCCCTGAATTAATATTTTCAAAAATCAGCATTTTATCAATTATATCAATTTCCTTGATCAAATCTTATTTTATCATTTTTGATTATTTTCCTTGGGCTAACCATTTTATCCTAAAGTATTTATTTATTTAAAAGGAATATTTTCTCCCCTTTTAATAAATAAAAAGCTCCCACTTTTCATCTTATCCTAAGTTGCACAAATAAAGCATTATTCCTATTTTATAAAAAGGAGAAAAGCACTTTTTGTCTCATATGGACACAAAAGTCAACTCTTATTTTCCCATTGGAGGATATTTGTGCACATGGATTTATCCTCTTTGATGCTCCACCATTGATTAAGTCTTTTGCCTCTTAATCTCCACGGTCCATTTCTCCTCATCTCCTATAAAAGAAGAGCTATTTTCCTCATTTTCATATTCATTCACTTTTATGCTAATTTTATGCTGTAGGTTTTCTAGGTCATTTGGAGCTCCTTGAAGACTTTTTTGCATCCAAGCTTTGAAGACATTGTTGTTGCATCACATCTTGGCTTTCTTCATTGCTTCATAGTTTAGTTTTCATTCTTGCATAGTAGCTTCATATTTCATGCTTTCATAGTTTAGATTTTCTTTCATGCTTTAGAATAACTCATCTAGTTTAATAGGAAGGATTGTAACACTTTCTATTTCCATTTCATAGTTTAGCTTGTACTTTCATTTCCATAGCTTAGTTTGCATCTCTCATTTCTAGCTTGCATATTCATCTTAATCTAGCTTGCATTGCATTTTATTTGATTCTTGGAGATATTGGAACTCTTGCCCTTGTCTTCACTTGAATCTCTCATTATGTGGTTGACTAGCAAGGTCATTAGCTTAATAGCTCTTGCTAAGAGAAATTTTACAATCTTGCAACTCCATACATAGAGAGCTATGGATCAATTTTTGAGACCTCATTCTTGAGTGTTCTTGATTGTAAGGATTCATAGAAGTGCACTACTTTTGTGTGTTCAAGGCTAAACATCTGAATTGATAGGGTAGAGGAGGTTATGGGAATCAATCCTATAGTATCAAGATCACATTCCAACTATGTGGGTTTATGAATGGGGGAAAATGGGTGCAATCCACCATATCAGGATTGCATTGTGGCATGATGAGATTGGGGTCATGCCTAGGGATGGAAGGAAAAGGGACTTGGGGGGATTGGGGGGAATTGTCACCCTAGAGGTGATAGAGGAATGAAATTGATCTATTAGTAGGGATATTGACTTAGTGGCCCTATGGGTTTGAGTGTAGTGGACTGTCGACATATTGATGAGCTAGGAAAGGAGGTCTATAGTGTTGATGATGGCATATCAGTTTAAACCACTGTATTGGGCATAGATATATGCTATTAGATTAGGGTACGTGGTGAGGATGTCATGTATTCAGGCTCATATGGCCTTGTTGACAATGCTATCTTAGTTATGGAAAAGTTAGACCTCCACATTTCATCATCATATAGGGGATATTACATTGATTGTCGAGGATGTGTACCAAATCCTATGATTACTGATAAAAGGAGCATAGATCATTACACTAAGTATACAGGATTGTAGTCAAGTTATTAGCAAGGTAATACATCTCGCTATGACAAGAATAACTTATTCTAACAAAAGCACTAGCAACACCATTGGCACATCAGTGGATAAATATAGATATGTTTACAAATTAGTTAAGAATATTTATAGTGCCTAATAAAGGAGAGAGGGAGATCATGTTAGGGATGATTTTACTTATGATTGAGGAACTAGATGGAGAGAGATCCATGTCTTGGGGGATGTTGGTATTGGCAGAGCTATATAGAGAGATACATGTCATATGCTACCGCAAGGGCCATTGTTTCAATGGTTTGTGATACTAATAAAATTACAAGGACATGGGAGCATATTATTGTCATGCAACCAATCAGGAGAGTAGATATATTAGTAGGAGAGCCACTGGTGTTGATTTGATAGGTGGATTTTAACTATGAGGGTGTGGTTAATGTCAATCACTAGTAGGTGGCTTTTAATGGGGTGAGAGATGGGATTTCCTAGAGACCGTATATAGATATATAAGGATGACTTAAGGACATGAGACATATACTCTTTATTATTAAATTGATCTACCTCATAGACAAATGGGAGCACATAGTTGAGAGATACTAACCAGACAAAGTTGTCTAGTAGTTTGGGTATGTATAGGATGTGTCTCCACCTAATAGCATATTCTAATAAAGGACAAGGAAGAGGGTTGTAAAGTTTAGAAGATATCTAGATATGAGAGGTATAGTGAGTGAGTGGGTGGAGATGAGGCTAGATTTGTGTGATCCATAAGCAGGGGCAGAAGATCCAATGGTTATCACAACATACACATTATGGTAGATCATAAGGATAGAAAAGGATGTGTGTATGGTAGGTCTTCCTACCCTAGGGACATGGAGGAGGGAGGCACACAAACAAGGATGTAGGATGGATGCATACTATCCAACCTAGTAATTGAGGAGACCGTGGTGATAGTTGCATTGAGGGGATAGAGGAAGACAATTGCACCGATGAGGAAGGGAGGGAGGAGAGGGGCACCAAAAACTTCTCAGAAATTGGTACGATAAAGAGTGGATGGTGGAGATGGAGGGGGAGATCAAGGGAGGCCATATGTACATGGAACCAAAGAATAGGGTTGAGGTGATGTCAAGGGAGGGGAGGATTGGTAGTGATGGATATTTGTTAGGCTACCCAAGAGCTACCATAGGAACAAGTATAGTACCTCCATCACCACTACCATCTATAAAAAGTACAAGATAGCGGTCAAAAAGGTTGACAATATAATCCTTTAGGGTAAAAGAAGAGAGTGTTTTGGCCACAAGACATCCCATAATAGAGGTAGCCTCATTGAGAGAGGCATGAACTAGATCAAATCTACAGTATTAGGAGATAGTGACAGTGAAATATAGGCTTTTTTTCCAATAGTAAGATAATCTCACACAAGATAGAGATGGGTGATAGAGGAAGAGATATGATCAAGTGGCTGAGTGGGATAGGCTATTGAAAGGGAGGGATGCATTAAGGTAGTATCTAGATACCCTATATAAGGAGAGGGGCACTTTAACAAGGGAGAGGGATGAGGACATTGCCACAAGAGATGCCCTAGAGAAGTCTTGTTAATGGATGGGGAGATACCAATAGCAGAGGGATTAGAATTAGAGGGGAGAATTTGTTTGGATATTTGAGGATTTTTAGATGGTAGTAGATAGGTAGATTCATGAGCTAAAAGATCTTGCACATGAGTCTAGAAGGTACAAGTCTCAATATGAGGTAGAAGGTCCACTAGGTTAGTGAGATATATACATGGCTCCACCACATATTACATAGGTGATACTAGCATGGGTTCTAGTTAGAGTATAGGTGGGGCATCATATAGAACAAGTGAGTCCATGCATAGTACTAGATCAAGGAAGAGGACTGACTCTAGAAGGACTTAAGGGTTGGTGATAAGTTTAGTCCAGGGATCCCATACATTTGGGGATATAGTTGGAGGGACATGTGGAGGAATGCCCACAAGACTAGGGAAAGAAAGTGGCACGGGGATAGGATCATAGCCTATAGGGTCACAACCTACAAGGATAATAGGTCAGGCTTGGGATTTATAGTAGCACCTTGATTAGCACCTGAGTGAGTAGTCCACAAAGAACATAGGATACTTGTAACATGATATGCATGTGATATTTTTTGATGTAATACACACATGTACCATTATTTATTGATTGATGTACCCCATTCTTTCATTGACATTATTCTCTAACATGTTGATGTATCATATGATATTTCAGAGATATTTTTGATAGATATGATGGAGATTTAAGGATGGTGTACCATGTGTATGAGTACTATTGTGTGTGGTTTAGGATGCATTATGCTATTTTGTATGGATGTATGTATGATATGATGTACTAAAGTATTTTTGATATAGGATGTGATGTGATGTGATTTATGAGGTCTATATGATATGTACTATTATGTCTACAACATAGGATGTGATGAGATGTAGTTAGATTTGATGCATATGATGATTATGATATGATATGATATGTTAACATATTTTATGCAGGATGTGACATGGATGAAATTGTTTTATATATTGTTTGTTTTATTTTTGTTCATGTATGAATCTATATATTATGCAAATGGAAAAAAAAAAACATATAGGCTTTTATGGAATTTATGTGGAAATACAATGGTGTATCATGTATGTAAATGGTAATTGAATGAAAATGCAAACTAAATAATACTAATTAAGAATGCAAATGTTCTAAGAGTTGATCACTCAAGACATAGACCAAAGTAGGGGTGAATGACTCAAGATGATGTAGATATTCCAAATACAATGGATTAGGAGAAGTCACTGGGTCAAAATGAATGATGGGTGAATGCAAGTGAAGTGATTATGCAAAATGATCATGGACCTTGACCACCCTTAAAATGAGTTTCCTTATAGGGAGCACTTATTTTGATTTATTAGTATCAATCACTATCCAAGGTATGAAGAACTAGAGTTGCATCTTATATAGTGCATAGGATTGACACAAAAAATAGAAACGGTTACACTAGCATCACATAAGAGCCACAAAGGACTTCGGTGGATATGATGTTGGAAGAAAAAAAAGAAAGAGATATTCCTTAGTGCATCATGAAAACCTAGGGATAACATGTGGAAGTACAAGGGACACATCTAGATCACACAAAAAAGAAAAGGAAAATGAAAAACATGCCCCATTTTTTGTCATTCATAGCACACCATGATATAAAATATTACGGAGACCTTGAAGAGACTAAAAAAATATCTTCAAGAAAGATTAAAAAAACCCAAAATAATCAACATCTACATGAATGGATCATTTTTTTCCAAAAGATATGATTGATGGACAAGATGTGATGTGTCTGACTTGAAGGATGATACATATTGTGTAGATTAATGGTGGGTGAGAAACCAACTGAGGACAAAAGATACCTAAGACAAAAAATCATGGAAAATATTATCTAGGATGATCATTGAAGTACCATCTGAAAGAAAATGATTTTGATGACACAAAACTAACACCTATATACAACCTACACGGCAACTACTAAGAAAAATGGGAATATACAAGGTACAACCAACCTTTATACAAAGGATGAGGACCAAAGAACAAACCATATACAGCTAACAACCATATGGATATCTCATCACACCCTTTACCATGGTAAGCACAAGGAAGAGGAAGGGTATGAATGGGGAATTACAAGATAGAGGAACACAAATAAATGGGGGATGAAGAAACTAATTAATTGTTGTTTTCGTGACAGATGATAGGATAAGAACCTAAGGGATAGTATAATTTCTCATCTACATGTATTTCTTTTTTTAGGTTATCATCACATATGCTCATCCAAGAAGCCACCATAAATAGAATTCACCATAGGATGATTTATTTATTTATATTTATTTCTTATTTTTTCTTATTTTTTGTATTTTTGTTGATTTTTAATTTTTTGTGTATTTTTATGATTTTGAGAAGTGGGGGTACACTCTCATGGACTAGGCATAGAGCCTCTTGAGATGCAGAATGGTAAGGGGATCAATAATGGGTTCCATTTCTGGAGTAGATAATTGGTAGGCCCTAGAACCATACTTAGTAGTAACCACATATGGACCAATCTAGTTAGCTTCAAACTTTCCTTTATTGTCTCAATCTTAATAGTTTCTCTGATTTTCTCTGAGGATCAAATCACCCACTTCAAATTTACAAAGGTGAACCTTCTTCTAATAAGACCTATTAAGCCTATTGTGATAGATATAGATATTATATAGTCCCCTTTGACATTTTTCATCAAGTAGATCCAATTGAGTAAGCCTTGCAACACCATAATCTTCATTGGAGATGAAGTCCTTCAAAGAGATCCATAGAGATAGTAGTTCAACCTAGATTGGTTTTAGCCCACTTATGGCACCCAATTTAAAATTTTAATTCAAGCCCCTCTATTTGCATGTCATGTCTCTATAGAGGTTTTCCCCTTTAAAACTGCATGCTAAATTATAGTTAAGTGAAAGAACAAGCCGTTGAACCTCTTGAACTAGTTCAATGGGTTCAACAAGTTCACCATGGTATGCATTTTTAGTGAGTTCATGTTAAATTTCCTGATCAAATTGTATGACTTTTAATTTATTTTCAAAATCTAATTATATATATAATCTCTCTCTCTACATACATACATACATACATACATACATACATACATACATACATATATATATATATATATGTCTATATATATATATATGTCTATATATATATATAGACATATATATATATATATATATATATATATATAGACATATATATATATATATGTCTATATATATATATATATATATATATATATATATCTATATATATATGTCTATATATATATAAATATATATATATCTATATATATATGTCTATATATA